>NW_024121258.1:94831-320886 GCF_016745375.1 Pimephales promelas | reverse complement strand
TTTGGCACAGTTTTCATGCAGAAAATCTCTTGTTTTCATGAGGAACACACTGACATTCACATATTCACACTGACTCGTCACACGGGCAAACACATTTCACACAGTTTTACAATCAGCGATCAGAGCTTTAGCATAAAATACCAAAACCAAAGAGAATATGCAGCATATTTATATATTCCTTTTTTATTTTGTTCAGTGTTACACTTACTACAGACATTACATACATAAGTGTGTTGTAAAATATTTGAGAATATTGTTTTTTATACCCAGAACACACAAATACACGGTAACAAATATATTTTATTTTCCCACAAAATCAATGGGAGATAGATCGCAGATTTCATACCCCAACCAACACACAGTTGCACATACAGTGGTCTACATACAAAACTACAGAATGTTTATGCTGTTACAGTAAAAAAAGAAATATATAAATATCTATGCTTCATCCTCTCTTCGGTTTTGGTATTTTCTGCTAAAGCTCTGATCGCTGATTGTAAAACTGTGTGAAATGTGTTTGCCCATGTGACGAGTCAGTGTGAATATCTGAATGTCAGTGTGTTCCTCATGAAAACAAGAGATTTTCTGCATGAAAATTGTGCCAAAAGCAGAGAATTGTGTGTAGTGTTTTGATAAAAGTGTGTTTTAGGACTGTAATTTGAGTGTAAAGCAGGAATTGTGCTTGTAGTTCAGCAGAACTGGTTCAGGGAGTTGGTGAATGAGTTACATGTTGTGGCCATTGTGTCTCAAGCACCAGAAAATGTGTGTAAACAATCGAGAAAAACTGTAAATGTCAAACACAGTTATTAAACTCATATTACAGTTTTTTCCAATTGCTAACACACAATTTTGCAAACTAGTCTGGTTTAATCAAAATACTTAACACAATTCACAAACTGCAAAATACCTCATATATCCTGCAAAATGAAGCACTGCAACCGAAACTACACACAGCATTATCAAAATCAAACTTTTGCATGAACTGGCACACACTTCAGTCATATGACCAGATTTGTGCCTAAACAGCTACACACTGTTGGGCATCATGAAAAGCACTCATATCTTTAGTATGCTTTGCCATAATACTAAAATATGTATCAGATTGTTCATTTGCAGACACACACTGTCACGGGGTGGGTGCAGACAAACGAGCAGGCAGAGTCCAGAAAAGCTCCAATACAAAAAGGTTTAATTTCAAATGAACAGGAAACAGGCAGGCGGAACACAGGGTAACATTAACATCGACCGACAACCATTGATTAAAACAGAGGGAACTAAATACACAGAATAATCAAACATAATGGGGTGAGAACAGGTGAAACAGATGATGATGACGAGGAACAGGTGGCTGATGAGGGAGTGAACACGGGATAGGGTGACGAGAGGATCCTGGGAAGTGTAGTGCTGAAGACAAGACAGACTGGTGCAGACGGAGGACTGTGACACACACATGCTGTTGAAACTTCATTTTACAGTAATGTATTTTTCACCACAGTAAACGTATGCACAGCAGAAATATTTACATGGGACTGGGAAAAAAAATTACTTACAAAAAACAGTAAACTGAAAAAGAAACTTCCAGAAAATATATTACAGTAATGAAGGGTTGGGGTCAGAATCATCCCTTGCCTCTTCAATTTAAGTATATCTTTTTTATGATTACATTATTCTTATAATAAGCACTAATCAAGTTATAATCATTCCTGTTTTTCATAGGTGTTTTACATATAGTTTTTAGGTATACTCTTATGTATGCACACTTTTCATGAATGTCTCATGTTTAATAAAATTGTACTTCTTTAATACATGGATCCCTCAAGAAATAGAGTAATTGTCATTTCTTCTCTGTCTGAGGATAGAAGGTTTTATCAGTATGTTTTGGGTCACTTGACCTGATAATAAGAGCTCAGACCTGTACAATCTTGCTAAGTCTGTATCCTATTGGGCTTTGGTGTATGTTGAATGTTCTGTGCAGATCACGTGTCCTGGGGAGCAGGTCTCATGACACTTTTCGATGGCACCCCCGAGGCCATTATTGGACTTCTCGTGACTTGGATGACAGCTATCAAGATTGATGTCAACCTGCCCTTCTATCTATACATAATTGTTTAGACTTTATGTTCTCTCAGCCAATCAGAAGTGAATGTTTATGCAATGTATACCCTTGAAAACAGTATAACTAGTGTACGATTTGTGTGTACGGTACGAGTTAGCTTGCGACCTCCTTGTGAGACTTTGACGCTGGCTCTGCCAATTGAACTGCAAACTATTCTTCAGTAAATTTTTCTCTTTGATTGAACCTCTCGACTCCTGGTCTCATTTCATCATCTCTGGTCCTGGGCTGAAATCTGATAGCTCCCTATCAGTAAAAAAAGTGGAAAAATAAAAATAATTTTTTATAGTTTTATAGTTTTTATAGTGCTTACATCCTGATTGAAGTGTTGACAATAGCCAGATGGCACGTGTAATCGGCCAATCAGCTCATGTAGTGTCATTTTGAATGGTAGTGTTTAGAAATGGCAAACATGTGACTTTATGTCAGATTGTTGTGTCTTATGCAGAGAACTGTGTTCAGTTCATTTAAAAAGGGGCATTTTGAAATGCAAAATGTGTGTAAAGCAGAAAATGTGTTTAGACTTTAGGAAACTTGAGAAGAAGTTTTGCTCTCTGTGTGTCTGTTTAATTGTGCTGTGCATGTCACTTTAGTGTGTTAGCAATTAGAAAAAACTGTAATCCTGTTTTTCAGGTTTATTTGTTCAAACACAGTTATTAAACTCTTATTAATCGTGTGTTTCAGGTTCTTCTGCGGTCATGAGATCAGTGTATGTGATCTTCATGTTAGTGGTCAATGCTGGACTGGTGTATTTCTACAACACAGCTCTGGAGACTGAGAAGGGTACGATTATATATGATTATATATGATGATTATATATATGTGTGTGATTATATGTGTGTGATTATATATAGTGATTATATATGTGTGATTATATATGAGTGATTATATATGAGTGATTATATATGAGTGATTATATATGTGCGATTATATATGAGTGATTATATATGAGTGATTATATATGTGTGATTATATATAGTGATTATATATGAGTGATTATATATGAGTGATTATATATGAGTGATTATATATGTGCGATTATATATGAGTGATTATATATGAGTGATTATATATGTGTGATTATATATGAGTGATTATATATGAGTGATTATATGTGTGTGATTATATATGAGTGATTATATATGAGTGATTATATATGTGTGATTATATATGTGTGATTATATATGTGTGATTATATATGTGTGATTATATATGAGTGATTATATATGAGTGATTATATATGTGTGATTATATATGTGTGATTATATATGAGTGATTATATGTGTGTGATTATATATGAGTGATTATATATGTGTGATTATATATGTGTGATTATATATGTGTGATTATATATGTGTGATTATATATGAGTGATTATATATGTGTGATTATATATGAGTGATTATATGTGTGTGATTATATATGAGTGATTATATATGTGTGATTATATATGAGTGATTATATATGAGTGATTATATATGTGTGATTATATATGAGTGATTATATATGTGTGATTATATATGTGTGATTATATATGTGTGATTATATATGAGTGATTATATATGTGTGATTATATATGAGTGATTATATATGAGTGATTATATATGTGTGATTATATATGAGTGATTATATATGAGTGATTATATATGTGTGATTATATATGAGTGATTATATATGTGTGATTATATATGTGTGATTATATATGTGTGATTATATATGAGTGATTATATATGTGTGATTATATATGAGTGATTATATATGAGTGATTATATATGTGTGATTATATATGAGTGATTATATATGTGTGATTATATATGAGTGATTATATATGTGTGATTATATGTGATTATATATGTGTGATTATATATGAGTGATTATATATGTGTGATTATATATGAGTGATTATATATGAGTGATTATATATGAGTGATTATATATGAGTGATTATATATGAGTGATTATATATGTGTGATTATATATGAGTGATTATATATGTGTGATTATATATGAGTGATTATATATGTGTGATTATATATGTGTGATTATATATGTGTGATTATATATGAGTGATTATATATGTGTGATTATATATGTGTGATTATATATGTGTGATTATATATGTGTGATTATATATGTGTGATTATATATGAGTGATTATATATGTGTGATTATATATGAGTGATTATATATGAGTGATTATATATGTGTGATTATATATGAGTGATTATATATGTGTGATTATATATGTGTGATTATATATGAGTGATTATATATGTGTGATTATATATGTGTGATTATATATGAGTGATTATATATGTGTGATTATATATGTGTGATTATATATGAGTGATTATATATGAGTGATTATATATGTGTGATTATATATGTGTGATTATATATGTGTGATTATATATGAGTGATTATATATGAGTGATTATATGTGTGTGATTATATATGAGTGATTATATATGTGTGATTATATGATTATATACATGTATAAATCTGAAACCTCTTCCTGCTGTATAATCCTGATGTGTGTGTGTGTGTGTGTTGATGAACTGTTAATGATGAAGCTGATGTGTGTGTGTGTGTGTGTGTGTGTTGATGAACTGTTAGTGATGAAGCTGATGTGTGTGTGTGTCGATGAACTGTTAGTGATGAAGCTGATGTGTGTGTGTTGATGTTCAGATCGTGTCGGATGGGTGTGTGTGATCTTGTTTCTTCAGTCACTCTGGACAGTGATAAACTTCACATACTCATTTACAGAATATGGTACAGTATTAATATTCATCTTCATCTCTCGTTTATTCTCCTCTTCTGTTCTTCTCTTCCGGAAGAATATTTGTATATAATGTTTATTCATGAAATTAATATTATCTCTAATGGTGAAGATATGAAACTGTATTATTATCTGAAGATATGAAACTATATTATTATCTAAAGATATGAAAGTGTATTATTATCTGAAGATATGAAACTGTGTTATTATCTGAAGATATGAAACTGTATTATTATCTGAAGATATGAAACTGTATTATTATCTGAAGATATGAAACTGTATTATTATCTGAAGATATGAAACTGTGTTATTATCTGAAGATATGAAACTGTATTATTATCTGAAGATATGAAACTGTGTTATTATCTGAAGATATGAAACTGTGTTATTATCTGAAGATATGAAACTATATTATTATCTGAAGATATGAAACTGTGTTATTATCTGAAGATATGAAACTGTATTATTATCTGAAGATATGAAACTGTATTATTATCTGAAGATATGAAACTGTGTTATTATCTGAAGATATGAAACTGTATTATTATCTGAAGATATGAAACTATATTATTATCTGAAGATATGAAACTATATTATTATCTGAAGATATGAAACTATATTATTATCTGAAGATATGAAACTGTATTATTATCTGAAGATATGAAACTGTATTATTATCTGAAGATATGAAACTGTGTTATTATCTGAAGATATGAAACTATATTATTATCTGAAGATATGAAACTGTGTTATTATCTGAAGATATGAAACTGTATTATTATCTGAAGATATGAAACTGTGTTATTATCTGAAGATATGAAACTGTATTATTATCTGAAGATATGAAACTATATTATTATCTGAAGATATGAAACTGTGTTATTATCTGAAGATATGAAACTATATTATTATCTAAAGATATGAAACTGTATTAATATCTGAAGATATGAAACTGTGTTATTATCTGAAGATATGAAACTGTATTAATATCTGAAGATATGAAACTGTATTATTATCTGAAGATATGAAACTATATTATTATCTAAAGATATGAAACTGTATTATTATCTGAAGATATGAAACTGTATTAATATCTGAAGATATGAAACTGTATTATTATCTGAAGATATGAAACTGTATTATTATCTGAATATATGAAACTATATTATTATCTAAAGATATGAAACTGTATTATTATCTGAAGATATGAAACTGTATTATTATCTGAAGATATGAAAGTGTATTATTATCTGAAGATATGAAACTATATTATTATCTGAAGATAAAACTGTATTATTATCTGAATATATGAAACTATATTATTATCTAAAGATATGAAACTGTATTATTATCTGAAGATATGAAACTGTATTATTATCTGAAGATATGAAACTATATTATTATCTGAAGATATGAAAGTGTGTTATTATCTGAAGATATGAAAGTGTATTATTATCTAAAGATATGAAAACTGTATTATTATCTAAAGATATGAAACTGTATTATTATCTGAAGATATGAAACTGTATTATTATCTGAAGATATGAAAGTGTGTTATTATCTGAAGATATGAAAGTGTATTATTATCTAAAGATATGAAACTGTATTATTATCTGAAGATATGAAACTATATTATTATCTAAAGATATGAAACTGTATTATTATCTGAAGATATGAAACTGTATTATTATCTGAAGATATGAAACTGTATTATTATCTGAATATATGAAACTGTATTATTATCTGAAGATATGAAACTGTGTTATTATCTGAAGATATGAAACTGTATTATTGTGTGTTCCAGATCTTGTCCGTGTTGTTCCTGTGTATGTGTTTGGATCAGTCGGTGTAGTTTTCCTGAACGCTGTTGCTCTGATGACTGAACTGATCCTGAGAACAGGCAAGAACACTTCAACATCACTTATATAATAATAATATCTGAGTAAAACACACACACATTATACTGTTCTTCTCATCCTCAGTTAATGGAGTAGGAGCCGTCGGAGATATGAGGATCGTCGTGTTTTCCTCTGAATTCCTCTTCACTTTATTTCTCATTATTCTACTGATATTTGAACCCTGTGAGTATAAACTCAACTTAAAGACAATTACAGTAACACATTCACGGCAGGGGTTTCGGTGCCTCTCGTATTTCTTTAAGGGATTATCATTATAAAACATATGTGTCCGAGAGTAATAAATGCTGAGTTTGCGATGATTGATGAATCTATCTTGATTAGATATTTCTTGGTTAAATCAGGACTCGTGTATTATAGAGTGTGAAGTGTTGAATCTGAATAATCCTGTAAATCTCTTTTCCTCCTCCGTCTCACAGGGATCAAACCGTGTCTACAGTCATGTCAGGTTAGTGTTTCATATTTAATGTGAATTATATCTGATTATTTCACCTGCGGTTTGACTTCATGTTAAAGGTGCGGCCATTTTATATTCATGTTTCTCTGGTGTGTGTGAGACTGAACTCTTTATACCGACACAAATAAAACTGATCCATCATTTAAATGACTGACTGTACCTTTAAATAACTGTGTAAAAAAATAGAAAACATTAGTGAAGATCTGTGTATATTAAAACATTAGTGAAGATGTGTGTGTTAATGAAGTGTCTTGTCTTGAACACAGAAGGCAATGAAGTCTCGTCGATCTCGAGCCGCTGGATCTCAGGATCAGGAATCTCAGGTTAGCGTCAGAATCATTGTGGATTTTTCCACTTTCCTCCAGAGATGTTGTAGATCATCAGTGTTTCTCAATCCTCCTGGAGAACATCAGCGCTTTCCTTGACTTCATTTCAGATCATTGAGTCTATAAACCTGTAATCTCAGTAATCCTGATCCTCTGCTCTGACACAAACTGGGCTTGAAACGTCATTTCCTTCAACTTAAAAACAGCAAATGCTTTAATGTGGTAAAACTGTGTTTTCTACGAGGACTGAGAAACACTGCTGTGATTCTGTTGGAAATACATGTTAACCCTCAGGTGCTCTTTGGTCATTTCTGACCGAAAAATTTTCTGTTTTGAAATGTTAAAAATCACAGCTTCATCGGAATGTTACGAAACTTGGTGAATTTTATGGCATTATGTATGTGAACACACAAAAAAATTGAGGTCATGATCTGAGCATGCTAAGTGGTCTTAAAAAAAATAGTCACACTTGTGGTCTTTGGTCAAAAATGACCGACCATAGGAAATGAATGGGAAATTGACAAAAACACAAAAACTTTGAGAATTTTTGTGTGTACAATTTACAAATCGGCCACGATGCAGAAAAAAGTGCTCAGCATTGAAGGGGTGACACTCTAAAACATCAAGAGTGCAAAACAGACATACCCACCCCTACGCACACACACACTTTTATACACAAAAACACCAATAAATTGTGATTAAAGAAATCTGTTTTGAATATTTAAAAATCACAGCTTTTTCAGAAAATTACGAAACTTGGTGACTTTTATGGCATTGGGTATGTGAACACACAAAAAAATTGAGGTCATGATCTGAGCATGCTAAGTGGTCTTAAAAAAAAATAGTCACACTTGTGGTCTTTGGTCAAAAATGACCCCATAGGAAATGAATGGGAAATTGTAAAAAAAAAAAAAAGAAAAAAAAAATTGTGAATATTTGTTTTTTGTAATTTTTTTTATAAGAAATAGTTTTTGAGATTGTTTCAACTATATATACAAATCCAACAACAACAACAAAAATGTGTTCATAAACAGCTGGGGAATTCACATGCCTCTCCATAGAGAGCTGTACACGCCATCTAGTGGTTACACCATGATTCTACACTTTTTCTCTATACTGTAACCAGATGGTGCTAATTTTCTTCAAAAAATATTTTTTTTCTGAAGGCCTAGACTCTATATTAAACTAAAATACTGCATTAATATTTTTTTTTTAAATAATATTTATATAGAAATATATATATATTTTTCCATGGCAAAAATAAACCATAAATATTGCATAAATATTAATAAATTCAATTAAATTGTCTCAAAATACTAATTTAAAAAGAATAAATATTATAGAACAAAAATAAATTGCATTGGTTTTACTGGGATGGAGAAAGTTTCATTTTTAGGTGTCCGGTCACTTTTGACCGGGAAGAAAACAAGTGTGACTCCGAAACGAAGAGCACCTGAGGGTTAAAACATTCTCTCTTATTTTCATCACAGAATACAGCAGGTCCTGATGAAACTACAGCCAGTGGATCAAACCAGAACCAGAACCAGAACCCAGCAGGATCTCATGAGATGAAGCCTCTACTGAATGAAGTGGTGTCACAGCCATAATCATCAGTCCGAGAGAAACACTCCTGAGAAACTTCTGACTGTGATTTAAGCAGCCTGATCTCAATTTCTCGTGCCATTTATATGGCAAAAATAGTTTTTGTGTTTATATGATACACAGTTTTCGCGTGTGTATCATAGCATAATAGTGTAATACACACACACTCCCCATCCCCTCCCCCTAAACCCAAGGGGTTTTCAGTGCACATATGTACACAAAAAAACATTTTTGGTGTATAAATGGCACGAGATCATGGTTTAGATACACACTTTCATGAGACTGTGTTGGATTTAAGAGCTCAATCTCAATCTGCATTCGTTATCGAGACCGTTTTTACTAATGGACGTTTCTTAGGTTTGGTGAATAGCTGTAAATATATGCAGGATGTTTAACACTTGTTCTTTCCCAGATAGCAAACTGACATTGAATCAACGTGGAAATATGACATCGAAACAACGTTGATCTGACATTGTTTTGCTCATCGAATTAACGTTGAACCAACGTCAGACGCGTCATTCTTTCAAAACTAACGGAAAATCAACTTGAAATCAACGCGTTGTTTCAACGTTATGAAAGCAAACCAATTTTCGATTTTCATTTAGCTTTGAAGAATGCCGCGTCTGACGTTGGTTCAACGTTAATTCGATGAGCAAAATCAACATTGTTTCAATGTCATGAGAGACGTCGTTTCCACGTTGATTCAATGTCAGTTTGCTGTCTGGGTTGGTGTTCATGTAATAGTGATTTGCTTTTATAACTAATTCTAGGTGTAAACTTCAACATTACAGATGAATCTTGATCTTCAACTTCATTAAGATCATTAGCAGAGAGGGAAATCAGTGTTATATTTAACTTTAGTCTCAGGATCATGAAGTCAGTAAATGTTCAGTCGTGTCTCTTCCTCCATCAGAAACACTGAGACTGAATGTTCAATCCTTCAGACGGCGCTCAGATCCTTCATGTGATATCAAAACTCCTCTGAGATGTTGTTATCTTCATTCCTCTTGCTAGAAAACATCTGTAATTCATTGCTAATGAAGTTTCCAGGCATGAATGAGTCTAAACACAGAAACTAGAAGCTCATGATCAGCCGTTCTCCTCTATTATAGTGTCCGACAGATTTATGCATCAGCAATTACAATGAGGAGAAATGATATCTGTATTATTATTATTATTTCACTCTGAGGCTAAAATTATGTAAGACAATCACTTTTTAAATGAATAAAATGTAAGATGGTGTCATTTTTAACATCAATAATGAGAGATCGAAATGTTCTGTTTTGTACTTGTTTTGTAAAATAAACGTTTTGTTTTTCTCTGCAAAAGAGAAATATCTCTGAAACTATCATGTCATTTTGATGTGTATGTATATGTGTAATGTGCTTGTGACCATCACAAACGTTTTGTAATTGTTTTTTTAAGTATATTACAGATTTGTTTCATTTTGAATATGTTATTGTGTTATTTTGGAAAAAGAAGCATTCAGAAGGGTTTTATTTTAATGCGATTCCTTTTTAAAAACGAGAAGTGTGCGATGCTACTCCTGACCATTAGGGGCAGAGTCGAGCGATGGGTGTTAAAGGACTAGTTCACTTTAAAAAGGTCTTTTGGACCTTGAACCGTTTGGTTCCCATTGAAGTCCATTATATGGAGAAAATGCTGGAATGTTTTCATCAAAAACCTTAATTTCTTTTCGACTGAAGAAAGAAAGACATGGACATCTTGGGTGACATGGGGGTGAGTAAATTATCAGCAAAAGTTTTTTCAAAAGTGAACTACTCCTTTAATCTGTGCGAGTCGTGAGTTTTTCATTTCTCCAGAGAGCTTGAACTTACTGCGTCTCAATTCGCATACTATAGTAAATAGTATTCGAAAATAGAATTAGTGCGTCCCAAATCGTAGTATGTTGAAATGAGTGATCCAAAGAGACCCGGATGGTCTACTATATCCGGTCAGAATCCGAAGTGTTGATCGGTGCAGACGCTAACGGCTGATATTATCCACAATCCATCGCACGCTGGACGAGGATTCGGTTAGAACTACAAACACGAGTGAAAAGTGTTAAAAAACTACAGATACCGAGAACACGTGAGTCCGGTGGTTATGAAGAGAGGTCAGAGAACGGGGAGAATTGGCACTGTGTGGTACTTCTCTGTCCATGAGGGGGCGCTCACAGGCAAGTGCAGAGTGTGAATGGAAGTCTGCTTATTAAATCGGCTTATTTAAATAAATTGGATTTAAATAATTTTACATTTATCTCAAAATGATGGATGACATTTTAATAATGTGGAAATGAGCAGAAGTTAATGCAGACAATAATTCATATGAGGTAAATAAAGCTGCTTGGTTTATATTTTTGTAATTGTAGGCCTAATATCCAACATTTTAATATTATATTGCTGTAATGGCCCGATGTTTACGTGTTCACTATCTTTCTTTGCCTCCTTTCAGGATTCATAAGCTAAAACATGCCTTTTAAATGCTTTTTCGTGCTGAACTGCTTTTATTTCCTTTTTTATTTTAAATATTCAGAAATGTGTTATATGGCATGAAAAATCTGATCTTCCTATTGTCAAATATATGGTAAATGGACTGCATTTATATAGCGCTTTAACAGACCCCAAACAGAACAAATAAATGCAAGTGGTGGAAGTGTTTTGTTGTTTAAACACCTTTATAACGATCGCGTTATTTGAGATGTATGGGCGCCGCCATGTTAGTTTGTGCCACTGTTCAGAGAAGCGGATCTGTTGGATTTACAACACATGAATTCATCCACTTCTCCCGAAATATATGAAAGTAATTAAGTGGCTTGTGAACTGGTAGAATAGAGTTTAAAGTTATTTACACAATGTGTATATCTGATCTAAATTAAACATGTCGTCTAATTATAATGGAAATTATTATTATTGCCACTTGTATTTTACAAATTCTAAATGTGTTGTTTTGATAGTTGTTGTGTATTTACATTTCTGAATGAATGAACATTAAATAGTTGAAAACACTGAATAGTTGTGATATATGACAGCACTCGTGTGTTAGTCTCGGGCTCAGCGCTAGCCAACGCGCGAAAGCACATTTGAATTTAGCCATTGATCACGTGATGCACTGACCGTTCCACTAACACCGGTGTGATCGTACGCTCGAGGGACCAGCCATGACTGATCACATTATAGAGAGATAAGTAAAGTAAAGACGATTTCCTACAATTGTGGAAAATTTGCTCGTCCAGATGTCAGACGTGCGGTGCACAAATTTCCCTTCTATTTTTGAGAGAGTTTATTTTACTTTTGTTTTTACATCTTGGTAAAGTTGCGGTATAACTGTGCGAGAGAAATGCCGACGAGATGGTAGTTGGTATCGAGGACGGTGCAACCACATTGAGAAGCTTACGAAAACCTTTATTCTCCACTACTGAGTAGGGCATCAGGTCAAGGCAAATCATTTCTCCTGTGTTTGTTATTTGCTTTGCAGTGGGGTGGTTGGGTGGATAAGACTGTTTTGCATTAAATGCAGCTAATATAGATGATTGAAACTGACTTGCAGGGGGAGAACATGGCTGTGATGGTGATTTGGTGCTTGGGGGGGGGGGGGGGGGTTAAAAAACTACACACCGTGTGTCAAAATACCATCAACACATGATGTGTGTTGTTTTTTAACACATCTCTTTTTAGAGTGTAGTAAATAAAAAAAACAGACCAAACTAACGCCTATCCACATGTGTTATTCATAAAAAAAAGCCACAGTCGACAGCAGGAATTAGCTATAAATAAATTATATCAGCAATTTGAAGACAGTTGTACAGAATACATTTAAGTGAATAACTAAAACAATCTAAGACAATAAGTAAATGATTTCCATTTATTCTTTAACGTTAGTTCATTAACGTTAGCATCGCGGCTAAAACCAATTCATACCACATAGGCTACTGTGCAATAAACGACTGGTAAACACTGTAAAAACGTGTGTTTTAGTTTAGTTTAATATTATATCAGTATTATATACCATATATTATATGAATGTGTTGAATATATAGTGAGGAGACTCTGTATTATATTTCTTTGATGAGTTTACAAACCAACCACTGTGTAGTTGCTGATGCAGTGATAGTAAATCATACATCACTTACATTTTTCTTAATAAAAATTCTGGAAAATATGTGAAATAATAACTGCGTTTCTGTTAAAAAGCTTAATGAGGATTTCTACTTCTGCACTTATTTAAATTAGGCGATTTTACATTCATTTTATGGGTTTTGTATGGCAGCCATTGCTGACGGTCATTAACTGTTTTTTACAATGGACTTTTTTACAATGAAGGTATTGTGAATATTGTTTTACAGTTAGAGTGTTTGATCGTAATAATGCAGATAATAGCTGTAAAATAACAATGTGTATAACAATGTATAACAATAATAATGTGTTTTTCTGTAAAACATTTAAGAAAAATATCTGTAAAAAAAATTTTGGTCCCACTTTATATTAAGTGGCTTTAAGTATTACGTACTTACATCTAAAAATAAGTACAAAGTGTTATTGTGTTCCTGCTGTATTGTAAAACACTTTTGCTGCTATTGGGGTATGATACGGGTAAGGTTAGGGATAGGTGTGGTGGTATGGGTCGGTTTAAGGGTGGGTTAAGATGCAAGGGTAGGGTCAACAGTGTAATTACAAATGTAATTACATGAATTAATTACAGCTGTAATTACATGCAGGTGTTTTTAAAATGTAAGTACAATGTATGTACACAATAAGTCCATTGTATCAAATTATTAATTTCAATGTAAGTACATAGTACTTAAAGCCACTTAATATAAAGTGGGACCAAAATTTTTTTTGCATAGAATATTTTACTTTATTTTTATGGTATTTGTTTGGCTTTGCTGACCCTTTTTTTTTACCATTTTATTTTTTACAGTGTGGGCAACTAAAAGATCGTCCATAAACATTTCATATTTCTCAGTCCTTTTTGTTCTATATACAGTAATTCATCAAGGGAAGGCGATGTAAGACATTTATTAGAGAATTTCACAGGCTGTACTTCAATATTTTAATTGTTTGTTGTCATAAGATCCCTCAAAGCAAGGTTAGGAAACCCAAGAGAGCTGAATTAAAACTTGAACATCTGGAAGAATTAGTAATATTTGAAAACAGTTAGAATTTAAAATGTGTCAGTATATTTCATCAACATAAACCCGAGCCCGGTTCCTGAAGCTCTCCATGAAGGCTCTGCGGATGTAGCACTCTGGGATTCCTCGGGACACGATGATCTGAGACACAGTGGTGCCGGGTCTCCGTCTCACGTTCACCTGCAGGTTGTAGTAGAGCTGCTTTTTGCGAGTGATGGTGCCCTGTATGTCGATGCGGAGATGATCAGAGTGGATCAGGTTTGCACGGGCCATGTCCACCAGGTACCTATTGTCCCAGCGACGGATTAAGGTTTCTGTCTCGTTTCTCCATTGACTGCCATCAGTGATGTCATCAGGAGCTGGTACCACAGTGAAGTTACTTATTATAGGTTGACCCTTGTCCTCCAGTGTGCATGCCAATGTTCTGTCTTCTAGATCTCTCCTGTCGCGGTGTCTCGATTCAATGGGTCCACAGTAATCGTAATCTGACACTGAGGTAAAGCACCAGTTGTAACTTTCACCATGTAGGTCACAGGGGTGGTCTGAGCGACAGGGCTTGCCTTTATAGGTTACATCTACATCTGGAGAGCATTTGTCCCAGCCATTGGCAGTGTGGCACCAGTAATAATGGTAACTCTCATCATACCTGCACTCATCAATGCAAGTATAATGATAGATAGAGCGGTGGAGCACTGACTTTGCTTCCACAAGCCCACAGTAACTCGCGTGTCCTTCCTTCAGCTTGCACCAATTGTAGTGGTGATTATATTTGCCACAAGGACTGTCTTCCTGACACTGACTGTTCTTGTAATCTCTGTTTTTAGATGGCGAGCAGTGATCCAATCCCTGTGCAGTAGTGCATGAAAAGTATCCTTTATCTGTTCTCTCACAGTGGTCTTTACACCTGAGGCCTGTCTTAGATCCATAGTGGGTCTTCTCCTCCATCACCATCCCACAGTATCCCCAAGAAAACCAACCTGTTTTGCACCAATAGTAGTCTGCTCCAAACTTTTCACATATACCCTTGCACTTTTTATTCTGGTAGTCGAAGTGTTCCTTTGGTGAACAGTACAATTTCTCTTCATATCCAGTTCGATTAGTCCAACACTTGTAATAGTCATCATCAAAGCTGCAGTCTGATGTACACTTGGTTCCGAGATGAGTGAAGTAAGTTTTCCCCACACTTGGCCATGTTGAATAGGAGAGGAGGACCAAAAACAGACAAGTGTGAAGATACTCCATTCTTTCTATAAAGAGGAGAATAATAAATAGGAGTTGACACGCTGTAATAACTAGGGATGCTCCGGCACCAGTTTTTAAGAACTGATCCGACACCAAAACTACTGAGTATCAAGGCCGATACTGATACCAATCCGATACAACCACATCAATGTAGCATTTCTACAGCATTTGTGTTAAACTTATAATCATGCTTTGTGTGTACACAAGCTACTTAATTATAAAGAAAAATAACAAATGAAAACGAAAATACTATTATAAACTAGGTAAACTAAAAAAAAACAGCTCAAAAGTTATTCTAGAAAAATCTTGAGTGTACAATAATTGTAAATCTAAACATTTAGTGATAAAACATTATTTTGTGGGAAACAAATAAAAGTGAACTTCTAGCACTAAAGCTGTCACACATTGCCCTTTGTATCAAATACATTCATGAAAAACAAAACCTATATGACATTTAAAGACATTTCTTTTGAAGTTATAGTGCTACGTTCTAATGATCTTTCACTGCAAAATAGGATTTTTCACATTTAATCTTGATTTTCATATTTAATATTTAATTGCATAAAAGTATTCTAATATGTAAGGCTTCAGAACATAGCGACACAAAGCGTAACATAGCGTGTAAACGGTGTCGTGTAAACGGTCTCGTGTAAACTTTGTCGTGTAAACGGTGTCGCGTAAACTTTGTTGTGTAAACGGTGTCGTGTAAACGGTCTCGTGTAAACGCGTGTAAACGTTGTCGTGTAAACGGTCTCGTGTAAACGGTGTCGTGTAAACGTTGTCATGTAAACGGTGTCGTGTAAACGGTGTCGTGTAAACGTTGTCGTGTAAACGGTGTCGTGTAAACGGTGTCGTGTAAACGGTGTCGTGTAAACGGTCTCGTGTAAACGGTGTCGTGTAAACGGTGTCGTGTAAACGGTGTCGTGTAAACGGTGTCGCGTAAACTTTGTTGTGTAAACGGTGTCGTGTAAACGGTCTCGTGTAAACGCGTGTAAACGTTGTCGTGTAAACGGTCTCGTGTAAACGGTGTCGTGTAAACGTTGTCGTGTAAACGTTGTCGTGTAAACGGTGTCGTGTAAACGGTGTCGTGTAAACGGTCTCGTGTAAACGGTCTCGTGTAAACGGTGTCGTGTAAACGGTGTCGCGTAAACTTTGTTGTGTAAACGGTGTCGTGTAAACGGTCTCGTGTAAACGCGTGTAAACGTTGTCATGTAAACGTTGTCGTGTAAACGGTGTCGTGTAAACGGTGTCGTGTAAACGGTGTCGTGTAAACGGTGTCGTGTAAACGGTGTCGTGTAAACGGTGTCGTGTAAACGGTGTCGTGTAAACGGTGTCGTGTAAACGGTCTCGTGTAAACGGTCTCGTGTAAACGGTGTCGTGTAAACGGTGTCGTGTAAACGGTCTCGTGTAAATGGTGTCGTGTAAACGGTCTCGTGTAAACGGTGTCATGTAAAGTGTAAATGGTCTCGTGGAACATAGAGTCATGTAAATGGTGTCGTGTAAACGGTCTTGAAAAACTCAGGTCTTAGGAGGTTAAGGATTTTAGCAGCACGGTCATTTTAGGACATACCATTTTTAGCCCCTCCTTGAACTGCCACCTTAACGTGGTGGAGGGGTTTGAGTACCCGAATGACCCTAGGAGCTATGTTGTCTGGGGCTATATGCCCCTGGTAGGGTCTCCCAAGGCAAACAGGTCCTAGGCGACGGGTCAGACTAAGAGCGGTTCAAAAACCCCCTTATGAAGGAAATACACCCAAGGACCGTGACGTCGCCCGGTATGGCGCAGCCGGGGCCCCACCCTGGAGCCAGGCCCGGGGTTGGGGCTCGTATGCGAGCGCCTGGTGGCCGGGCCTCTCCCCACGGGGTCCGGCCGGGCTCAGCCCGAAGAAGCGACGTGGGACTGTCTTCCCGTGGGCTCACCACCTGCAGGAGGAGCCGTAAGGGGCCGGTGCAGAGAGGATTGGGCGGCAGTCGAAGGCAGGGACCTCGGCGACCCGATCCCTGGACACGGAATCTAGCCTTAGGGACGTGGAACGTCACCTCACTGGCGGGGAAGGAGCCCGAGATTGTGCGTGAGGTTGAGAGGTTCCGACTAGAGATAGTCGGAATCACCTCTACGCATGGCTTGGGTTCTGGAGCCACACTCCTTGAGAGAGGATGGACTCTTCACCACTCTGGAGTTGCCCATGGTGAGAGGCGGCGGGCTGGTGTGGGCTTGCTTATAGCCCCCCAGCTCAGCCGCCATGTGTTGGAGTTTACCCCGGTGAACGAGAGGGTCGTTTCTCTGCGCCTACGGGTCGGGGATAGGTCTCTCACTGTCGTTTGTGCCTACGGGCCGAACGGCAGTGTAGAGTACCCGGCCTTCTTGGAGTCTCTGGGAGGGGTGCTGGAAAGTGCCCCGACTGGGGACTCCGTTGTTCTACTGGGGGACTTCAACGCTCACGTGGGTAACGACAGTGACACCTGGAGGGGCGTGATTGGGAGGAACGGCCCCCCCGACCTGAACCCGAGTGGTGTTCAGTTATTGGACTTCTGTGCTAGTTACAGTTTGTCCATAACGAACACCATGTTCAAGCATAAGGGTGTCCACCAGTGCACGTGGCACCAGGACACCCTAGGCCGTAGGTCGATGATCGACTTTGTGGTCGTTTCATCTGACCTGCGGCCGTATGTCTTGGACACTCGGGTGAAGAGAGGGGCGGAGCTGTCAACTGATCACCACCTGGTGGTGAGTTGGATCCGATGGCGGGGGAGGAGGCTGGACGGACTCGGCAGACCCAAGCGTACTGTGAGGGTTTGCTGGGAACGTTTGGCCGAATCTCCTGTCAGAAAGATCTTCAACTCTCACCTCCGGCAGAGCTACGACCAGATCCCGAAGGAGGCTGGAGATATTGAGTCTGAGTGGACCATGTTCTCCACCTCCATTGTCGAAGCGGCTGCTCGGAGCTGTGGCCGTAAGGTCTCCGGTGCCTGTCGAGGCGGCAATCCTCGAACCCGGTGGTGGACACCGGAAGTAAAGGATGCCGTCAAGCTGAAGAAGGAGTCCTATCGGGCCTGGTTGGCTCGTGGGACTCCGGAGGCAGCTGACAGGTACCGGCAGGCCAAGCGGACTGCGGCCCGGGTGGTCGTGGAGGCAAAAACTCGGGCCTGGGAGGAGTTCGGTGAGGCCATGGAGAAGGACTATCGGCTGGCCTCGAAGAAATTCTGGCAAACTGTCCGGCGCCTCAGGAAGGGGAAACAGTCCCCTACCAATGCTGTTTACAGTAGGGGTGGGCGGCTGTTGACCTCGACTGGGGATGTCGTCGGACGGTGGAAGGAATACTTCGAGGACCTCCTCAATCCCGCCGTCACGTCTTCCATTGAGGAAGCAGAGGCTGAGGGTTCGGAGGTGGACTCGTCCATCACCCTAGCTGAGGTCACCGAGGTAGTCAAGAAACTCCTCGGTGGCAAAGCACCGGGGGTGGATGAGATCCGCCCCGAATACCTTAAGTCTCTGGATGCTGTGGGGCTGTCTTGGTTGACACGCCTCTGCAGCATCGCGTGGCGGTCGGGGACAGTGCCTCTGGGATGGCAGACCGGGGTGGTGGTTCCTCTTTTTAAGAAGGGGGACCGGAGGGTGTGTTCAAACTACAGGGAGATCACACTTCTCAGCCTCCCTGGGAAAGTCTATGCCAGGGTACTGGAGAGGAGAATACGGCCGATAGTGGAACCTCGGATTCAGGAGGAACAGTGCGGTTTTCGTCCTGGCCGTGGAACACTGGACCAGCTCTATACTCTCTACAGGGTGCTGGAGGGTTCATGGGAGTTTGCCCAACCAGTCCACATGTGTTTTGTGGATTTGGAGAAGGCATTCGACTGTGTCCCCCGAGGCGGCCTGTGGAGGGTGCTCCGGGAATATGGGGTCCGGGGTCCTTTGCTAAGGGCTGTCCGGTCCCTGTATGACCGAAGCATGAGCTTGGTTCGCATTGCCGGTAGTAAGTCAGACTTCTTCCCGGTGCATGTTGGACTCCGGCAGGGCTGCCCTTTGTCGCCGGTTCTGTTCATAATTTTTATGGACAGAATTTCTAGGCGCAGCCAGGGGCCGGAGGGTGTCAGGTTTGGCGACCACACGATTTCGTCTCTGCTCTTCGCGGATGATGTTGTCGTGTTGGCCCCTTCATACCAGGACCTTCAACGTGCACTGGGACGGTTTGCAGCCGAGTGTGAAGCGGCTGGGATGAAAATAAGCACCTCCAAATCCGAGGCCATGGTCCTCAGCCGGAAAAGGGTGGCTTGCCCACTTCAGGTTGGTGGAGAGATCCTTCCTCAAGTGGAGGAGTTTAAGTATCTTGGGGTTTTGTTCACGAGTGAGGGAAGGATGGAACGGGAGATTGACAGACGGATCGGTGCAGCTTCAGCAGTAATGCGGTCGATGTACCGATCTGTTGTGGTGAAGAAGGAGCTGAGCCGTAAGGCAAAGCTCTCGATTTACCAGTCAATCTACGTTCCTACTCTCACCTATGGTCATGAGCTTTGGGTCATGACCGAAAGGACAAGATCCCGGATACAGGCGGCTGAAATGAGCTTTCTCCGCAGGGTGGCTGGGCGATCCCTTAGAGATAGGGTGAGAAGCTCGGTCACTCGGGAGGAGCTCAGAGTAGAGCCGCTGCTCCTCCACATCGAGAGGGGTCAGCTGAGGTGGCTCGGGCATCTGTTCCGGATGCCTCCTGGACGCCTTCCTGGGGAGGTGTTCCGGGCACGTCCCACTGGGCGGAGGCCCCGGGGAAGACCTAGGACACGCTGGAGAGACTATGTCTCCCGGCTGGCCTGGGAACGCCTCGGTATCCCCCCAGAAGAGCTGGAGGAAGTGTCTAGGGAGAGGGAAGTCTGGGCATCTCTGCTTAGACTGCTGCCCCCGCGACCCGGCCCCGGATGAGCGGAAGAAGATGCTCAATGCTCATTTTTAGCCTTTTCAATGAAAAATGATAAAATAAAATAAAAATAGTTACAAAAATATTTTATATAGAAAAACACAGACATCAAGAATTAGTGTATAAATCTCAGCAATGGTGACAAACAGATCACCTCTGAACATAAGATCATTATTTATTCATACAGCAATGCATGATGGGAGCCATGAATGAGTTTTGATTGGTGGCACCCAGAATGCAATGCAACATTCTTTATGATTGTCACCATTGTTGAGATTCACAGTCTAATTATTGATGTCTGTGTGTCTTAAAATTGTAGAGAAATAAAACATTTTATAAGAAAGATTTTAAGAAATTATTTTGAATACATTGTAAACGTTATGAATATTATGCTGTACAAGGTCACTGCTACTATAATTAATGAAGAAAACCTAACTCAGACATTAGGCTCTATATGAGTTCAGTGATTCAGGTCAAATGATTGTGAAATAATGATTATATTAAATGTCATGTACTGCAGCCAAACAAAATCTAAAGTTAATGATTTAAGGGTCAAGAGCCCAACTAAACCAAACACTGATCTCCATAATGGTGACTTAAACATTACGGTTTTCTCCTTCAGTGATTCTGCTTGTTAACATTAGGTGTCTTCAATAATGCTCAATCATCACTCAGCTATTCACTAAATTGTCTCGTTAACTTTAACACCGCATCAGTGTTCAATTAACACTCTGAGTTTATATAATTCACACTTTAAAGTGTTAATTTAACTTTTGATTTTGAATTTGATTTTGCTGTGTGTGCTCCCCATACTAAAGTGTTACCAGCTAGTCATTGTACAAAAAATTCAGATAACCCTAAAATACAAATTGGTGCAAAAACAAATTATGCAAGTTATATTTAGGTATAAATATGTAATTTAGGCTTTTTTTATTATTATTTTCACATGCTTACCAATTCCCACTTCTGGCACAGACCTATAAATGTTGACGCACAAACACATTTGTCTGCATCAAATTAAGTATTTTTATAAAAATGAGTACCATCTATTTTCTTACCTAAATAAAGTCTGTACGTCTACCCAAACATGTGAAGCATACGAGCAATACTCACCAAGAAAAGGTTTGGTCTTAATCTGTGATTCTCTTTTGGATTCGATGTGCTTTTATGTGGTTTTATGTTTGCCTTTCGTACAGGACTTTGCACTGATTGACCCAGGACCGGCCCTGATCGATTACCCTAGGCAAGATTTGAGTGGCCCCTTCCACTGCCTCATTGTGCTCTACCCTTACAGAACAACAATATATGGGAATATACTGCAAAATATAATGCAATATATTACATAATAGAAACTAGTGCTTATATTTTCCAATACACTCCAAAAATGCAATGATCATGTATGTCTATATATGAATATATAAAGTATTTATAAATTAAGACAAAACCTTTTTTGTGTACAAATATTGCACATACATGTTCTCAAT
This sequence comes from Pimephales promelas, assembly GCF_016745375.1. Next base: position 298,926 of record NW_024121258.1, on the reverse strand, counting down.
TAAATATGAATGTATGATCACACACACACATTCACAGAACGAGTTAGTTCCCACCATGCTTCACTTCTGACTGACTTCTGACAGGAGTGCAAATGTTAAAATTAAAGATGGGGTACGTGATTTTCTTTTTTGACCATTTTTTCTAAATCACTTGGAATCCTATTCCTAACCCAGAAGCACTGAAATGAAAATTAAGCAATTTAATCATCCGTGGAACGGGCAGAAGACTCGAAAAACTAACGCCAATCACTTCCAAGTTTTTGGGGTCATTGTGCTAAAGAGTAAAGCCTGTGGTTCAGTTGATGATTGGCTGAACACCATAAAGACCATAATTACAATATTTAATAAAGAGTTTATGTCTGTGCACTTCTCAGCACAGTGATAGTCTCTTGGTTAAATGCTCTAGTACATGCAGGTCCTTTTGATAACTATAGCTTGAAAATATGAAACGGTAATGAACCAACAAAGTGGTTATCTGGATGCATGTGATTTGAGATCCATGTATGTCATCCCGTTTGTGTGTGCACGTCTGCTGTGGACATTGCTTTGTGATAATCTCAAGACCAACTCTTTGATCCTTTTAGGTTATTGTTTTTCTTATTTTTGCTTTATTGGTAATGTCTTTATTGCCATTTCTATGTTCATTTTTTGTCATTTTCTACTGCAGGGTGGTGGTTCGACTTCCTTGTGGTGGTGGTTCTTCTTTATTGTGCGCAGTGTACACTTTGAGTGTGACAGTGTGATTAGACTATTTAGTAGCTTTTGTTTAGAGTGTGATTCAACATTAAACTACCCAACAGTATATAAAGTAGTTTAAATTTAACAACCTTGAACATATTCAGAGGTAAAATGTAACATAAACAGTAGTGCAGTAGTAATATTAATGCAAAACCATTTGTTTTATGGTGCATATTTCTAGACACCTTAACCTTAATTTGATTATTTTCAGGTTGGGTAAAGTAAGTTGAATATGTCCTAAATCTTATGCATCTGAGTTTTCATACTCTCAATCAATTGGTCTGAAGACTTCTCTGTGTTCTGATCAGCTCACTTTTGTAATTAAAATACTTTAAGCAGGCAAGCTTTTCAATAGATGCAAGGAGGATTTCTGCAGAATACCTTTACTTTTACTCTAGATAACTTAACACAGTCACATCTGATAACAGATCACTCTAAATTGTAATGTAGACGCTGCTTTTAAACCATGTGTTGTGAAAAGCTCTCTACAAATAATTTTTTTTATTATTTATTTATTTATTTTTTTCGTCCTCATATTTATCCGATATTTTTATTTCCTCGTTTTAAAAAAATTAAAACAAAATTATTTTAACAAATCACAGTGATCTCGTGCCCTTTGTCTTGGTTTGGTCTCATGCCATGGCGTTTCCCAAAAGCACCGTAATTGGTGCCAATGGTCTTTCCGATCAACCTGGACTCACGATGCTTACGGCAAATGCAGTCCTGCATTTAATATGTTATTGACACTGATAACAAGTTTAATGATAAGCAGAAAATGAGCTGAATATTAACAGCAAAACAAACTCTGTCAGAGGGGAGTCAAAATAATAAATGAAAGGAGCTTTTCAGGAGGAGGGGGGTCTGATCAAAACGAAGCGTAGCCTATATTTGCACTTAGTGTCTGTCTTTTTACAAAAAACGTACCCGTCTCGGAACAGCTACAGTGGCGTAGGTCGTAGAGCGTGTAGTTCGTGACAGAGCATTTGATCCGAGTTCGAATCCGCCTTTTGCCGAACATATGAGATGTAAAATGTATAAACTACAGTAACATGAAGGTCTCTAGCGTTATATTTTGCCAATGAACTAAAATCGAAACCATGATGTGTTTTTTGCCTTCATAAAACAGCACAATACTTTAAGAGTAGGCATTCTGTTTGTGCTGCGTGATTTAGAGAAACGTGTGCACCTTGGCGTTTACTCCTAAATAAAAGCTCAAGGGTTTATTTCTTGCAAGTGAAGAAATAAGGACAAAATAATTTAAATTTTCCTATATTATATTTTAATGTAGACTAAATTATACTTTTGAAATATTCATTTTCATTTAGCCTACATTTATAGGCTATATGGATTTTACGTCATAGGAATAATTATATAAATCATTATTACATTATTATAATAATTGTTTGGCATCCTAAAACACCATTGGTAATGTAATGTAGACTGAGACTAATTAAACAGATCTTTGAGCCCTCTTTATTGTCCTGGTACAAATCAATGCTTTTTATTTGTTCAACGCGCAGTTCATGGGTTGAAGCTCTTAATTTTGATCCCTCAAAGAGCACAAGATTGATGTATTTAACCTTAAAATGTACAAAAAATTCTTGCGGGAGAGCAGTCAGTAGCCATGTTTCCATCCACACCTTTTTATCCGAATTGAGTGATATCGAATGAAAAATACCTTATGGAAATACCTTATGGAAACAGTAAAATTCGATTAAATTTCATGAATATCGACTCAAATGAAATACATTCGGTCTCATCGGATTTTATCTTGATCGATATATGGCTAATGCGATAAAAGCTGATGGATACTGCTAAGTATAACACACCGTTGCCATGGACGCAGTTCAGAGACGGAACATACCATTTTCTTTAGCAGAAGCAATACTCGTTTTTAAATCAATAAACACCTTTTTAATCAATATTTTGTGTCAAATTATTGATTTATTTGGTAGGTAGCCATGTAATAAGCAGGATAATGTATAGCGAGGCGATTATAGCGAATACAACCCCTTCAGGCGAACAACTGCCTCGCATATACATTATCCCATACATATGTCGTTATCAGCTGGCACATAAGCACTATTAGGCTACAACTTGTGAAATATGGATCATTTGTTGGTAGATGGCGCAATCCGTTTTGTCTAGCAAAACTTTGTTCGCAAAAGTTTGCTTGAATGTTGTTCGATTCAGTGCGAAACACCTTAAAATGTCTCAAATCAATTCAATATACCAATTTGGTCGCAAAACAGCATGTGACGTCATTACGTACAGGTTTTTATTCGCTTTAAAGCCGTCGGATGAAAACACACTTTCACCAGCTTTATCCGCATGAGTTTTTTTTACCGAACTTCAGATAATTCGATTGAAAAACGGATGGAAACACGGCTAGTAAAACATAAGAGTATCTTTTAAAATCGATTGAACACGGAGCAGTTTTTCCTGTGAGTGAGACTGGAAAACCTGTAGTGGATTTAATCGGAGTGATAACAGAAGAGAGGAATTGGCTTTGACTCCTGTCCTGGTTTTGCGTCCGCGCCGTTAGGAGCTCAACATCTGTCTTGCATGCACGTTTACTCTATATTAGAGGATATTTTAACTAATTTGTGGTAAAACTAGTCGATCACGAGTGGCTCAACTGGTTGATCTATAGATAAACTCATCCTTCAGGTATTTTGCCGGCAGGCTTGACACTTTAGCGTGGGAAATCGGGGGTGTGGCGCTCAATGCGTGAGAGTTGGCAGCCCTGACATTGACTACCGGCCCAACACTCCGAGCAATCCGCCGTTATTATTCCTCGCTCCGATTTTGTAGTCAAAGCTCAATGATGCAGAAGTTACGAGAGGGCAAGTCAAAATGTTCAGTTGTGGGATGTTGTGACCTGGATTCCCCCCACTAAACACTGGACGTCGGATAGACGTGCAGATCATGTCTATATTGGGTCCGTCGGTCCATGACCAATTCTGGAAAACTATTCGACGTCCAAACTAGGTCCACTATTTGGACGTCCAACCACGACCCAATTTGAACGTCATGTTGACGTTCATCATTTTGACTGTTGAACTGGGTAATTTTTTTGGACCTCATTTGGACGTCTATTACAGGTGCCGGAAATGTACATGATTAATTTGCTATTTTTTATTATCAAATATCAACAATGTTGTTATCAACATGATTAATACATATAAATGCAGACTATTTTTAACTATTTAAGATGCATTTGATTGTCTCAAGCAGAAGGTGGTATTTGACGCATACAAAGTTATAATGCTGTAGCTCAAACAGTAGAGCGTTGGCGCTTGTAAAACGGCCATCTAGTGCAATGCTTAGATAATGGGTTTGATTCCCAGGGAAAGCAGGAATGTAAATGTGTAAGTCACTGTGGATAAAAGCATCTGCCAAATGCAAAAATATAAATATATGGTACAGATAACATCCTCTAAAAACTTTTTCAATCATGAGACTTACAGTTATAGAAGATACTAAATTTGATGTTGAAAAGACGTCCACAAACGACCATATTTGGTTCCACCGACGTCAATATTAGACGTGCAAAAGACGTCGAATAAAGACGTCGCCTGGCGTTACAAAAAAAAAAAACCCTTCAGTGGACCGAAATTGGACGTCCAAAAATTACATAGAAAAGACGTCACTCTAACGTCACGTTGCACAGTGCATTATCAAATTATCAAGAGACCCCTCTCGCATTTATGAAAGGTTGTGGGTGAACCAAAGAGGACGATGGGAACATCACTGTTGTTTGACAATAAGTCTGTAAACCAGGGGTCACCAAACTTTTTTCTCTGGGGGCCACATTATCGTTCCTGACTGTGATGGGGGGCCGGGGCTATATAAAATAGAATTGTGTGACCAAGACCAAACTGACCACCAGCAGGCCTCATAGTAGAGATTACTAGCCTGGCACAGCCATATTTTTTTATCATTAATAGTTGTTTGCAAAAGTAGTAATCGAGTCTTCACACTTTGTTTTAATTTGAAATACCACAGTTTTTCCATTTATTTATTTTCGAATACAAATAACATCAAACCTGTCAAGGTAAGAAACATCTGCCTAGTTGAGGTGAGTGGCACTGGTAAGGATGAATGAAAAATTATAAATTATAGGTAGGCCTGTTACTATTTATAATTATTGTGTACAGCACTTAATAAAGGTCAAATAAATAGGCCTATAAAATAAATAAATAAACATTGAAATTATAACAACAACATGAGTAATAGAACTAGTCAGCTCTTATGCCTATCCAGGTGAGCATGCTCAATAAACAACAAAATACCAAATGCAGACATGTTATTATTTTTCAAAAAGCAATTAAAAAAAATAGGCCATGACGACTTTTGGGGATTGCCGGTTCAAGTAGTGGGGGGCAGAGGGGTTGGGGGGCCAGTCAAAGGGGTGTGGCGGGCCTGATTCGGCCCGCGGGCCTTAGTTTGGTGACCCATGCTGTAAACCATGACCTGACCTGTAGAAACAGCACTGGATAACTGTGTGATTGGGAACGTGTTGTTTGTAGATGGCTCTGCTTTCAATGAGAAAAAAACAGGACTGAATTGCATAGGAGAGGCAGTGACCGCTGAGCCTGAAGTCTCGGCCCGTTGTCCTCAAATGACTCGTTATCAAGCAGCTGATCTGGTGGTTTAACTGAGATTAATGTCAGGGAAATGTGTGAACATTTACACGGTCTCTCATCATTAGTTTCGAGTACATGATTTTGGGGTGATATTCATTTTTTAAAACAGATGGTCGACATATTCTTCATGCCAAGTTCATATCAAATTGGCTGGACGCTCTTTTGTTGCCTGATCAAATTTCCATTTGTAAATGTGCATCACATCCTAACAAAAAAAAAAGATTAGTTTCTGTAAAAGATTAGTTTCTGTAGGAAATGCAGGGCAGACGCAGTTGAAAAACACAGGAGATTGTGTAACACGTTATCTGAAGTAACCTTGATTTTTCGGACTCAGAGCATGCAGTCTTTTGCTTCAGAGAAGTCTTCGGCTCCAGTATTAAAGATGCGTTTGGTTTAGTGTTAATGGGAAACATTTCTTCATCCACTATGATGATTGAATCACGGGTTGGACCATGCATCAAAAGGAGGTGTAGTTGGCCAGTATCAGTGTTTTATTATGATTATCCTGTTTTTTATATTTTTATTTTCTGAGACTTTTATTTTGACATGCTATCTGTAGGGGGGACTATATTTTCTCTGTGTTCGCACACTCACGCGCTCACTCATGAACGGTGTAAACGCGGGAAGGTATGATATGAGGCATGTCTGAGGTCGGAAAATATTAATGTAATCTTAAACTAAAATGTTAAGTGTTATTCCTTTGTTTGGCAGTAAAGCTAATTCACGAAGTTTGTCCAAGTTAAGTTAAATGGTGGCAGAAACCCCCCCTGGATCACTATTAGCACCCTTTGATATGCGGAGCGAGGTATGTGGTTCATTGTAATGTACATTTGCATACTAATTCATTTAATATGTTTATGTAAATGGAAATGAGATTCATTTTGTGATGATTGTTGCCTGCTATGCTGTTATCTATCTGATGCTAGCTTTCTAGCATATGTGCATTTGTTAAAGGATTATTTGTATCAAGCTAAACTGCCTTTGTTATTTTCCTTTTAAGTTTTCACGGTGTTGATGCTATGCACACTTGTCGGAATAAAAGTACACCCGTATGGAAACACTCCCAAGCCTGTTTATTCCAAGTTGAAGGGCTGCTACAGGAGGGATGATAACTTTTCATTTGTACTGGAAAAGAGATGCTCAGCCCGTGTGCGAGATTACTCTCTCCCAGTTGACCTGAAGACCCAACTGGCTACTGGCATTTGGTATTTTGTGGTAAAATACTGCATTTTATGAACGCATTAGCATTGCGGAAATTTCAGGGGGAGTCTGTGCCGAACTCAGTCCGGATTCGGGCGCTCTTGAGGCTCGATGGGATTATTATCCCGGTACAGATAATACTTTTTTTTATTAAATCACTCTGAGTCGTGTTTTAGATAAGTTTACGAATCACCACATTCAATGGTTTCGTTTTAATAACAAAGTAAATAATGAAAATCAACATAAAAATATGAGTAGTCTTCACCACAACGTTCGCCTTCGAACCATTTAAAGTCTCAAAACTCATATACGAGTTACACATCAGACTTATTTCATTACCTAACAGAAACACACTCAACAGGCGGTGTCGAATTTATAATTCAGTTTGTCCACTTTATATTTCAAATAACTTTCCCCCAATTGACTGCTTCATTAATATTGTATTTAATTGCTCTTGTTGTCTAATTATTCAAATCATCTCTCTTGCTGTGAGATTGTTGTCTCTTGATACGGACCTTCCCATCTTCTGTCTTCTTTTCTTGGCTTCTTTCCTCTCTTTGTTTAGTTTCTTTTGAAGACTGCGGCTACAAGCAAATCATCCATGTTAATCTCAAGCCGGTTTGGTACCTTTTGCTCTTCGTCCAGGGGGTTTAAAGATGGACGCACACATCCCTGTGTGTCACATGACACCTTATATTCCTGAATCCTTGCCGAGTCCAACGATACCAAACAGACTAGGTTTCGCCTCATGGTTTGTGCAATGTTTTGATTTAGCGTAAAAATTACGTTTAGGAGGGAAAAATAAAGACGATAATAAATTTCGCAATAAAATAATGAGCTTAAAGGGGTAGTTCACTTTTAAGAAAAACTTTTGCTGATAATTTACTCACCCCCATGTCATTTAACACTCTGTAGATTGGGTCCATATACATGTTGATTTAACACTGGGGATTTCAGATTGGATGGCTGCTTTTCTTTTTGGGGTTTCCTCATTTCTCATTGCTCAAATTCATTAGTTCTCACATATTTAGTCTCACTCTGTTCATTACTGTTTGAGTTTTTCACAGTTGATGTTTGTTTAGCTCTTTGCTCCCTGACTTTGGTTTGTTATTCTGGAGTCATTTTGTCCCAGTCATCTTTAGAGACTATATTGGCATTTTTTTAATGAATGCTGGCTTTTGTTGTGAGTCCTTCCTCGACTCTGAGATCTGTCTCTTCTCTGAAATCCAGCTGTGCTGACTTGGTTCCTTTGTTCTTTGTTCTCTCTCTTCATTTCAGAATATCTGGGCCGTTGTTGGGCAACTCGGCCCTGCGCTCCTCTAAGTCTCTCTGATCGTTTTTGACTTTGCTGCCTACTATTTGCTAGGTCATTCGGATTTAGATTTCCTTTTCTTTCTGCCTCTTGTTTGCACCCTCTATCGCACCTTACTGCAAAAGTCTGTAACTCTTCCCAGTTAGTCTCTTTTCCCCAAGTTTTGACCTGGGAGGTCTTTTTCAAACTTTAGCTACTGTTTGTATTGGTTCTCTGCCCTCATGGACTCTATTCTTGCAGAATATTAGTACATGTTTTCTGGTGAAGCGAAATATCATCCATTTTTAGGTTGATTAATCATTAGCTCTGCATCTTCGTCATGGATATTAAGCCTCTTTCCTAGCTCCACTACTTTTGGCAGCTTCTCATGCTATCTTTTAAATCTAGCTTCATCCCATTAAGCATACCCATTCTGTGGCTGTTATATTATGTTTAGGTCTCGCCCTAGTCTTTCTTGCTGGCCTAGGATCAAATTCTTCTTCTGAGGAAGCAAACTCACTTGATTCAGATTCTTCACAAGAGTCCCATTGTTCTCTATATGTTTCCCTGATGTGGTAATTAGTTCCACTTATCGAGGAGGCTGCTACTTCAGCTAAGCTTATACCCAATCCTCCTTTTGGCCTCTGCTCTTCATTTTCTTCTTTTGAACACAGGTCATCTTCTCTACTTATGTCATTTTCTAGTGAAGTTTTTTTGTAAAGTTGTATCACGATTAAAACCGTTCCAAATTATCCTATCCAGAACATATGGATAATCGAGCCCGTTCTCATTCTTTGGCGCCATATAGGTGATGCTATATGACATTTGGTCGAAATATTACACCCTTTAGCGTCAATATAACACGCAGACCCAAGGCCTCATACAGGGAACTGGCATCCTTTAGCGTCAATATGAGACCCATAACAGTGCGTGTTATATTGACGCTAAAGGGTGCCATGTGTGTAGTATTTTGACGAAATGTCATATGGCGTCACCTATATGACGCCAAAGGATGAGAATGTGTTGGATAATCCCGCGGTAACTAAAGAGCCTATTCTTTTAGTCTTGCCTTTAAGAGTTAGGCGATCAGTCTCTACAAATTCACATTCTATTATAAAGATAATAAATTATAAATGTAAAAGATTTCCCCTTTGTAATATAATGGTACGTTCACACCGGACAGGAATAGCGCATCGGGCACGAATGATTGCACAAAGATGCGTTACGCGCGTAAAATTCCTGCGGCGCGAATGAGGCGTGGAGCGCGGCGCGGTAGACGCGAATACACCTCGTTAGCACGTCAAGTTGGCGCGAATTGAACGTCTGTCGCATTGCGCGCAAATGATTTAGTTAGTGCTATTTGTGCACTCATGCATTTGACGCGAATTCGCGCCTGCCGCCCGAGTCGAAAATTCTGAACTTTGGCGTCAAACTTTGGCTGCGTTAACCAATCAGGAGCCTGCTGCTTGCTCACGTGGTGAAGGATCTGGATGCTTCAATAAATTATTTTGTTATATGACTAAATATATGGTGGGATTCTTATGCAAAACAAAGCAAATATTTTATCACTTAAAACTTTATTTCTACATACGAGACATGTTCATTTTGTAATGAATGTTATTCGTTCCATATCTAGATTATATGAAATATTATTATGATGTAAAGACAACCAACATACATGTGCATAAGTTTGTGTCTGGACGTGAGAGAGAAAAAAATCACAGGACAGGTTAATCACTTTTGGAGGCTGGCTCTATTTATCATCAAAACAAAAATAAATGACTAGATTAGGTGAAAGAGGGCGAGGGTGATCCTCGCTCAGATGCGGGACAACAGGTCATCAAACTTGGCGCGGGACAGGCGGAAGTACCGCTGACAGCGGCCGTCATCCAAGGGCGAGCAAATGGTGAAACTCGCCAAACGGTTCGCCTCCGAAGGGTCCGGTGGACACAAATACAAATTCATCGAATCTCTCGATGAATGCTCGATCAACATAAAAAAAGATGGCCGCCAACGGGTTTTGATTTTGACGTGCGAGACGCGCGTAAATTTCGCTTCAAACTTTTAATTTTACACGCGTCAGTTTTGCTCTTGACGCGCGAATTAACACAATGTGGTCAAGCGTCAAACTAGACGCGGTAGACGCGAATTTGATGCGCTATTCGTGTCCAGTGTGAACGTAGCATAAGGTAGTCTTCAACCTTGTTCGATATCCAACAATAACCCTGTCGTAAGCTGCCTCTTTGGCTAGGCTATTTAATCAATCAAATCTCACAGTTCTTACATCAAACGAATGCTCACCCTCTTGCCGTTTCTTTCCTGATCCGGAAAGAAGAATGTGACGCGCACTCAAGAATCCAAGGTCCAGTCAAGATGATTATGATAAATGTTTAATAATATTTATTAAAAGAATCAACAATGAAAAGAGCACTTGTTACAGATTACAAAACGAGTACTAATTCTAACAGAGCAACACTAGCTAGGCTTAAAGCTTCTTGTGTCCGATATCTGCTGGTGTAGTGGACTGGAGATCGCAAGGAAGAGCAATAATAATAATAATCCATTTTATTTTAAGTGCCTTATCAGGACACCCAAGGACACTGTACAAGCAGATAAAAACCATTAAAACAAAAACAATAAAATTGGCAACACAACATTGGGGTGGGGTCAAGTAGAATATGAATGGCTAAACAACAGAGTTTTGAGTTTGGATTTAAAAAGATTAAATGAGTCCATGGTACGAAGATCTGGAGGGAGGGAATTCCAAAGATGTGAGGTTTGAGGTTTATCCAGGTCTCAGCATAGTTAATATAATGCACAACATAAGGCACATGACTGTCATTTCAATATCACGAGTGTCAATATCCCAGCAAGTGTAGAAGAGATAATAGTTCCTTTGTATTTGTGGACAATGACCCTGGTCAGTGCTTTCTCATGTGATTTGAGAGATACCAAGATGGACAAGTTTTTTTATTCAGCATAACACTTCGATAGTCATTCGTTTTACTAACAAAGTTAGCTCGTTGGGCCGTCATCCCCCAACACAGCAAGGCAGGAGAGTCTTTAAATCAGGGTTCGAGCAAATCTGTCCAGGACTGACACTGCAGCCCGTTCTCATCCCAAGGTTTCATATACTGACGCTTTTGACGTTTCGTCTACATCCAACGCACATGGCACCCTTTAGCGTCAATATGAGACGCAGATATATATGGGCCAGAAGGCGCCTTCTGACGGTGGTGAGTAAACCAAGTTGGTCTTCCCATTTCTGTTTTACTGAGATCTATTAACACTACAGACGTTCTGTGGTAAAATTACATTACTTCATCTACCCTTGTAAAACTAATCCTGTCCGAATGTAACCCCTACACCCAGGTCCCGCTCAACCCGCCCCGAGCAGGCCTCGAACACGGGTCTCCGGCATGAGAGTCAGGCGCTCTAACAAGGAGACTAAAGACTGCAGCCTCTAGCTCCGTTACACGAACAGGGCTAAAGATGAACTACTTACTGTTCAGACTGCATTAATCTGGTTTCTCAGGCCGTTCTCATCCCAAGATGTCATATAACTGACGCTTTTGACCATACGTCAACATCCGACGTTTTAGGGTACCCTTGAACGTTGGTTAGATGGCGCTATCTAATCCTAACCCTACCCCAGACCTAAGAACCTAACTGACGCTAAAGGGTACCCTAAAACGTTGGATGTTGACGTATGGTCAGTTATATGACGTCTTGGGATGAGAATTTGTTGGGTTTCTCCAATGTGTGGATCTTTATGTGTAGCTTCAGGCCACTTTTAATAGAGAAACTCTTCCCGCACTGATCACACGTGTGTGGTTTCTTTCCAGTGTGGATCCTCTCGTGTTTTATCAGAGATGATAACTGACTGAATCTCTTGTCACAGTGTGAACACTTGTAAGGTTTCTCTCCAGTGTGGATCCTCTCGTGTGTTTTCAGAGATGATGACCGACTGAATCTCTTGTCACAGTGTGAACACTTGTAAGGTTTCTCTCCAGTGTGGATCCTCTCATGTGTTTTCATATCTCCAAACTGAGTGAATCTCTTGTCGCAGTGTGAACACTTGTAAGGTTTTTCTCCAGTGTGAGTTCTCTGGTGCAGTTTTAATTGTGTCTGTGAAAAAAAAGTCTTCTCACACTCAAAGCACATGTACTCTCTCACACCAATGTGAATTTTCTCATGCGTTAGAACATATTGCAGCCGTGAAAAACTCTTTGCACACACAGAACATGAATACGGCTTCTCCTTTGAATGAACTGTCAGGTGTCTCTTCAGGTGATGTTGGCAAAGAAATGTTTTGTCGCACTGATCACAACTGAACGGCCTCTCTCCGCTGTGGATCCTCATGTGAATCTTAAAAGTTGATTTGTGTGGGAAACTCTTCCCACATTGATCACACGAGAACGGCTTCTCTCCGGTGTGGATCCACATGTGTTCCTTAAGTTGAATTGAAGTACAGAAACTCTTCCCACATTGATGGCATACATATGGCTTCTCGACTGAATGAATTCGCATGTGAAGAACAAGACTTTTTTGGGTTGCCAAACTCTTTCCACACTGAGTGCAGGTCGGAGATTTCTTGGCTTTTGTTGTATTTTTTAACGTCTGTTTAGTCTTTGAGCGACTCAAAGGTTTTCCTCCAGGTTGGACATGATGTTTCTCCTCCACTTCACTCAGATCTTCTCTCTCCTCGATCTCTTCCATCAGGTCTGACGGGAAAGAAAAAATGTCTTTCTTTAATTTAATTTTCAGAGCATCAAAATAACTCAAAGACACTATATTTTATTGAGAGGAGTACCTAACTTAACTCAAACTGATTGAGCCATCTCTATCATCTGGTTATGCATGTCATAACACTTCTTCTAACATGGATGTCAGAAACAAATAAATCTCCCCAGCCATGTGAACTGTTTTTGGTGAAATTTTGCATATTACATATTACACTGTAAGAGCCCTAACTTTACAAAATGATGTTACTTGATGCTATGAAAAAGCGTAAGTATATTTTTAATAATTTTTCAAAAACATGCTCAACCAAACGGTTAATTTGGCACATAACGGTTAACCGTCACCCCCCTTTTTGAGAACGTTGTGCTGAAGACCTGAGTTTAGTCTTCTTTTAAATAAAACACTCAGCAGATTAAGTAAAAGCACGTTTGCTATGGGGAAGCGAGAATTGCAAAAGACCTGTGAAGGGTTTCAGGAAGCCGAGGGGCCTAAACCGACTGTTTGCTATATAACCGTCTTGCCAAATGCTGTATTTTTATTATTTTATATATGCACATGGTTTGTGCTCAGGGGTAAACCATGTGAGCTCTGAAGGGTTTAAATTGTCAGACTTTAAACAGAGGTTAGAGGTTGAAACTACTCGTATGTTATGTTGATTTGTATTCTTGTACTAAAACCTTTGAATGTGGTGATTGGTAAACTTCTCTACAACTCTTGTTATAAAATCTTCTAAAAACTATTATCTGACCATGGACAACCAATCCCATCGAGCTCAATCCCATCGAGCCACCACTTACTACAATGGTGATGAACTCTGAACTATTATAAAGTCACATAAAAGCTTTGTTGATTGTCACCATTGTTGAGATTCATATGTTGATTATTGATGTCATACTCCTAAAAAATATTGTTTGAATATTTTACACTCACTTTTACACTTGTTATAAATTATTGTTTAAATATTTCAAGGTTCATGGGGAAAAGTACGACAATCATAGATTTTATCTAAAATTTAAGCATGCCTATTTATAATGTAATTTCAACAGATACACTAGGGTATTTTTCTGTCAGATCAGTGAATCAGGTCACCATATGATGACTATAACATCACCAATAAATGAGCAACATCAGCTGATATTTTCTCCTGCTTTCAATGCTATAACAATTGTATGTTGAATGCAGTTAAAGAAGTCAGAGAAAAACTAATGGTATAAATTAAAGGTCAAGAGCCCAACTAAAGCAAACACTGATCTCAATCATGGTGACATTTGACCATTTTTTTAACGTAAATACTTGTGAAAACTTTTTTTTTTTTTGGTTTATTTAAAATAGAATATTTTACTTTAATTTTATGGTTTTTGTTTGGCAGTCATTTGACCATTTTTTAATGATTTTTTGATGAAGGTATTTGATCATAATAATGCAGGAAATACCTGTAAATAACAGTGTTTTTCAGTTTATTTAATTTATGACGTTTTACTTTAATGTTACAGTTTTTTGAGCTGCCAGTCATGTAATCATGTTTACCATTTAATTACAGATTCTATTTGTAATTTTACATGCATTTTTATGTAATTTAAAAAAACAGAAAAATACTGTATGAAAAATACAATCAATTTCTGTAAAAAAAAAATGTGAATGACTGGAATTTGCCTTTAATGTAACAATACCTAAAATAACAGCTGCATTTTTGTTTTGCATAACCTAAGTCGGCTACACTGAGATATCAAGACTAATAAAAGAAAAGCGTTGAACATGCATTCAATATGATGAATACATCAAACTATATGATTACTAGAAGTATAATTGATTACATTTCATCAAATGATATTAAAGATAGGAATGATTGAATAAAACATAAACAAGAATTCTGATTCATCGGCCTCTGTTTGAATAAAAAAAGACATAGCAATAAATAAAACAGATACAGTTCATGAAGCCTTCGCTGTACAACCATATGGTCTCATTTGAAAGCTTTTTTTAGCAGAATGTATTATTGTCATGGTGAAAAACACCATAGTTATAAAGAGTTTCAATATCACTCCTCTCTATAGAAATTTTAGAAATGCCAAAAACATTTGAGAATCTATCAAAATTTCTTGAAATGTGCAGACAGGAGTGTTTTTATTTCCTCAATGGATGCAGCAAAGTCTCATTCATAGTAAACTCATATCTCCTGACTGAAATTAAGACATCATTGTCACTATAAGATTTTCAGAATTAAATAGAGGTCAAATACTAAAGCTTGAGTCTTCAGTCTTTTTAGTGATGTTTAGTTTGTTGAAGTGATTACAATATTTTACATTAAAACTAACTTCGAACTGATGTAAACAAAGAACGTTTCAGTGCCATCAATATGAGAGTTTCTCAAACCTTTGTTGAAAACTAGCAAACAAGAACATTTGAACCAATTTCATAGTTTAGCTGTTTATCTAAAAGTGCTTGAATGTTTCTAACATGAATGTTGTCCAGCATCATGAATGAATGAAGAATAAACACCAACCTCTTTGTTCTTCAGGATCTTCAGTGTGTTTCATTCTGCAGGGTTCTGGATCACTCATGTTCTCACTGTCCTCTTTAATAAACTGCAGATTTCAGCTCTTCCTGATGCTCTGATGCTCGTCTTCACTTGTATCTTATGGGAGGAGCTTCACTGATGATGCGTTTATGGTAGGAGGAGCTTCACTGGTGATGTAATTGACACATGAGGGGCTTCAAATGTGGTGAATTGCAGTGGGAGGAGCTGATGTATGGGATCAAAATCCCACCAAATGCATTGCGTAATAGATCTGCTTAAAAGTCCTTCACCTGGATGAGTGAACATCAGTAGCGTGAGTCACATTGGAGTGACGTCAACACCCCTCTTCGATTGATTGGCTAGAATAGGAGCTGTCAATCTAGAACTATAGACCAATGGTGACGCTTAAGCCCGCCCTAATTTACATGAAACTCGAACCGCAACATTTGGAAGAGCAAGCGCAGAACACGGTAAGAAGAGCGAAAAACATGAACATAAGTTTCGTGCGTAATATTTAAAGTTTTTATCAATGCTTGTTATTTTTTGATTCACGCTTATTATACATTGATCTGTGACGACTTTGTTTGCTTTTCTGATAAATTTGCTTTTTTTGTCAGTTTGTGCAATATATTTTTACATGTGTTTTTACATTTTTGAATCACGCTTATTATTTTTTGATCCGTGGCCGCAATACATTTGGCGGGATTTTGATCCCATAGCCTACTGATGTGCTCAAAACAAAAAACATATATCAGTTCCTGAGTTTGTTTTTATACTGTTGTGGAAAATACACAATTGTCTAGTTATAAGTATATATTTTGTCTGTAGAACACGTCTGTATAGTAATCAACCACAAAAAGTAAAGCATGAAGTTGTTGTACTTCTCTGTGTCCGTCGCTGTCGTGTTTTTCTCCACAAGAGCCTGGTGTTAACAGATCATGTGAGGTACATTGAGATGTGTGTTCCCAGGAATTTAACATCACTGATCCTCACAATGTCCTCATTGATGTGAAGAGCGACACATTCCTCCCTCTTCCTCCTAAAATCTATCACCAACTCCTTTGTTTTTGAGGAGTTGAGTGTGAAAGTGTTGTCAGAGCTCCAGGCAGTGAGTTTTTGGACTCATTATGATATATCAATCCAACTACAGCAGTGTCGTCAGCAAACTTGAGGATAATGTTGCTATCATAGATTTGTGCACAGATGGGTGTGTAGGATGAATAGACCATTTCACAAGATGTAAACAACACTGGTCCAGAAGCACTTCCTGTTTCAGTTTTTTAACACTACATAAAAGCTGGGATAAAATACAACCAACAGAACATTTAAAACTGAATCAAAAAGTTAAACAAACATCTTTAAGATGTTTTCTTTGCATGTGAACTAAAGAAAAAAGTTACAAACTGAAACAGGAAGTGTTTCTGGACCAGTGTTGTTTACATCTTGTGAAATGGTCTATAGAAGAGGACCAAAAACTCCACAAGAGTCGTGGGGAGAAAAATGTTTATTGAGAAATTGGTTTTTAAAGAAAAACATGGCATAATTAATGTTTTAAGCATTTATTAAAAAGCATAGTGTGGGATTAAGAAATCTACTGTAACTCATTCCATGAATGTGTGTGTGTGTACATTCACATTTATAACATGTATGTGCAATATGTATACTCAATAAAGGATACAATCTTGTGAGTATTAGATGTAATGCTATTTTTGTCTTCATTTATAGATATTATATAGGCGTTTTAATAGCTTCAGTGACTTCCTCCAAACCAAGTGATAGGTCACACATGCTTCTGTCTGCCCCATTCATTTTACAAAAACTAAGTAGTGAATTGAAAAAAAAACTGCAGCTGCTGCGTAATCAAAAGAGAAACGACTGTATGTCCGTACTATACACAAGTTTTTGAGCCGTTTCCGCTCTACATCCTAAGCTCCTCCCGTTTATGCAATCCACTTCCGTTTTGGCGGGCTGGTTATGCTACCTAGCTCCGTTGTGCCGACAAAGCACTGATATCGCAGTGACAAAGAGGATACCAATTAACTTTCAACATGAATAAAAGTGGTTCGGGAACGACGTGTGCGGTAGTTGGTTGCAAAAACTCGCGAAAGCACCTGAACGAGTGGTTAGATAGAGAGTGTTACGACCACAAACCAGCTACGAAGAGGCAATGTCCATGCGCTCCATTGTTTACATTTTTTCGCAAGCCTGATACCGACTCGGAATCAAGGACCTGGCTGAAGGCATTAAATCTAAAGAAACCACCCCGTACCGTTTATGTTTGTTCCTATCACTTTGTTGACCAAAAACCAACCAAGGATAATCCTTTCCCAGAGTTGTGGTTGGGATACAATCGTCCTCCCCAGCCAAAGAGGCGTCAACTCACTCAGCGGACCACTGTCTCCACCCAGATAAAGAAACGCAGACTTGCATCTGAGGGTAAGTAAAGCAAATTTAGCTATGAAGTTGACAATACTGTTAATTATGAACAAGTTGTCATACACTAACATTGCTACCGGTATTTTGCTGAGGCAGTTGATTGTTTTGGATATGGGACAAACAATGCCCACGATACATCATTAATTGTGTGTGTGTGTGTGTGTGTGTGTGTGTGTGCATGCCTGCGTGTGCCTTAGTCTACATCATAAATGTAATGCAAGGTGGCAGGCTGTTGTGATGATGTGTGTGTGTGCGTGTGTGCGTACGCCCCCGCCCGCGTGTGTGAGTGCAATGTTGTAATACACATTTTGCCATTGTGATGTTTGTTGTGTTGTGGAAAACTTAATATTTTACTTTTCTTATTGTTTACTTTCTTAGACTTTGTGATTTTTTTCTTTCGATTCAATCATGTGTTTCTCTCCTGGAATGTATTTTTTACCTGGCAGGAACAAAGACGCACAGTAAAAGAAATGGTCTATGCCTTAATTAATTTTGCTCCATCCATGTTTTCTCTTCCCTTTTTAGATGCTCCTGAAACCTGTCAGCCTGCCTGTGAGGCCGAGCCTGCTACACCAAAATTTCGAGATGCCCAGACCCAATGGGAGGATCCGTCACATATTGACCACATGTACTGTTCAACAACACAGTCTGTTAAAGTTGACAAGGCCACACAGTGCGAGGCAGAAATGGGTCCTACTGTGACTAGCACCACGGTCATTGATGATGCTAGGTCCCGGCTGTATACAGGAGTGCGTATGGTTCAATTTTTCACCCTGGTGACAGTGTTGTTGCCTTTCAGTAAGCTAACAATTACCCTTCCTGTTGTTGACCAAATCCTGATGACCTTGATGAAGCTAAAACTAAACCTAATATTAGGAGATATTGCTCATCGCTTCAATGTGTCTACATCCATGGCAAGCATTGTGATTAGTCACTGGATTGACGTGATGGGTGAACAGTTCAAAGTCCTGATCCCCTGGCTTCCAAGAGAGACCATTCGTGCCACCATGCCCTTGTCGTTTCAGAGGAACTACCCTCGAACCACCTGCATCATTGACTGTGCCGAAAGTGCCATGCAGAGAGCCACAAACCACGACTCAAGGAGTGACACTTTCAGCCAGTACAAATCACGCAACACTGTGAAATATCTCGTCGCTGTGGCCCCTAATGGGCTAATCATGTTTATCTCTGATGCCTATGCTGGCAGAAGCAGCGATAAGTTTATCACCATGGACAGTGGGTTCCTAGACTATCTGAGGGCTGGTGATGAGGTCATGGCGGACCGTGGGTTCACCATTCGAGACTTGCTTGATGAGAGAAAAGTGAGTTTGAACATCCCTGCATTCACCTACAGACGCAATCAGTTGACCAATGAGGAGACCACACGCACCAGGCGAGTAGCCAATGTCCGCATACACGTGGAAAGAGCAATACAGAGACTGAAGGTCTTTAAGATTTTATCCCAGACTGTTCCCATCAGCATGGCACCGAAACTGGACAACATCTTAACCATCTGTGCTGGCCTAGTTAACCTGAAGAGTCCACTGATCAGAGTGCCTTGTGAGGTTTAATCTTGCCTTGTGTCCTTGTCTACCAACACCCAGCCATGTTGCTCATTACATACAGATAAACACAACAAATACTTCTTGCATTGTATTTTTTTTTTAGGGATGGGCAATGATTAATCGCGATTAATTGCATCCAAAATAAAAGTTTGTGTTTACATAATATATGTGTGTGTACTGTGTATAATTAATTTGTATATATAAATACCCACACATGCATGTATATATTTAAGAAAAATTTGTTATTTATATAGCAAATATTTATATATAATATTAATAATGTATAAATATATGTAAACATTATAAAGTATATACATGCAAATATTTCTTAAATATATACATTCATGTGTGTGTATTTATATATACAAATGAATTATACACACTACACACACATGTATTATGTAAACACAAACTTTTATTTTGGATGCGATTAATCGCGATTAATTGTTGGCCATCCCTAATTTTTTTATTATATATGAACATTTTTAGTGTGATGTACTTGTGTGGGCTGCTTTTGTATTTTACTTTTTAATACCTGTTAGGATTAATCACACAATCTTTCTTGTTGAACCCATTTCTTCAGTTTACTCAAAACAATTAATTCATCCAGTGTTATTTATGTACAGTATGAGCTTACTATGAATGATGAACTGTGTTAAAAGAAATTGTAGCACTCTAAGGAACATAAAGCCTATAATTAATGATTGTACTTCAGTGCAGTAATTAAATGTGAAATTAAATAAAACTTAATTTTCACTCAAACAGTAGAGGCAAACATCTGTTGGCTCCTGTAGGCATGACCTAAATAAGGCAGCTTATTTTGGTTTTAAAATGCTCAGATATTTACTGCAGAACTGTAACCTTCCCTCAACAAAATCATCAACAATTTTCGGGAGCATGTGGGCAAAGTAGAATGTGCGCAGCCTTTTGATATGCCCCTGGACAAAGCCTTGGTCGTAGGGTACTTCAATTTCTAGGTGCTCAGATTTGTTCCAGATCACCAACTTGGAGTGCTGTAGCCCTGTGCAGTGCATCCCAATTTGTACCTGCATGTAGTAGCCTTTTGGACCATTGCAGGCAATATGGTAATCTACTCTATCTATGTTTGCCACAGTTGTGATTTCACAGTTCTTTGTTGCCAAAAATTCTGCAAGTGACTTGTTTCCAATCACAGGTGATTTGATCTCCAACAGAATGTCTTTGTTTATCACTCCATCGGGAGATGCTGCAAGCCACGGTTCATTTTCGCACACCACTAAGCCTTTGGTTTCAATGCTGTTGCCCAGAGTTTCCAAATAGTCCCTCGCAAGTTCCTCCCCCTCCGCTCCTTGACGGGTTGCGGCATTACCACGGAAGGATGGGTGTAAGTGATCAGACAAAAACTTGTCAGGCGCCGTGCTTGAGCGAGCGGGTACCTTTTTAGCCGTGCTTGCTGTAATGCGCACTCTCCGTGCATCATGCCAGACCTGTTCTTTGCTCTGTGATTTTGTAACCTTCTCAATTTCCTCAAGCTGGGCTGTGGACATGTTAATGTATTTATCGTAGAAGGTTCTGCATTTTACACAAGCCAGTGGTGTGTGGTTCTCATCATGGGTTAGGAGATGGAGGCCTGGACATGGTGATGGCTCGATGATGGAGGAGGTATTTGCATTAAAGCAGAGCTGCAGAAGGCTATTCCCAGGGCATTTGAAAAGTTCTGCCATTGGTGAGGCAAGTGCATTCCTCCTCCACTCTTCATGAGTCCTAAAGCGTGTCACCTCCTGTGCCGGTTCTGGAGTGGTAGAGGATGGCTGTGAAGTTGGCGGCGGCTGGTAGAGATCCTTCCTGTTGTGCCGTTTGAAGTGCACATACTTCATCTTTCTCTGACCAGCATTCCTTTTAGACCCAGCATTCCACTGGTTCTGTCCGTCTGTGCAGGCACGGCCGGTTTTCCCCTGTCTCACAGCATTTTCTACCTAGAGAGATATAGTCAGGGATGGATTTTGACTTGCAAGGCCCATTATCTCAATGGACCCTCTCTCACAATTTGGTCCCTGTTATTTTAGCTGCACGTTCACAGTAGCTAATCCCCTGCACTAAAAAGACGGGCCTATATTGTAGGGTTTACAGAATCGGGGCATAGGATCATAATAATAATAATCAACAATGGACTACATTGAGGTGTATGAAACACGTATTTATTGAATTAACTTCAGATATAGACTAAACACTATACACAATTAATTCAAATGCATTTACAATGAAAATATAATTAAAATCAATTAAAAACACATTTAATGCATCACATGAATAAAAATTATTTGTTACAATACAAAATAACATGCCTGTAAAGTTGCCTCTCTCTCTCTCTCTCTCTCTCTCTCTCTCTCTCTCTCTCTCTCTCTCTCTCTCTCTCTCTCTCTCTCTCTCACACACACACACACACACACACACACACACACACATACATACAGTTTCGTTCGCGCCCGCACATCTCTCGCGCGCCTAATTATTATCATCATGGCACACACACATTGCACTCTAGCCAAGTCGCCTATGATGTAGCTCGGATACCAACAATAAAAAAAGACATAGGCCTTGGCTACAATGGTCAAATAATCTAGTTACCTTCCACAGGATCGCAGCTGAGTGGGAACAAGATCTCCCTGGTCCAGCAACACACGTACATCCCGCAGTTTTAACGTCTCCAGCTTCAATTACCAGCACCCAAGCATTATGCCACGCATTGTTCAAACACTGGCTAGGCTCTACATTTGCTTTTAGATAAATAAAGTGATCATGTTTGTATGACATAACACAACCGACTTTGTTGCTGTGCAGATATTGGTATGCCTCGGAGGCTTTCAGATTGTCCATTGCTTTTCCATCTATTGCCATGGAGTGCATGAAGTAGGAGCAAATATTACTGTACGTTATCCTGGGCCACGTCGTCATGTTATCCTCCCAGTTCTGTACTGAATTCGGATGGGGGATAGTAACGCCATCTCCAGTCAAAGTAGTGGAACCGTGTTCCCAAGCTAGCATCTTAATAGCTGTGTTTACACCGGCAGACGCTGTGCAAACCACTTCCGGCGGAAATTAATTGCATATGTGTAGCGTTATGGCGGCGCCCACAATTTGCCGCGTAAACTTGTGTATATGGCGTGGCCCTGATTGGCTGCGGGGGTGTCCGCGGTACGCGCGTGCGTTTGTTTGCCGATGACGTCACCGCTCGCTCGTGCCGCTTTTTCCCTCAGTGAGTTTCAGCGTCGAGTCTTCTGAGGTGAGGCGAGCATTTTCGGTATTTTCTCATCTTTATACACCCATCACACACACACTTCACAGTTTGATTAGGCGACAGACTCATTTCTGTGTTGTTTTCATCGATCACAGCGATACTTGTGGGTCTGTTCTGGCGTCTTCCTCCTGATATAGGCTACACATTTAGTTCAGCAGCAACGAGCCTGAGGAGAATATGTGGAGTTCATTCAGACCTGAGCGAGTGTGTGTTTGTGTGATAGTCTCGATGTTTGTAGTGAGATCTGTCACTGAATGTGAAGAGTTAAAGTTTGAGATATGTGAGGGGAATCGATCTCTAATGTTGCTGTTGCCGTTTTCATTACTTTTATTTCTTTGTTGAAATTTATCTTTGGCAGATTACATGTATTGATGTCTATTCACTTGTGGTTTTAGGGGCACACCTGTCATTTTTCACCATGTCATGCATCACTGCAATCTCAAAAGTACAACTCAAGTTAATGTTTAATTTATTTGACTATAATTTTCTATTGTAATGTGAAATAATGATCATGATAACGTCCTGGTTGCATATCATGCAAGACGTGTGCTAAGCTGAAGCTATAGGTTTCGCCTTAAGGTTTTGATTTAGCGTAAAAATTACCTTTAGGAGGTAAAAATAAAGACAATAATAAAAATTCACAATAAAATAATGAGCTTAAAGGAGTAGTTCACTTTAAAAAAAAACTTTAATGATAATTTACTCACCCCCACGTCATCCAAGATGTCCATGTCTTTTTCTTCAGTCGAAAAGAAATTAAGGTTTTTGATGAAAACATTCCAGGATTTTCTCCATATAATGGACTTCAAATGGATTTAATTATCATTTAAAGTTTTTTCTCCTATAAATGATTGCGAAGGCTAGATGTTTTACAAGATAAAATATGTTTTATTACCTCCGATTGTATTCATCTGAAAGAAGAATGTCATATACACCTATGATGACGTGAAGGTGAGTAAATCATGAGCTAATGTACATTTTTGGAGTGAACTATCCCTTTAATAATGTAGACAGGCAGCAAATCTCATTCAATGTCACTCATGTGTGTGGTTAAATATATTTTGATAGGTATTTAAAAGCTCTATTGATAAATTAACAAAATGGGAATTTTAAAAAGCCACCATAATATGATATTTCATTACAAATTATTCCTGATCCAAGCAGAATGAGAATAAAATAGAAATGGACAATAACAATGATTTGTTGGTCAAATTCATTTAATCAATTATTGAAGCAATACAAACATTAAGTAAAAGTGAAAGCGAATGAGACGGATCTCTTTCTTTATCGAAGAGAAGAAGAGAAGCAAAGTCTCCAGTTTCAAAGCTATGAAAGTATATCTTGCATTTGCATGAAAGAGTAGAAGCAAAATAGAAACTAAGGGCCAGATTAACCAGCACAAACCATCTACTAACATTAAAAAACTACTGTCAGGATTTACTAAAGACAAACATTGAAAAATTAGTGCTGAAAAGTCATGGACACAGTTATTTTTGCGGCTGACCTTACGAGTTTCCCTTTCAGACGCAACATTTTTGAGAGGAGAGTATTAAATGAATCAGGCAAGGTGGTTTACTAAGGTTTGCGCTCGTCAATGTACTGGTGTTTGCGCCATTATTTACCACCCCAAAAAAAGCCGGTCTTAAACCAGACGCTAACTGGTAGATTGCCTTGGTCATTATGGAAATGAAGCCCAATGAAACGGTTTACCGCACTGATCACGGTTAAATGGTCTGTCTTCAGAATGAGAAGCAGAAGTGATTTCAGAGAGAAAGCTTGAGCCGCTTCTCCCCAGTGTGAACTCTCATGTGAATCTTCAGCCTTCATTTGTGAAGCGGGCAGGAGACAGATGTTTTGGCTTCAGTTCTTCTTCACATCTAAAAGAAACATTAAAACGTGAGTTTTCAAATGAGAAACAATAAATCACATGAGCGAGCACACAAGCTGTCCTAAACATGAAACTGCTTTACATTAAGAGCTTCAAATAAACTCATAAGCACACAGTTTAATACAGTTCTCCCTGGATGTCGTACAGATGCTGTACAGACTTCAGATGTGTTTTTCCCATTGCATGACTGACATTGAATTTAACTGTTATATCAGGGGTGGCCAACGTTGGTCCAGGAGAGCCACAGTTTTGCTCCAACCCTCATCAAACACACCAGAAGCTAATCAAGGTCTGAAGGGTTACTAGAAACTTAAAGGGATAGTTCACTTTGAAATTAATTTTTGATATGTTTTATCTTACCTCAAGGACATCCAAGATGTTGGTGTCTTTGTTTCCGCAGTATTTTCAATTTTGACATTTTTCAGTCAAACCGTTGTTGTCTATCAGTCATACACTGGAGGCAAAGGGGGTCCACCAAAAAGCATGTACAGAGAAGTCAAAATTAAACATAATTTAATGACTCATAAATGTAAGTACACATTGATGGCCTAAGACATGAAACGAGCGGTTTGTGTGAGAAAACTAACAGTATTTATATCGTTTTTACCTTGTGTAATCCAAGTGATCTGAATCAGTTGTTCAATGTTCAATTGAACCGAACTGAATCAGTTCAATGTTACCCCGGAAGTGATCACTTGCGTGTGACGTCACTCAATATTTACACGGAGATTTCGGAAGTTTTACCTTTTACTAAACATATTTAGATATACCGAAATCGTATTCCATTGCGGTTTCCCGTGTATCTAAATATGTTTAGTGAAAGGTAAAACTTCCGAAATCTCTGTATAAACAAAGAGTGACGTAGCGATCACTTCCGAGGCATGCGCAGACCGAAGCGCCCGTGCCGTCAGATCATTTTGTCATGGCTATGATTACAAGAGGTAAAAACTATATAAATTCTGTTCGTTTTCTCACACAAACCGCTCGTTTCGTGTCTTAGGCCATCATTGTGTACTTACATTTACGAGTCATTAAATCATGTTTAATTTTGACTTCTCTGTGCATGCTCTTTGAGGTGAACCAATTGAGGACCCCCTTCACCTCCAGTGTATGACTGACAGACAACAACGGTTTGACCAAAAAATGTCAACATTGAAAATACTGTGGAAACAAAGTGGATCCCCTTGAGGTAAGCTAAAACATATCAAAAAATAAATTCAAAGTGAACTATCCCTTTAAAGGCAGGAGAGTCTTTAAATCAGGGTTGGAGCAAATCTCTCCAGGACTGACACTGCAGCCCGTTATCATCCCAATGGCGTCATATACTGACGCTTTTGACATTTCGTCTACATCCAACGCACATGGCACCCTTTAGCGTCAATATGAGACGCAGATATATATGGGCCAGAAGGCGCCTCCTAGTGGTCTAACCCTAACCCTACCCCAGACCTAAACCTACCCATAACCGAACAAAGCTCTGTGCATGTTATATTGACGCTAAAGGATGCCATGTGCGTTGGATTTAGACGAAAATTCAAGTGTCACTAAATGACGCCCTAGGATGAGAACGCGTTGGCCTATCCCTGGGTTATATCCTTTATCTGTAAAAGTCATGTGAGTTTTTCCATTGTGCTTTAATCCTTGTCCTGAGAGCGAGCGAGTCTCTGTTTAACTTTACAGAAGGAGTTCCAGCACATCAAGCTCAAAGACTCTGACTAAAATAGAAATTTGTTGTTAGACCCTAAATGTAAGTTTCAAATTCTACATGTAAAACAAGTTAAGGTACTTCTATGAAAGCTGTCCTGTCGCTCATTGTGGTTGTTAGGAAACTAACTGACACAGAAGAGACTTTGTTACTCAGCACGTTAAAGCCCTATTCAAACAGGATTACTTAAACATGGAGAGTTGGGGTAAAGCAATTATTACCAGAGCTTCTCAGTGATTTTAGTCCCGAAATCTCAGTGATCATTACGAACAATGTTAGTAATGATTACGGCGACACTAATCGTTAGAGACACGAAAAATTTGCAGTATGTAATTGCCCATTACCATCATAATCCAAGAAGTATTTAATTAATAAATCGTCAACCAGACCTAACTGTTTTATATACACTCACCTAAAGGATTATTAGGAACACACACTTATACTGTGTTTGACCCTCTTTCACCTTCAGAACTGCCTTAATTCTCCGTGGCATTGATTCAACAAGGTGCTGAAAGCATTCTTTAGAAATGTTGGCCCATATTGATCGGATAGCATCTTGCAGTTGATGGAGATTTGTGGGATGAAGCTCCTGTTCCACCACATCCCAAAGATGCTCTATTGGGTTGAGATCTGGTGACTGTGGGGGCCATTTTAGTACAGTCAACTCATTGTCATGTTCAAGAAACCAGTTTGAAATGATTGCAGCTTTGTGACATGGTGCATTATCCTGCTGGAAGTAGCCATCAGAGGATGGGGACATGGTGGCCATAAAGGGATGGACATGGTCAGAAACAATGCTCGGGTAGGCCGTGGCATTTAAACGATGCCCGATTGGCACTAAGGGGCCTAAAGTGTGCCAAGAAAACATCCCCACACCATTACAACACCACCACCAGCCTGCACAGTGGGAACAATGCATGATGATCCATGTTCTCATTCTGTTTACGCCAAATCATGACTCTACCATCTGCGAGACTCATCAGACCAGGCAACATTTTTCCAGTCTTCAACTGTCCAGTTTTGTTGAGCTCTTGCAAATTGTGGCCTCTTTTTCCTATTTGTAGTGGAGATGAGTGGTACCCGGTGGGGTCTTCTGCTGTTGTAGCCCATCCGCCTCAAGGTTGTGTGTGTTGTGTCTTCTTCACAAATGCTTTGCTGCATACCTCGGTTGTAACGAGTGGTTATTTCAGTCTATCAGCTTGAATCAGTCGGCCCATTCTCCTCTGACCTCTCGCATCAACAAGGCATTTTCGCCCACAGGACTGCCGCATACTGGATGTTTTTCCCTTTTCACTCCATTCTTTGTAAACCCTAGAAATGGTTGTGCGTGAAAATCTCAGTAACTGAGCAGATTGTGAAATACTCAGACACCAACAACCATGCCACGCTCAAAATTGCTTAAATCACCTTTCTTTCCCATTCTGACATTCAGTTTGGAGTTCAGGAGATTGTCTTGACCAGGACCACACCCCTAAATGCATTGAGGCAACTGCCATGTGATTGGTTGATTAGATAATTGCATTAATGAGAAACTGAAAAGGTGTTCCTAATAATCCTTTAGGTGAGTGCATTAAAATATAGGTTATATGTGTTTGCGCCAGGGACGTAGGAGCAATTCTGAACCTGGGGGGGACAGTCAATGCTAGGGGGGTCCGGGGGGAAATTTAAAAAAAAAAATAAACCATGAAATGACACTTTCTGGAGAGTTTTGTGCAAAGAAATTGAGAAATTGAGTCTTACATGATATGTGAAAAACTGCAAGGTTAAGAGCATATACTTTGGATTGTTGTAGTATCAACATGCATTAGGGCATTTAGCATTTACATTACTGTTAATCAGTTCTGTACTGATTAACTTAAATAAATGGTTGATTTGATTTCCATTAACTATAAAATACTAAAAAATAAAATCAATCTATCCCTTGAGGAAAGGTTGCTTGGTAGCTAAAAGTAGGTCTAGCAATTATATTTCAAGTTTTTCACACAGATCAAACACAAATATGCTGACTGAATAGATTGCTAGTTTATTTTGAGTAGCCAGCTAGCAGCTCTCTTTGCAGTTTGCTGATAATCCGGTGTCTGAAGTAAAATGCTCAAAACATCTCCTGAGAAAAATACCAACCAAGTCTTGGTTATTTAATTTTGGTTTAGACTTATTTTCCCTACCTTGTCATTCAAGGCCAGGGCACTTTTGTACATTTCTGGAACTTTTGCGCGCTTCCACATCCCATGCAACTACAGATCTCCCAGGAACATAATGCCTACATTTTATCCATGTCACCTAGATGCGCGAGCGGTGCGCGATGCCGCGATCATGGTCGACTGACAGCAGCTGAAGAATACGGCCGTTTTTAAAAATTGAATTATGTATTTAAAAGTTGCAGAATGGATTAATTGGGAGACTCCAAAATTGGCAGAGATAGGCAGGCAATGCAAAACAAAATCTTACATTGGGAAATAGTCGGGGGGACAAAACTTAGATTTTCAAATGTGGGGCACGTATAATGGCTCCTACGCCCCTGGTTTGCGCACATGAAATCAGGAAGCAACATAACACACACATGACAACAGGAAGGTGACGGTGGTGAGTAAAACTTCTGTTTTGCTGAGATTTCTTAATACTGTAGACGCTCTGTGGTAAAATGACATTACTCCATCTACTAATCCCATCCGAATAGGGCTAAAGATGAACTACTTACTGTTCAGACTGCATTGATCTGGTTTCTCCTATGTGTGGACCTTCATGTGTAGCTTCAGGCCAATTTTAAAAGAGAAACTCTTTCCGCACTGATCACACGTGTGTGGTTTCTTTCTGGTGTGGATCCTCTCATGTTTTTTCAGATTTGATGATTGACTGAATCTCTTGTCGCAGTGTGAACACTTGTAAGGTTTTTCTCCAGTGTGGATCATCTCATGTGTTTTCAGAGTTGTTGATTTACTGAATCTCTTGTCACAGTGTGAACACTTGTAAGGTTGTTCTCCAGTGTGGTTCATCTCATGTCTTTTCATATCTCCAAACTGAGTGAATCTCTTGTCGCAGTGTGAACACTTGTAAGGTTTTTCTCCAGTGTGAATTCTCTGGTGCAGTTTTAATTTTGTAGTTGAAAAAAAAGTCTTCTCACACTCAAAGCACATGTACTCTCTCACACCAATGTGAATTTTCTCATGCGTTAGAACATATTGCAGCCGTGAAAAACTCTTTGCACACACAGAACATGCATACGGCTTCTCCTTTGAATGAACTGTCAGGTGTCTCTTCAGGTGATGTTGGAAAAGAAATGTTTTGTCGCACTGATCACAACTGAACGGCCTCTCTCCGCTGTGGATCCTCATGTGAATCTTAAAAGTTGATTTGTGTGGGAAACTCTTCCCACATTGATCACATGAGAACGGCTTCTCTCCAGTGTGGATCCACATGTGTTCCTTAAGTTGAATTGAAGTACAGAAACTCTTCCCACATTGATCACATGTGAACGGCTTCTCTCCGGTGTGTATCCTCATGTGTTTTTTAAGGGATGATGATTGACTGAAACGATTCCCACATTGATCACATGTGAACGGCTTCTCTCCGGTGTGGATCCACATGTGTTCCTTAAGTTTTGTTGAATTACAGAAACTCTTCCCACATTGATGGCATACATATGACTTCTCGACTGAATGAATTCGCATGTGAAGAACAAGTCTTTTTTCGCTTGTGAAACTCCTCCCACACTGAGTGCATGTCGTAGATTTCTTGGCTTTTGTTGTATTTTTTATTGTCTTTTTAGTCTTTGAGCGACTCAAGGGTTTTCCTCCAGGTTGGACATGATGTTCCTCCTCCACTTCACTCAGATCTTCTCTCTCCTCGATCTCTTCCATCAGGTCTGACGGGAAAGAAAAAATGTCTTTCTTTAATTTAATTTTCAGAGCATCAAAATAACTCAAAGACACTATATTTTATGGAGAGGAGTACCTAACTTAACTCAAACTGATTGAGCCATCTCTATCATCTGGTTATGCATGTCACAACACTTCTTCTAACATGGATGTCAGAAACGAATAAATCTCCCCAGCCATGTGAACTGTTTTTGGTGAAATTTTGCAAGCTAAGCATATTTTTTTTCCATATTACATTGTAAGAGCCCTAACTTTACAAAATGATGTTACTTGGTGCTATGAAAAAGCGTAAGTATATTTTTAATAATTTTTCAAAAACATGCTCAACCAAACGGTTGATTTGGCACATAACGGTTAACCCCACTTTTTGAGAACGGACATTACAATGCACTATTAAGGGCCAATCCCAATTCTACCCCTTACCCCTTCCCTTTCCCCTAGCCCTACCCCTTCGCCTTCCCCTTGACCCTTGAAACAGAGTGGCAATGCGTAGGGGTGAAAATATTCCCCTAAGAAATGGGACACCACTACGCCTCCGTTAAACGTCATTATAAGTCGTCGCTAGCGCCTACGTCACAGGAGATGCGCCGATGTTTATCACAACTTCCAAGATGCCGTCGACAGCTGCAGTTATCTCAGTTGCGTGGGTTACAGCTATTTTCTTGCATTTATCTTGTGAAGTTCGCAGGAAACAACGGAGACGAAAAAAATGTGTTGCTGGACTATCGTTAGCAAACTACAGTAATTTTAGCGATTTTTTTACAAACATTTCTGTGACGAAACTGACCGTAAATATGAACACAATATTGAATGTAACATAAAGCAAATCATTATTTGTCGTTACAATACTTATTAAAGCCACAAATACTTAAATGTATCTGTCTCCTTTGTCGCTTGGGCAGCCAGCCTGGGTTAGCAGTGACACTTCTCATACCCCTTCGTTTGAAGTGTGCTCCCGAAAAATCTTCGTTTGAAGGGCTATCTGGCCCTTCTCCCTAGCCCTCCCCCTCCAACCAAAAGAGAATTGGGACAGCCCTACCCCTTCATGTGGACGCGCAAAACGGAGGGGAAGGGGAAAGTGAAGGGGTAAGGGGTAGAATTGGGATTGGCCCTAAAACTTGGTTCAAGTATGCTTTGGAATAAAGACCTGAGTTTAGTCTTGTTTTAAAGAAAACACTCAGCAGATTAAGTAAAAGCACGTTTGCTATGAGACTTGCAGCAGGAGGAAGTTCAGCAGAAAAAGTTCAGTTATGGGGAAGCGAGAATTGCAAAAGATCTGTGAAGGGTTTCAGGAAGCCGAGGGGCCTAAACCGACTGTTTGCTGTATAACCGTCTTGCCAAATGCTGTATTTTTATTATTTTATATATGCACATGGTTTGTGCTCAGGGGAAAACCATGTGAGGTCTGAAGGGTTTAATGTTACAGTTTTTTGAGCTGCCGGTCATGTAATCATTTTACCATTTAATTACAGATTATATTTGTAATTTTACATACATTTTTATATAATTATATATAACAGAAAAATACTGTGTGAAAAATACAATCAATTTCTGTAAAAAAAAAAATGTGAATGACTGGAATTTGTCTTTAATGTAACAATACCTAAAATAACAGCTGCATTTTTATTTTGCAGATATTATTTGTAATTTTACAGTGTTTTGAGTACAATTTAAAATGAAAGAAAATGATCGGCAAAAATCACAGTTATTTTCTGTGAAATTAGGATTTTTTTTTATAGTGTGGGGTGTGAACACACACACATACACACACACACACACACACACACACACACACACACACACACACACACACACACACACACACACACATAGCCCAGATAACATCTCTTAGCACTTAACTGAAACTGAAGCACAAAAGTTTAACCTATAGTCGGCTACACTGAGATATCAAGACTAAGAAAAGCGTTGAACATTCAATATGATGAATACATCAAACTATATGATTACTAGAAATATACTTGATTACATTTCATCAAATGATATTAAAGATATGAATGATTTAATAAAACATAAACAAGATTCAAGAAATATAAAAAAATCTGATTCATCGGCCTCTGTTTGAATAAAAAAAAGGCTTAGCAATAAATAAAACGGACACCGTTAATGAAGCCTTCGCTGTGCAACCGTAAGTATGGTTTCAATTGAAAGCTTTTTTAGCAGAATGTATTATTGTCATGGTGAAAAACACCATAGTTATAAAGAGTTTCAATATCACTCCTCTTAGAAATGCCTAAAACATTTGAGAATCTATCAATATTTCTTCAAATGTGCAGACAGGAGTGTTTTTATTTCCTCAATGGATGCAGCAAAGTCTCATTCATAGTAAACTCATAACTCCTGACTGAAATTAAGACATCATTGTCACTATAAGATTTTCAGAATTAAATAGAGGTCAAATGCTAAAGCTTGAGTCTTAGAACTTTTTAATGATGTATAGTTTGTTGAGGTGATTACAATATTTTACATTAAAACTAATTTCGAACTGATGTAAGAACGTTTCAGTGCAATATGAGAGTTTCTCAAACCTTGCTTTAACAAACAAGAACATTTGAACCAATTTCATAGTTGAACTGTTTATCTAAAAGTGCTTGAATGTTTCTAACATGAATGTTCTCCAGCATCATGAATGAATGAAGAATAAACACCAACCTCTTTGTTCTTCAGGATCTTCAGTGTGTTTCATTCTGCAGGGTTCTGGATCACTCATGTTCTCACTGTCCTCTTTAATAAACTGCAGATTTCAGCTCTTCCTGCTGCTCTGATGATCGTCTTCACTTATAGGCTGTGGGAGGAGCTTCACTGATGATGCGTTTATGGTAGGAGGAGCTTCACTGGTGATGTAATTGACACAGGAGGGGCTTCAAATGTGGTGAATAGCTGATGTATGGGATCAAAATCCTGCCAAATGCATTGCGGCCACTGATCAAAAAATAATTAGTGTGATTAAACATTTTTTAAAATATATTGCACAAACTGCAAAATTATCCGAAAAGCAAACAATGTGGTCACGGATCAAAATATAAGTGTGAATCAAAAAATAACAAGCAACTTTAAATATTACGCACGAAAATTATGTTCATGTTTTTGGCTCTTCTTTCCGTGTTCTGCGCTTGCTCTTCCAAATGTTGCGGTTCGAGTTTCATGTAAATTAGGGCGACTTAAGCGTCACCATTGGTCCACAGTTGTAGATTGACAGCTCCTCCTCTAGCCAATCAATCGAAGAGGAGAGTTGACGTCACTCCAATGCGATTGACGCTACTGACGTAATTGTGTTGTTACAGGTATTTCTTTTTGCCTGTAGAACACTTCTGTAATAAACCACATTTGAAACTTGTTTATTAAGAAAGGTTTTCTATTTTCTATCATTTCGATCCAATTATTGGCAATGGCGCCCCCGCTTGCTGGGAAGATGCCGTGCACAGAAGCGATGTCATGGGGTCTGATTAGTTTACGTATTGCGTCTTTTGCGCGCTCGAGGTCGTTATTTCAATTGTAGGCGCACGGGAAGCGCACTCATTACTGTCTCACATTGCCTTCCCATGATGATTTAAATATATCAAAACGGACTGATAAATATGAAATTGATTTTGACGATCTTTTAGTTGCCCAGCTCCAGAAGGAAGAAAAAGTCGACCTTTGACCTTGCAGCACGACCTGATCTGGCAGAGTGGAAGAATGATAGCAACAATACAGAAAATGGAATGACTGAATAAACGACTGATGCATGTTGTAAAAAAGTTTATGCTAATGAGTGAACTTAAATGTCCTAAATGTGAAATGTCGGACATGCAGAAGAGAATTGAATCTTTTGAGATGCAATCCTGCTCGATCGGCTGTCTGAAATGTTATTTTTAATTTGCATTGTCTTTCCTTTGCGCTGTTATTGCATAAGCTATGCAGATGTTGCAAATGTGACCTTTAGCATAGATAAGGTAACGCTTCTTAGGAGGCCATTGTGAGGCCAGAAGATTAACGACTTTTGTGTTCAACAACAATTGTAAATATTTCCTGCTTTTTGCATTCCTTGTAAGGAGTTACAACAATAAATCAAAATGAATAACATATCACCCATTTAAAACTAATGAGTTAAGCCACTACATGACTACATTCTACTCATCAATCAGTTTACAACATCTGATTGTATTTTCTTTCGCTGTTCTCAACATAACAATCAGATACAACTGAGCAGAGAGAAGCTAATGTTAAAAAGTAAAAAGCCCAACTATTCTGCCCTCACAGAGCGTGACTGTGCTCCATTAGACAGATAGTGAACAGATTGAAATAAAGTCCCAAGGCGTAACTTTTCTTGGTGATTATTCTTTATACTGTAAAACTGAAATACAAATAATAAAACATGTAAATATATATTACAGGAAAACAAATACAATAATACTGTTGGATAACAGTCACTGATTGCTCTTAGTTCAAACCATTCTCTACCAAGTTCGTTTCAATGTTGTAATCAGTTCAATCACTTGTATTCAATAATCATAACTTAATTATAGTGGAATAAACACGTTAATTACTTACAGTCAAATGTTTTCCCAAGGCTGAACTGTTAGAAGATCGCATTTCTAAGCTGTGCTGCGATGCTTTCCCTTCTCTATTGCATTCTGAACATGTCATAACATATCCGCAATTGTGCTATCAGATCGCTATTTCAAAATAAAAGTCATGGAGAAAAATTCACAATA
This sequence comes from Pimephales promelas, assembly GCF_016745375.1. The sequence continues at coordinate 264,326 of NW_024121258.1, read as the reverse complement.
TAATGAATGCAATAGCAAAATAAAATACACAAAAAAAATACCATTTAAATTTTTTAAAGTCAGCACACCTTCTAAAGCAAACACTTATCACAACAATGGTGACATCAAACTATACTATTGTTTTCAATAAATAATCAACATTTTAACCTCAGTTAATTTTCAATAAGAACTTCTGTATATCAGAAATTAAGTAAATCTGGTTAGTGAAGCTGGTAATGCTGTTTGTGGAGTTGTGTGATCAGATCTTGAGAGATTTTGTGTATTTTATCTTCAGTTGATTTCATTTAAGGCTGTGGCTGGAAGTAGTTCTTGTGTTTCTCTTTTCTTCAGTGACTCTTCTGCTTATTAAAATCAGGTGTTCATCAATAATGCTCTATCATTATTCAATCAATTAAATATCGCATTAACACCTACACTGAGGCTATGTTTACACGGAAACGATTCTGAAGAGAAAACGCAAAAGTGGCGTTGCGTCATCACTTTTTATTCTGCGTTTAGACGATCGATTTGAGTGGGAAATCCGCGTTCATACAGTGACGCAAAAGTGTTTGAAATTCAATGTAGTATGCACTTCAGGCGGCTAGGAGTGCATACTACAACAACACCAAGTCCACGCGCCTGCGTACAACTTTAACCGTCAAGCGACTTTTGTGTTTTTACCGTTTACACTGGAACGCGGCGGTCGAGCGTTTTTAAGATTTTTCTACTCTGGAGGGTGATTTCACTTTTTCGCATTTTTAAGCCTCAAAAATGCCGTCGCCGAGTAAACGAAAGGCACATCCGATACAATATTTTTACGTTTTCACATGCGAGCGTTCTCATGTAAACAGGGCCTGATATGTGTTGCATTTAACAGCCTGCAGTGTGCACAGTGAGCAGTGTTCAGTTCATCTGGGCAAACCCATGTGGGGCCACCATGGAAACCAGGAGCAAAACTGGTTGGGTGCCAGTTAGATAGCACAGGTGTTGGTTGGGAGTTTGTTGGTGTAACCCAGACTCAAATTATGTGTGTGCGTAAGACTGGAAAACTGGAACTGGTTGATGTAATCAGTCTGACCAGTGTCTTCTGAAGACAAATGGCATTGCAGATTAACATTTGACACCCTACCCCCTTTTCTCTGAGCATCTTATCTACATCCTCTCTCTCTCTGAGTCAGTAAATTGAAAACTCTCACAAGAATATATATGTTTTTAATGTGAATGTGATCATCTTTAAGGATTGTTTAGAATCATTTTGTGACTGGTAATAATGTCTCATTTCCAAAGTAATAAAAGAAAAGGTAATAAGGTTTTTAAGAATATAGAAATATCTTGAACACAACGAAGGATGTGTCTTTTTACTTAACACCTTCTGCCTTGTTGTCTGAATGCAAATTACAACCAAGCAAATGGTCTGCCCCCAATAAACATAGTAGGGGGATTCAGTAACTTTCCATTATAACCTGGTGATTTACATATCAGGTGAGGTCTAACTAGAGTTCGGGGCTGCCTTTCTGTACTCAGATAAGCCCATGATGTTGTGTCTTCTAGCCTCAGCTCATGTTGCCTTGGGTAAAGTTCTTTGTTCTTTGAAACATTTAATGGTTTGCATTGATTATCTTGTGGAATTGTAATAATACATTTACCTGACATAATAAATTGTTATATTTGGCTATTCTAACAGACTTTGACTTTATTTTCATTAGAGTTAAAAGGAATAGTCAAGTATCAACGTATTAAATGATGCACAGATATCATAAACCTTTTCATTTTATGGAGTCAGATGAAACGAGTTAATACATAAGATTAAATGTGTTGCATTTAATTAAAATTTACTTTGCCGTGGAAAAGACGGAACACGCTTGAGACCTTCACCGCGAATCGAATTCCGCGATTTGGATCGATTTCGTGGCACGTTTTAAATGTGTGTGTATTTTGCATATCCCCCCTTCCAGTAAAACTGTTTATGTGAAAAAGTTAGACATAAAAGAAAATTTAGGCAAATAAAATGCTTTATTAATCATATTAGTAATATGCAAATTACTGCAGTAAAAAAAATCCAATTAGATAGTTAGAATCTGGACTGCAGATGTAGATCTTCCAATCGAGTGCGATCAGCGGCAATGCTGACTCCGCCCACTGGGAGACGCGGTAAACTGTCTGAGAGAGAGAGCTAAACTGGAAAAACGCATGTGATCAAAGCTCCAGGAATTTGAGATAAACGATCTAATTTTGAACAAACATTTAGTATACAACTACTAAACAATGAATATAAAAGTTAGTTTAAGTTTAATTACGTGTCAATTTGAGAAGTATTGTGAAAGAGCTTACCTTTTATGGCCTTGTTGATCCTGAACGTCGAGGTAAAGTTACGTTAGTTGAGTCATCGCTATAGTTTGTGGTGTAATCTGGAGAAAATGTTAACAAAACACTGTTAATTCAGAGGAATCGGTGAGTTGTGGACTTATTTTCATATATGTGATGAATTATAATGGTGTGTTGTATTTCTGTGTGTTAAAATAAAGTGATGTTCACTGTTGAAGTATGGCCTATGTTTTACCTGAACGCTAAATGTTGATGTGAAGAGTAAATATTGTTGAAACAGAGGTTAGAAATGAGTTTCTAAAAATGTTATCCTGTACAGGTCGATTTTTGTTGTTTGTGTAGATCGTTTGGATTTTCTGCTGTGATTGTGCATGGTGATGATTCATCAAGCCGTGCTGAGAGAAAAGAAAGATGGCGAGCCTCCCGGACTGAACTTGGATCTTTTACTTCTTATCTTCTCATCCATTTGTTGTCGTTTTTCTTCCTGAAATCTAATGGACTCAGGTATGTTTTTCTGAACTGAATTTATCGAATGGACTCTATGTTTTCCTGAACTGAAGCTATCTACTGGGCACAGGTATATTTTTTTCTTAACCAAGTTTATTGAATGGACTGAGGGGTGTTTAATCTTTATTTTTTCAGTTTTGTGACCTTGTTTACAATTTGTTTGTATATAGTTTTGCTTGACCCCAAAGGAGTAGGATGTAGCAGCATTGCACTTAGTAGGTGGTCGGTAGACCTGAAAAATAAATAATTTATTTTAATATAAATATGGAGATACAAGGTTTCCATCCCAACAGCAACTATCTATCGAACAGAATCCATATTTCAGCCTATATCTCCATATTTTTTCAAAAAATAAAAAACAAAATGCTATTGGTCACACGTTACATCTGCCAATGTGTTTTGCAAATATTTAACCAATGAAAAGCTTTAAAAGAGCTTGGAAATTATTTTGGGGAAAAAACAGGTTAAAAAAGTTTTGGACATACAAGGCTTCCGTCAGACAGTGATGATTTGTGTGTTATTACTTTTATTAACATTAATGTTTTACCAAAATTCAAGCTCAAATGGAGTTTGACCAGGGTTTTTGACCAGTAATTGTATTTCCAATCCACCCAGAGAGTTTCTTTTATGAAAGATTCCACTAGGTGGCGACAAATAATGTTGTTGACCGAATCATTGGCGTGTAGAATAAAGATTGTGTTGGTGTTCACATTTCAAAGTACAATGCTAGGAGTTAAAAAAAGACTGATTGTAAAAACAAAGTGAGATTTCCAACACTTGAGTATTTAATGATTAGCAATAACGCCTCTTTAGACAGACTCTGCTTTTCTTCTTCCCCCAAGGCCATGAGCTCTGGTCCCTGAACACAGATAGATCCACAGTGTTTTTATGAATAAAACATGTTTTATGAATGATCTCATGTCATTGACAATACTTATCCATTTCTTAGAAAAACAGAACACAGAATGTTTTATGTGTATTTTCTTAGAATAGCTCAAAAGATATAAAAAATGCTGGCCAAACTGTTACAGACAAGGCAATTACAATTCCAAAAATGCAGAGGATTTTTAGAAATAGGCTCATTTTACAACTCCCCGGAGTTAAACAGTTGGGTTTTACCGTTTTCGAAACGATTTTCTGATATTTAGAAGAATATCAATATCCAGACAGTTTCTGGTCTCATTGACTTCCATAGTATTTATTTTTTCCTACTATGGAAGTTTTTGAAAACACATTGGAAACCGAAATATACAAGAGGGATTTTCTTAACCTGGAAATTGTATCCATTGTCATTGTAACTTTTATTATTATTATTATTATTATTCCAATAGTATCATGGCTTTCTCAATGTCTAAAACCAGTATGGCCAAACTAACACACACGCGTTTCTGCCTAATTGTTGTCTTTTGTCCTCTTTGAGTTCTTGTGCTTTCAGAACTATTTTAATAACCTTTAGTCTAATTTATTTGGAGCTAGTGTGACTTCATATTTCAGTAGTATTTTCAGAGCGATGAACTCACTGTTGAGGTTTTGGAAACCGATGAGTGTGAGAACTCAGTTAGTTTAACCACACATGCTATTAGAGAAACACGTGTGGTTAAAGAAGAAAGAAAGAAGAGGAACTGACATCTTAACCCACACACAACTGATCATCTCTGAACCCAGTTTGGACTGAACCTGGTAACACAAAAATACCTTATTTAAATTTTAAAATGTATATTTTATTCACTCACATAAGTACGTAAAAACATATTAATGTTGCAAGAAAAAAATAACTTTGATATATTGCAGATCCTTTATGTATTCCTTAAAAAGTTTTTGATGTTTATATTGTCAGTGAATTAAATATGACTATATAAATGAATATTCATATAGCATAGCATAGCATATCAGCCAGTTATAGCCCATGTGTGGCCCTTGTCTTTAATCCAGATCATTGTTTGCAGCATGAGGACTGAGGGAAAAGGGGCTTTGTGGACCGGAGCTGAGATGCAGACACGCTCTGTCAGTTTAAATCTAGATTGAAAACACATCTTTTTAACCTGGCGTTCACATATAACATTATCCTATTATTCAAGATTATTGGGCTGCATAAAACACTTCCTATAACACCCGATGTACTCGCTACATCATAAGACGGAGGGCATCTATGCTAATTTTAGTTTTTCTGTTTATTCTGAGGTTAACTGTAATCAGCCAGACCCGGGCCGTACCCAGATCAGATGGAGGACCTGAGCCTAGACATGACAACAACACATCCCTGAAGTGCCCGCGGATCTTGTGTAGGGTTGAGTATCGTTTGAATTTGAACGATTCCGATTTCGATTCCGGTTCCTAACGATTCTCGATTCCGATTCTTTTAAGAGGCAGGGTCAAAAAAGTTTAGCTAACCTTGCTAACCAACGCTTTTTCTGAAGGAAATACTCCTTTTGTCACAAATTTAGCATTTTGCCGAGATTTCGTTATTTTTAGAAAAGTGAAGCCACACTTTGGCCCGCCGACGTAAGGTACTCATGTTCGACTCGCGCGGTTATGCCAACACTTCCGGTAGACGCTTCGTTGGTGTTGTTCAGCGGTTTCTTCTTCCGCTCGGCGGACTGTGAATATCGAAACTAGGAATCGAAATTGTAACTTTTGAACGATTCCGGGAAAAACGAAAAGTTAGTCTCGGTTCCAATCGATACTCGATTCTCGATACCCAACCCTAATCTTGTGTTAAGTAGACTCACCCCTGTGAAGGCCTCATCGGCCCTGAATCATAATCACACACTGTTTATTCGGTGTCCAGAGGAGAACTGGCCCCCGACTGAGTCTCGGTTCTCCGAAGGTTTTTTCTCCATTCTGTCACTGATGGAGTTTTGGTTTCTCGCCACTGTCTCCTTTCTTCGCTATAAAAGCGCAGACGTCATGACTTCCTGACGCTTTGACCTTTTCCTTCCAGTGTTGTGACCCCGAAGCGCCATAGCGAGGTGTGAGTGTGACCTTTTGTTTCTGATACACACAGACGTTTACTTTGCTGATTCTATATTAATTTAATTTAATTTATTGATTCTATGTTAAACGCAGGGGAAATCCGTGAGGCAAGTGTGTTAGCGCGCGGGTGATTTAATGGAGCTAGTGTCGAGCGCTGGATGCCGTGTTTAACTTATAGCCATGACCAGAGGTGTGTGTGTGTGTGTGTGTTAGATTGTTAGGTTTGGCTCGTTGCTAACATTTTATGTATAATTATCAGATTATCTAACTATTCTGTAGTTTGAGTGTGTGTGACGCTGTGTGGGGTTTGCGTCATTTTATTTGGCAGATTATTGTGGCGTCCTGTGCATGTGGACCAGCTTCCTAAAATAATTAACATCTTAACTGCGTTCATATTCAGAAAGTATCTAACCTTTTTGGAATTGGATGATTTTATCCATTAAATGGTCATAAAATGTCATGTGACCTCGTATAGATTAAACACGGAGAGTTTAAGCTAGTTACACACTAGAGCCCGACCGATAAAGGATTTTGAAGGCCGATACAAATATTTTTGGGTTTTAAAATCCGATATATCGGCCGATATTGTTTTTTTTATTAAATATTGTTGGTTTTCACACACGTGTAAAAGAAAAGCTAACTTTTCTGCACAAGATACGTTTGATACTTTTTCTCTATGTCTAAATGTTCACTCCTCGCAAGTCTAACTTACATTTTACGATGCAGGGACTGTAACTGGAGATATGCGAGTTATAAATACAGTAATCATTACTTTATTTAGGCAGAAGAAGTTCATTGTGGTTTCCAAGCTCTTTAATGTTAACGCTAGCGGTCTTCCACTGATGATAGTGGCGTTAGCTAGCTTTGTGGTTAGCTAGTCTATGATGAGCCATAATTAAGCAATAGATGAAATCATACTGCAAGTTGTAAAACATACATTTTCAATACAACAGGCCAAGGGGAGATGATTAAAGCGTGTTTCGTCCATTTTTATTTTATTTTTTAAATATTCATTTATCGGCCATTATAACTGCCGATACCGATATTATGGAAAATGCCTAATATCGGCCGATATATCGGTCTGGCTCTACTACACACATTATTATAATCTTCAATGACTTTACTCAACACATCCCGTTAGCCACTCTCAGTGCTGCGTAATACAAATGTAAATGACTACCTTCTGACCTCTGAACCACACATGTTGTTTTTGTTTTGTGATGGTTGTTCATAGTTAAACTTAGCAATGTTCACGTACTTAAGAAGTTCACTTACTGTGAATGTTTAATGGGATGTGTTTAGTAAAGACATGGAAGATTGTAATTGTGTGTGTGTGTTGTTAGCTTAAACGGCTAGTTCACCCAAAATAATCTTTCATCATTACATGTGATCCCTAATATATATATATCTCGTTTTTTTTCTCTCGATATTTAGGAAACAAATGAACGGCTGTCGCATGTCTGACACTTTAAATAGTGATGGTGATGGTATGACCCCAGTGGATGAATCAATGCCTTCTGAAGCCAAACGAGATACGTCTGTATGATACAATAAAGGAAACCTAAAAATGCTGAATTACCCAGAACTCACTGCTTCCAGTTTACTGTCATGCGAGCACTTACGAAATGGGTATTGTAACATGTGAATTGTGAAATCGTGTGCGAGAAGTGACCAACACTTCACATGAACTCGCGTCACCCTGTGCTTCTGGTGAACACACTTATAGATTGGAAGCTGATTTATAGTTTTTTGAATTTATAGTTTTCTGAACTTATAGTTACACTGTAGTTTTTTTTTTTAATATTTAAATTTATTTGTTTTTCTTACACAAAAATAAAGTGAGTTAAAAATTCATATTCACACACATATCGTAAGACATTTATTCATCCACTGGGGTCTTGTGAACTTTTGTCACGATCGTTGTGCCGTTGTTTTTTTAAGTGTCAATCAATGCCATTGTATGGACTCAAAGATTGTCATGTGTAATAGCATGAGGATGTTTGGGGTGAACTATCCATCTCAGGACATTGTGTTTGTCTATACTTGAAGATCAAATGACATTTTATGTCCAATTAATGCAGAAAACCAACCAATTCCAAAAGGTTGAGGGTTCACAGCTTTTGCAGGCCGTTATATGGGCAGGAATGGAGTCTGGTTTTCATCTAGTGAAAAAGTTCAGTACTGTGCCCAAACCTAACATTTGAAACACAACTTGTTCAGAGTTTTGGCTTTGATTTTATTGCATTTTTGGAGTCGCCAAGTTTTGAAAAAAAAAATATTTTATATAAAATATGAATAATTAAATTTGTACATTTTCATATAGCCTACCCAAACTTTTATTTTAACTTTTTTTTCTGTTTCACTTTCTTCTACAAAAATGTCTATAATCCAAGATTGCTGCCACCATATGACGTCATAATATGCAAATTAGATGGGGAAATTTAATCCCTACATAAACTTTGGGTCATCCTTAATATTTCTCTAATTTACAGAAAGTATCTATCTTGTTTCGCTTTTAAGATATAGTCTTTTGAGATTAAAATGTGAAAATCGATCGTTTAACCCTAAAGGGTTAAAACAAGACCAATATTACATCTGTATATTCCAAAGCATTCTTGAATTACAACCATTTAAGTTCAGATTGTGCATTTTCATGTTTATTCAGAATAGGGCGCGTGACACAGAGGTTAATATTATGTTTTTAATGTTTTTCCTTCATGCAGTAACAAACATACACCCTCATTTGCTCTCTTAGATTAGTTAAGTACATTAACATGATCATTTTATGTCTCTTGTAAAAGTGTTTGCAGAGTATGTGATCACTAGTTTTTGTCATGTGCTTTATTATTTTACCACTTCTTGATTTTCTTTCCTCTCAGACCTGGATTTCCTCAGACTGTATGTGTTGAAAGCTGATGTGGGACGTGTGGGCTGTTTTTTGCCTCTTCTTTCATTGGTTTTCGTGATTATGTCCTCTCAGATCTGGACTTCCTCTCAGGCCATGTCTTTCGAAAGCAGGTTTGGGATGTTTTGGCACTTTTTGACTCTATCGAGGATTTTTCATCCATTGGTTCTCAATGTTTTCCTCTCTGGCCTGATTGACATGTCGTCTGTTTATAGTTTTTTGTTTGTTGGGTTTTTTGCCTCTTTGTAATATTTCTGCTTTTGCCTACTGGCTCCTCTTGCATTTTAAAATGTATTTTCTGTCACTTTTTTTTCTTTAAATACTGTTAATGAATTGTTAACCTGATACCTGTTTTAAACAAATGTCTAATTTTTTTAATCTAATTTTTCTTAATTTCTTTTTCCATTGAGTAAAAAGTCTGTTTGCATTATGCTACATATAGGGATGCTAATAGATATCGGACAATAGAGTAAATAGAAAAACGTATTTATATTCTAACTTTATACTGTAGAATTAAAAACTGTAGAATTACAGCAAATGTCTGGAACCATATATCTCTAATATATAATGAAGAGGAGGAGCTGATGATGTTTAAAGGAGGAGCTGTAACTATATATAATAAAGAGGAAGACAGACAGAAGCGGACAGAAGCAGAAATGTCTGATCAGTGTGATCTGTGTCTGCTGGGACTGATCATTCTCTCTTCACTTCTCACAGGTAAAGAAATCTGTATTTTCTCTAAACACATTTAGTGGAATTAGTCTGGAAAGAGTTGATTTGAACATGCTCAGTTTATTCTTGCACACATTCACGTTGTGATCTCAGAGTTGTGTATTGATACACACAGATCATACTGTATTATTCCTGATACTGGACATAGTGTCACTCAAACATCTGATGATGAAGAATGATCTTCATATTAAGTGTGTGTCAGTGATTTGAACAGCTCTCTGATAAACACTCATAGTTTAGTGAAGTATTTTACTAAAAATACTTAAACGTATACATAAAAAGTATACATTGTCCCTTTAAGGTTGCAGTTATTGATGTGTGAATCCATAATGACTCCAGTCGTAGTTCAGGAAAACTCTTCATTGGTTCATGATTAGTTCAGGCTTTTAATCAGAGATGTAAAGTCCAGGTCAGAAAGTAAAAGTCCTGCCATATGTTTATTCCACTAATTAATTCTCTCTCCGGCTGGAAAACTGATCGTTAGCAAATCCAGGTGATTGAACAAAATACTGAGGAGGACTTTTACTTTCTGAACCTGGACTTTACACCTCTGCTTTTAATTATCATTAGATCATGTTGAATTAAGTATTAATTCAGGTATTAGTACATGATTATTCATATACCCTTATTGTAAAGCGATACCGGAAAAATACTGTATGATTGTAATCTTCTGCTTGTTATGCTGGTATGGTTTATGGTTTAATTTATTAATAAATATCATAATGATCACTGAGATCTACTGTGTTTCAGGCACCAGTGGAGTGGATCATGTGTTCATCAGTTCTGGTGTAGATGTCCGTCTGTCCTGTAATAAAACTCTTTCTGACTGCAAATCAACTACATGGATCTATAACAGCTTCAGAGGTTCACAGACAGTTGAACTGATTACTTTAGGGATAAAGAATGAAGACACAGAGAGACATGAGAGACTGAGTCTGGAGTCTGACTGCTCTCTGAACATCAAGAACGTCACAGAAGAAGATTATGGATTATACAGATGCAGACAATTTGTGAACGGACAGAAACATGGACCTGATGCACATGTTTTTCTGCATGTTCTTCATGGTAAGTTTATGATTATATGGTCAATTTAAAAAGGGCAGATTCTTTATTAAACTCAGATGATGATTGAAGAGTCTGTGATTTGTGTCTTGTGTTCAGTTTCAGTGTCTCCATCATCATCATCATCATCTTCATCCTCACAGACTGAGATCAGTCCAGGCCGCTCTGTGACTCTCTCCTGTCAGTTGTATTCATATATTGGATACTCCTGTGATGATTTGGTCAGTTATGAGGGATTTGAGCTGTTGTGGGTGAATCAGGCTGGTGTTGATCTGAAGACAGACTCCAGATATCAGATATCACCATCATCATCATCAGATCACTGTAACATCATCACTCTGACTACAACACTCCTGAATGAAGATAACAACAGACAGTGGAGATGTCAGCTTACTCAGAGAAATCAACTCCAGGCCTCAGTCACATACACTGTCAAGTATTCAGGTGAGAAACACTGTAGTTTTCTGACAGACAGATCAAACTCTGAGAAGACAGACAATAAATGAATACAGGAATAAATGATCCAGTAACATCTCTCTTCTCAACTGCTGCTACTGTAAGCTGTGATGATTGAACACAAACTGCATGTGAAGATATGATGTTAATGTCCTACAGGTGATGTGTCTGTGTTACACCCCTGGAAAAGGGGAATAATGAGTAATAAGACACACGACACAGTGTTACTTCCCTCACGTCCAGTGTAATAATGCATTTCTTTTACAAGAACAATAATTCAACAATACATAATATTACTAAATGCAAAATCAGCACTGAATAACCACTTAACACTAACCGTCAAAATATCACTGCAAAGTACAAATGCAACTGGTTACTTTAAATACATGAAACAGGCTGTATTATTCCTCTTGTATACGTAGAAGCTGACCAGACTAATTAACAAACATGAATTTTACTATTCTAATATTTAACACACACTGATAGTTTAGCAATTAACATCACTCTTCTCAACTACACAAAATAATATAACATATCCCAGTTATTTCTCATTAAACACATCTTCTCTTTAAGTGCTGAACACTGCACATGAACCGTATAGTTGTATATCCCCACCATGCGAAGTACACCACGTGATGCAGCTAGCAAACTAACTATAGGCCTATTTCACAAAAATGACCGCCGAGACCGGAAGTAGAGTAAGCTTTTTCCCGCTGACAGCGCTAGCAGTTGCAGCCGAGACTAAATGCCGGTCCGTCCCATTGCTTACCTTTTAATCTTTCAAACCAAAGAAGAAACAACCACATGTATCACTTCACAGCTTTTCGTGTTTAACAACAGGCATAATCAACCGATTCCCGATCAACAGGCGAACTCTTTAACACAAACTTTGAATTGCAACCACATGAAAATAAGGTGCAACAATATATGAGCAGAGTAACTTTTAAATAATACAGTTTTTGGCATGTTATTGTGCTAATGCATCATCTTATGACTCTTTAACTTGAAGACCAAAGTAATCGCTAATAGATCATTCAATCAGGAAATCACAGTGCTATTACTCTCTCTTACCAATATTCTATATATGGGCATGAATTATAATGTGGTCTTCGCCCTTTTTTTAGTACTTCTCTGCATTAAAGCAAATTTCTTATTTTCCATTTTTAACCCCCTGAGCCCGACGGCGTCGTCGACGATGCCACACGTCACCTCCGATAAAAGTTTACATAACTCGATGACAGATTTATCGATTTTCTTACCGTTTTTTCCAGCAGAAAGCTAACGAGCTAGCCATCACGGGGGTGTCTTTCGGGTCTTTCTAGCCTTTACAGAAGGTTTTCTATCCAGCCTGGAACTTGTGCTTCCTTTCAGAGGTTTTCAGCAATAAATCCAAACGCTTTATGTCAAACTTTGATAATCTTGAAGCCCATAATTCATAAATATTCGGTCATTTTTGCCGCTAGCTTGATGCTAGCGGACATCCTGGATATCACGTGATGTTTTCACGTGATGGTTTTTGACCAATTACAGGCTGATCCGTTGTAAACATTGGTGTGCGTCATTACGCATGAACCAAGCGCTGATATAGTGTAGAGAGATAGAGAGACTCACGGAGACGCGCGATTCACAGAGAAACACAGCGAAATGGACGTAAATAAAGCGCTGGTCTATTTTGGTGCATTGCAGGATGAAGGATTTTCAGGAGAACAGAGCTTTTTGACAGATGAGGAACTAGATTACCAGGATAGACCCAGCTGAAGTGCCATTTATTTATTTACTGTAAAAAAGTATTATAGTAGTATAAATGTATTATAAAAGAATAAAAAGAACATAATAAATAAAAGAATAAATAAAATAGAAATGCAAAACCTGTGATGTGGCCCTCTGTGTGATTGCTGATAGGAACTGTTTTGAGGCTTGGCACCAGTGAATTTCATGAGGCCCCAAACGCCTGGACTTCTTTTGGAAAAATGTCAATATTTTTTGTTCTGTACAAGTTATAATGTTTATTCCTGTGCTCCAGGACTCCAAAGACATGAACAAACTATTTTCCAGAGGAAAATTGCTTAGCTTTTATTTATTTGTGTGTGATTTCAATAAATAATTGAGTGATTCCATTTCCGATTTATTTTTTCATTTGTCTTTATGGTCCCATAACTTATTTTACATTCAGGTGACATCAATGTAACACAAATATGCTGAAAGTTCAATTTGTCCTGAAAAAAAAGAGGTGTGTCAATTGTCTGTGCACCAAAGGGTTGATATTTTACAAGCTTTTTTAGTAAATGACACCAGACGGAAAATTTATTGTAAAAATACCCTTAGGTCTCAGAGGGTTAACACACAGAATTGCTTATAAGGAGCTTTTCTGGCTTTACACATTATCATAACCATTAAATCTGAACATTCATCTTCTGCAGCTCCAGTCTCTTCAACAACACAGGCTCCAGTCAGATCAAACTCTGAGAAGACATCAAGCAGAACTACAGCAACAGCTCCTACACAAGGTTCATGATCACATGACCACTGGCACACATCATCACTCTCGCTTCAGTGGTTCGCACTGGCTCTCACACACTGGCTTACTGGCTTAAAGATAAGAAATATCTTGACATTGTGTGTTGAACTGAACTAATGTGATCCACAGCTCCAGTTGATCCGCCATCATTAACTGCTGGATTATTATACAGAGGTACGACACGTTGATTTAGACGGACAGCTTTCTAACATTACACTATCAGTCCGTCTGTAAATGCTTCATCAATAACTGTTGATAGATGAAGACCCTTGACTTCAGTCATGTCCAGTTTCTCTTCTTCCTCTCATGTTTCCTGCAGTGATTGTGAGTATTGTTGAGATGGCAGTGTTTGCTGCTCCTACTGTGATTCTTCTTCAGATCATCTGTGCAAGAAGAGCTGGTGAGTTTGAGCCGCACACACTCTGAAGATTCACACTCGTCTGATCTGAACATCTGCAATCATGATAAACACACACCAGAGGTCAGGCAATGCTTTTATTTTGCAGGGAGGAAGGACTCGAGACACCCGGAGGAAATAGAGATGCCTGCAATACAACAATAAAAACTGGTGAGTTGTGAGCAAATCTGTTTATTTTACAATCACAATGTGAGTCACAGCCCAGCAAACACAGAATGTTCCCCTAACGTTCCCGAATGGTCCCATGAGGTTATTTTTTTGGGACCCAAACAAGAAAGTTATAAGAATGTTCCATGTAGGTTATTTTTAGCTTCCATTTTTATAACGTAAGGAGAATGTTCCGGGAACGTTCCCTTAACCTTGAGGGAAAGTTCTAGGAACGTTCTGGGAACCTAAAACTAACGTTCCCAGAACCTAAATTTGTTTGCTGGGAGTGAGCTAAAAGTGTAACCTCGCAGTCCACTCACTGTGTGCTCATATTATGGCCACAATGTGAGTCATCATTGCTAGAAATATTATTGGACCTGAACTTCATCGCTTAGACATCAAAGTTTGGTTGAAAATATAAGCTGGGTTAACGTCTAAACATTTGTTTTAATGTCAGACTCCAACATCATTAAACATCTCCACAAACAGCTTTACTTATTACGAACCAGACTGACTTTACTTCTGTCATATGTGGAGAAGTTCTTATTGAGATTAACAGAGGCTTAGATGTTGATTTTTGAAAATAATAGTTTGGTTCGATGTCACCATTGTGGTCGGTGTTTGATTTAGTTCAGTGTTCCTCAAACTCGGTCCTGGAGGGCCACTGTCCACAACCCTGATCAAACACACCTGCCTGTGAGTTTCTAGTGATCCTGAAGACCTTGATTAGCTTGCTCATTGTTTTCTAAAGCTCCCACTCCTCTGGAGAGGAGGATGGTCTCCACAACCTCAGGGACCAGATTCTATGAGCTGGACCTCTCAGAGGCCAAGCCCACAACCTCCATAGATCTGGGCGGGGGTGAAGTATCGACTCGCTTGCCTGAGAGAGAAGGTCCCTCCTGATCGAATCTCCAGAGGAGAGAAATTAGGTCCGCGAACCAAACTCGGGCCGGCCCGAACCCGTCCCGGCGAACCCTCTCCAGAACTCCTGGGAGCAGAGCAATCGGGGGAGATGCGTACAGGTGTGACCTCGGCCACTCCTTGACCATCGCGTCCAACCCCAGAGGGGCGGGAGGACTTAGGGAAAACCACAGTTGGCAGTGTGATGTTTCCCTTGATGCAAATAGGTCTACCTCGGCACGACCGAAATGTTTCCATAGGAGCTCCACCCCCTCGGGATGGAGTCTCCACTCCCCGGTCCTCGGCCCCTGCGTCCTCAATAAAAGAAGCGTTCCCTGAGACCATAGAAGGATCTGGCGAGCCAGCTTGTATAACGGGCGCAAACGCAGAACTTGGTGACCTCTCAGGTCTGGGAGGAAGTGTTTCAGGGCCATCATTTCTAGACAATTTATGTGCCATTGAAGATGATGGTCCTGCACAGACCCTGGGCCGAGCGACCACTCATGATCGCCCCCCAGCCTGTGAGAGAGGCGTCCGTCGTTAGTGTTACACGACGACACCGAGCCCCCAGCACAGGAACCAAGGTTCTTTCCACATAGCCAGGGCACGAAGACACCGTCGCGTGACCCTGATCTTGCTGAGCGGGTTTCCTCTCGGGGAGAACCCCTTGGCCCTGATCCACCACTGCAGTGGTCTCATGTACAGCTGGCCGCAAGGTATAACACTGGACACTGTTGCCATCAGACCCAGAATTCTCTGATATTCTTTCACAGTGAGTCTTATGTTGGCCTCGCTTTGCCTGTTTGACGGCTACGAGAATCGAAGCTATACGAGCAGGAGACAGATGTGCCTGCATCGTTGTCGAATCCCAAACCACACCGAGAAAAGTCCTCTCTGTATTGGAGAAAGCACACTCTTCTTGGCGTTGAGCCTCAACCCCAACTTTTTGATATGGGCGAGCACGACATCTCGATGCCGAATCGCCTGATGCTCCGATTGAGCTAGAATCAACCAATCGTTGATATCATTTAAAATGGGGATGCCCTGGAGTCGCAGCGGAGCCAGAGCTGCATCCATACATTTCGTGAAAGTTCGGGGAGACAGTGCTAGGCCGAACGGAAGAACCCGATATTGGTACGCTTCGCCCCCGAAAGCGAACCTCAGGAACTTCCTGTGTTGTGGAAGGATGGAAATATGGAAGTACACGTCCTTTAGATCTATCGTGACAAACCAGTCCTCGGCCCTGATCTGTGACACGATCTGCTTGAGAGCATTTTGAATTTTGTGCGATTTAACAGGTGCAGATCTAAAATTGGACGTAACTCCCCATCCCTCTTTGGAACGATGAAATATCGTCTGTAATAACCCAACTCACTGCTGGGAGGAAGAACTCGTTCTATAGCCGAGACACAAACTGCATGTCATGATCAATGTGAAGATATGATGTTAATGTCCTACAGGTGATGTGTGTGAACATTCATCTTCTGCAGCTCCAGTCTCTTCAACAACACTGACTCCAGTCAGCAGATCAAACTCTGAGAAGACATCAAGCAGAACTACAGCAACAGCTCCTACACAAGGTTCATGATCACATGACCACTGGCACACATCATCACACTCACTTCAGTGGTTCGCACTGGCTCTTACAGACTGCTTTATCATTTACATTTCTTCATTTAGCTGAAGCTTTTATCCAAAGCGACTTACAATTATGCTATATATGTCAGAGGTCGCACGCCTCTGGAGCAACTAGGGGTTAAGTGTCTTGCTCAGGGACACATTGGTGTCTCACAGTGGATTCGAACCCGGGTCTCTCACACCAAAGGCATGTGTCTAATCCACTGCGCCATCATCAGATATTATCTACATAAAAAGCTCTTTAAATATGCGTTTAAATGAATGACATTTTGATACATGTCTTGTACAGTTTGTTGTCATATAATACAATTAAAAAACAGAATAAGTAAAATACACAAACAAAATTTGATGCATGTACAAATGCAAGGAAATGTAAAGAAGAAATGTTGTGTGTTGAATAAATCAATGTATAAATAGTGTTTAAGTGTTTAAGCAGCGCCTGCAAACTTCAGATATTTGACAGAGGGGTCTTTTGCGGTGCAGTCGCTGCTGTACAGGGAGAAGAGCAGTGGGGAGAGAACGCACCCCTGGGGGGCGCCAGTGCTGAATATGCAGGTGCTGGATGAGGGTTTCCCAGCTTTACTGTTGCCTGTCCGTCAGGAGGTTGGTGGTCCACTGACAGATGGAGGCGGGCACAGGGAGCTGGGTTAGTTTGGACTGGAGGATGTATGGTATGATGAAGGCCACAAACACAAAAATTGCTCTTAAAGATGTTTGTTTCGTGTGGCCGCTACTACTTTGCGAGCAGTTTTGATTTTAATCATCTCATTTGATTTGAATTTTTCAGTGATTCAACGACCCATTATCATTTATTCCTCTATCATACTATGCAGTGACATTCAGCTACTATTGATTTTCCTTTGCAGTAAAGTTGAGATGTGCATTCGCTGATGTGGACTCACAACAAACTCTCAAATGAGTGAAAACTTAGCAGTCGTGACAAGAATAATTTTTTACTAATTTAAACTATTGCCTATACAGTTGCTATCTCATGCTATGTGTTATTGTGAACAGTCATGGTATTTGTTGTGAATAAATGTTACAATGTAATACCACAAGTGTATTTAATGTCACAAAACACGACTTACTGTAATAATTTACCTTGTATATCAACAGGTCACGACTAAAGCTTATCTTGCATGTGTACTATATTTTCAGATTATGACTAGTATGCAAGTAATATCACAGGTTTATAATGGACAAATCATTTTTCTTGCAAGAATACTATATACTATGTTACCATAAAAGAAATGAAGGTTCCAGGAATAGTACAAAACAGTTAAAGGTGCAATACCTAAGATTTTTGCATTAAAATATCCCAAAATCACATGGCCAGTGTTATATATTTAGTTAAGATGATAACTTACAATATTCCAAATGTTTCAAACAATGTTTAAATCGCGAGAAAATTGAGATTTTAACTAAGGAAACGGGGCGTGTGAGCAGGGGTGAGCTGGGAGTCGCGAGTCAATCGCGTCATATCAGCTTACCTCGGTTTCCGCTCGTACTACGTGTAGTCCTGGACAAATGCGGTAGTTGTAGTTGTGCGTTAGCGTCTATCAAGCAACAAATGTAAGCTTGTTTCTAGGGCTGTCAACTTTAGTCGTTTAGTCGACTAATCGGTCGATGCCGTCTTGGTCGACTGACATTCTTATTGGTCGACCAGTTGCATTTTTTTTTTTTTAACCAATAGAAAGAATTTTTAAATGATTTACTCCTTGATATTTATTCATTTATAAGCAGTTATTTATTACTGTATTCTAAATATAATTAGCCTATGTTTTGTCCCCAACTTTAAAATGCTTTAATTTAGGCTATTTTTGTAACTGCGCCACAGTTTAGCGCACACACATAATACACTCGGGAACCGCACCTGTGGCTACGCTGCTGCTCGCGCTCGGTAAGGGATGCTGTATTCATTCAGTTAGAACGCTGCTTGTTTTGGCTTTAGTCGACAAAATGTCCAGGAAATATAAATCTTTTGTCTGGCTGCATTTTGAAACAAAGACGACAAGACTGTGGAGGGAGGCGATCGCGTTGCTCCATTATGAGCGCGCAAGTCGTGCGCCTACATTTGAAATCGAACTTGAGCGCGCAAAAGACGCGAGCAGCCTTTTAACGGCTATATCATGCTGACTCAATAGATTGTGTTTTCTTAATGTTTTCGTTTGTACACTTGACGCATTTGAAAATAGCCTAAATAATGCAACAAAACGAAAATAAACCTATACGCGGTCCTACAGCCTATTATTAGGATTGTTTTTAAGTTATTTGTTTTTTTGTGTTGTTTAAAACGCCTTGATCGTCAGGACTAAAGTTAACCCATAGCTTTGAAAGTAAAGAAGAATATAAAGCCTGTATAAACGAGAGCTTTTGTTGGGATTTTTCATTATGTGGCAGATAGCAGTTATATTTTTTGCAGCGTGTGGTGTGGTCAGGTGCGCGATTGTGATTGTTACTATAGACCGAGGACAGAGCTCTTCACTTTTTGCAGTTAAAAAAATCACTTAATTTTCAAAGAATTGTATTATTATTATAGTTTTATTTATTTGTGATGTTTTTTCGTTGTTGTTTTATAAATGCTCAATGACAATTGTTTAAAAAATGTTTAATCAAAACATCAAGGTGTTTTTTTTTTTTTTTTTTTTTTTTTTTTTTTAAGTCGACTAATCGTTGCGCAGGACTCGACTTTGGTCGACTAAGGATTTCTTTGGTTGAATACAGCCCTACTTGTTTCGCGCATTTGTTATGGAATGGAGCACAATTATTCTTTTCATTTATTCTGGGAATGTGAACTGTTGGCTGTAAAGGGGGTCGCTACCGTTATCGAACACCGGCCGCACACTTTCTCATCAGTGTATGGCCAGCAATCTTGTTATGTTTAATGACAGATAATGTCTGTTCTATGTTATGATTGTACTGTACAATTAAATACAATCGTTGCTGAGTCTGCAGTCTGAAAACTTTACCTCAGATCATCCGTTCACTGAATGAATTGAGAATCTCACCTGAAAAATCCAATAACATCAGCAATTGTCATTCAAGCAGCTGATTTCTGTAAATGAATGCAAAACTAAATGCATATTGAAGCATAGGGCGAAGTCAGGATCCATTAGCAACGATTTGAGACAAAAATAAACCATGTAAATGGCGCTCTGTGGTGCAGCAGGATTTTGAACACGGTCCTGAGGCGTTGCTGGGCGCCGCGGACAGACGCCGAATGGCGCCGCCGGTATGTGTACACTTATAATAATGTGTTCGAATTTTAAATATGTGGCGCGACGTGGCGCTGAGCTTCTCGTCCGGTGTTCGACCCCCTTAACGTTAATTTTGTGAAACTGTAGCTGTGGTTGAATACTTACATGACATGAAAAGATTTATTTTATATTATTTTTATAAAGTTACCAAAAAGGAGGACCAACCACGTCAACTCCTTGCAAGAGACCTGCCCCTTCAAACCCTCTCCACCATAGCTTCGTCCAGTGACTCGTACAGTAACATCTGTGATAACTAATTTACTTTTAAACCTGACTTTTCTTGCGGTTACTTCAGTTTAAGGAAAAACCAGCATGTAAACGCAACATTTATAGAAATCGAACTTTACCTCATCCATGACAACTAATTCGATTCCTGTCTGACTGATTTATCCACGGTGGAGTTGAAAACAACAGTTCCCATCATTCCGCGTTTCTCCACGTCGTCATCAAGCAAAGCCGTTGTTGTTGTTTTGAATGTAGCGCCATCTAGCGGCATCTAAATCTTAGGTATTGCAGCTTTAAACTATTAAGGACCATGGGTTCATTACAGAATATTCCAAGTATTACTGCAGGAATATGACAGTAGCACAAGAATGGCACACAAATATATTGACCAGTAAATGTATTTCCAATCCACTCAGAGAGTTTCTTTTATGAAAGATTCCACTAGGTGGCGACAAATAATCAATGCAAGGGAACATTAGCGTTTCACACCTTTGGGACACAAGGCAGTGGCCTCCTTCAATTGGTCAGAGATCTTACATAGGATTGGGTGCTCAATGCTTTGTCCCTCCTCTAAACCCCCACACTATTGGTCCAGTTTATGGCCTCATTTGGGTTTATTATTACTCATTATTAATATTCATTGTCATTGGTGTTCATGGTTATAATTAGGGATGGGAATCGAAAACCGGTTCCACTCGAGAACCGGTTCTAAATTTTACGATCCATCGATATTGTATGCGCTCGACGTTAACGATTCAAAGCCTTATTTGATCGGTGAGTACCGGTAAAATTGTCTCTCTCTGTAGTTATGAACCGCTGCGCTCGTGACAGGGCTCGTGTTAAACTGAACGAGCAGGGAGAGAGAGAGCCCCGGTCGTGCGCGTGCGCACCTCTCTCTGGCTTCACTGCTCAAAACTAAGCACTGTCTTGCTCTCTCTTTCTCCCTCGCACATATTAATCAAAATAATCGACACAATGGTAAGGTCGGGAGACTAAAGTTTCATGTGCAGCATTCGGAGATTTGTTTTTCCTGAATTACCGCTGGGTGTGAATTGTGCTAAAATAGGCCTACGTTGCCTTATCTTCTCTGAAAAGTGGTCCGCACATTTAGCTGACATAAACCACACTTCAAATAACCGGAAAAAAAACGACCAAAAGATGAAATGTTTTCTGTGATGACACACATCTTGTGTCGGAACGCGCACACGTCTGATAATGACACGTTCAATTCGCGAACTAATGACTCATTTGAACCGATTCGCTTTAATGAATGGTTAAAACAACTGAACTGATCTTCCAACACTGAACTGAACTCATAAGGTTTCATTTATTATATAAATTACATCAAAAGTACAGTTTACTTAGTCAAGTGTAAGGTTTAAAACAAATAAAACCAATTGTTTCTTTCCCCCAAAAAAGCACATGACTACTGTTTCCCACACAGTGCTATCAGGAATCGATAAGAGAATCGTTAAAGAATCGGATCGATAAGCAGAATCGTTAGTGGCATCGATATCGATAAAATCTTATCAATTCCCATCCCTAGTTATAATGTCAAGACAATCAGATAGACAAAGTTGAGTTTGTTATTTTTATTATTTGTAAATGACACTGGACACATGACATATATATTTATATACACACAGTCAAAACTCTATAAATAATAATAAAAAACATTAGCACAGAATACGTTTTACTATTAGTCATACAACAAATAACCCCATATAATATATAAGGCCTGTGTATAATATATGTAAAACAATATAATAACCCGAACAACCCACACCGACTTTCCATCCAAGATGGCATCCTACTGTTCAGACATGTGGTCAACTGTTGCAGTCTTCCAGATAGATGCATCTTCGTCTGTCTGGAGAATCCCAGTCCTGCAGCTCAGTAGCTGCAAAATGGGGAAAAAAGTAATTAAACCACTGAAAATATCAAATAGGTTGGGATGGGAGCCTCTCCCAGGCTGAGGCTTTTACTCAGATTTATATGTATTTATACTTACTCTTCTTTTTCTTTGTCTCATGAGCATAATGATCCTGCTGTCCTCCATCTTGTCTTTGTTCTCATCTTGGGCCATCGTGTAACCCTTTCTAACAGTTTCAAAATAGCAGGATACTAGAGAGATGGGGGAGAATATGTTTATTTATAACTAACTAATCTATACAGTTAAATAGTTGTAGCCTTGGTACATTCTCTTGTGACTTACCTTTAACAACAGCAGGATCTACGTCCGGTACAGCCATTAAAAAGATAGGTTATGACCTCAAGGTTGTGGGAGGAGGATAGACTGTGAAGCAGTAATTAAAGAAGGTTGATTAAAAATATAATTTAGAAGAAAAGACTTTTATGAAAGAATAGTTTTAAAGATATACCTTGTCTGTGGGTCATATTTGTGTACATTGTTTTCCCCATTGTGCAATCTCCATACAGCTTCCTGTAAAAATCCAACATAGTATGAGGGCTCAATTCGAATACATTTATAAATAAAGCACACAAAGTTAAGCAGACACCGTGATGGTCAGAAAATAACTTACCGCAACAGAATTATTCCCAGCTCTCTTTGATTTCTTTGAAGCAGGCTCCTCTTTTGCCTCTTTGAGCTCATTGATGTCAGCCTTCATCTTATCCAACCTCATGTCCAACATCTCCAGCTTTTCAAATATCCTCTTCAAACTTTCATTTGCCATATACACCAGTCTATACACCAGTCTGTTTTCGTTCGAACTCAGAGATTTAATAGCCACATTGTCCCTATGTAAAGGAGTAACATCTCCACTCTGCTCTCCGTAACACTTGTTGAAGATTGACACGATGTAAACCCTATCACCTTTCCTGAATACTAATGAGGGGGGCAGGGGAATAGGGGCAAACTTGAGCTGCCAGTCCCAAAAGAAATTAGCATTTAAAAAGCCAAGCCACTGAATGCATTGTGTGTGTGTGTGTGTGTGTGTGTGTGTGTGTGTGCAAGGGCGTAGATTACGCGGGGGACGTGTCCCCCCCACATTTTATAAAATGTAAATTTGTCCCGCGCACTTTTTCATAGGGGAAGTGTTCACGACATGTTGAGGTTTCCGCGAGCCAATGTGTATTTATAGATACAGATTTAACATTCAAAGAGAAAAGATCGCCTATCTACTGTCTCTACACGTGACTTTCACGTTGCCATGGTAATCAGTCACTCGCGCTCGTGCATCACCACACGCCCGTGCTCGTACCCTCACTGAATCCATCGTCGAGGTCGAAAGGAATTCAAAACGGCAAAAAACACTTCACACTTTTTTCGCAAAAAAGTCAAGAACTGTAAGTTGTAATGTGGTATCCGAATTTTGTTGCTCATTGTCATTGATGAATAACTTTGCCTAATTTTCTGCCATTATCTAACTTATTTGCTTGAATCATGCAGCGTTGCACTTGACTTGTAACATGTGTACATGTTGTTTACCATATAATAAGGTAACACTTTACAATTAGATTGAAAAAGTTTGTAGACAAACGTTAAGTTTTCTTTAAAAAGCCTAACCAGAGAGTTTGAAGAAGTTATAAAAGCATGAAGTTTGAATGTTTTCAATATGAATGACAGTTTTAGACAGACAGACAGACAGACAGACAGACAGACAGACAGACAGACAGACAGACAGACAGACAGACAGACAGACAGATAGATAGATAGATAGATAGATAGATAGATAGATAGATAGATAGATAGATAGATAGATAACTAATGAAACCTTATTGTAAAGTGTTACCATTCAATATAAATGCAGTATGCAATTGTATGCATTAATGTTCTGATTTAGGTCTTAATTTATAGGGCTCAATAATATTATTGCACTAATTTAATGTTTGTTTTTTTTCTTCTTCTGTGTTGTCAAGATTGATCAAGAAACAGGGAGCCTAGGGTTGTCAGGTCAGAAAGAGGATGACACTCAAAAAGAAAATTCACAGGTGAAAAGTAATAGACTGGCTTGGCTTTTAAAAAAAGCTTGAATCATGCAGTGTTGTACTTGTACCATGTGTACATGATGTTTACCATATAATAAGGTAACACTTTACAATTAGATTAAAAAAGTTTGTAGACAAATGTTAAGTTTTCTTTAAAAAGCCTAACCAGAAAGTTTGAAGAAGTTATAAAAGCATGAAGTTTGAATATTTTCAATATGAATGACCGTTTTGGTTAAGTAAAACAGATAGATAGATAGATAGATAGATAGATAGATAGATAGATAGATAGATAGATAGATAGATAGATAGATAGATAGATTGATTGATTGATTGATTGATTGATTGATTGATTAAATTGTGTGTGTTCTGGAGGCAAACTTAGGAAAAGTAGCCAAGTCTTGTACCGCTCAGATCAAGGGAAGTATTTTTTAAAAAAAATAATCAAAATGATTTTGCCCAAATTTGTCCAGAATACGGTTTTAGGGTTAAAGGAAGAGCTGTAACTATATATAATAAAGAGGAAGACGGACAGAAGTGGACAGAAGCAGAAATGTCTGATCAGTGTGATCTGTGTCTGCTGGGACTGATCATTCTCTCTTCACTTCTCACAGGTAAAGAAATCTGTATTTTCTCTAAACACATTTAGTGGAATTAGTCTGGAAAGAGTTGATTTGAACATGCTCAGTTTATTCTTGCACACATTCACGTTGTGATCTCAGAGTTGTGTATTGATACACACAGATCATACTGTATTATTCCTGATACTGGACATAGTGTCAAAGGGTAACACTTTACAATAAGGCTACATGAATAATCATGTACTAATACTTGAATTAATACTTTATTAAACATGAACTAATAATTATTGAAGGCACGACCGAATCATGAACCAATGAAGAGTTATCTTGAACTACGACTGTCATTACGGATTCACACATGAATAACGGCAGCCTTCACTACATGTTATACATGTTTGATAATTAATTAATTCATTAACATTTATGGATAAACTTAATCAAACCAGAGATACAGGAAGTGGGGGTGCAGCAGCTGCAGCGTTTGTGTTCATTTCTATTTCCTGTATCTGTGTACGCTCTTCTATTGTGTGTTTCAGTGTAAACAGCACAATAACCCTTTTATTTAAACTTAATTTATGTCCTGTAGACCAGTCCGTTGCATTACGATTGAAAGCAGTATCAATAATGTCAAAAATAATGTCAAAAATTTGATGCGAGTCATTCTAGCAAACTGGTGCCATTTGGGTCCGCAACGTTTGATGAGATGTTTAAGGCACAAAATGTCCCAAAATGTGTTTATAAAGCTTAAAGTTATTAATTCAAGTTTTTTTTTTGTTAACATGATATGCGATAAAATACTATTTTTTAAAAAATAACGTACTATTTTTAATAATTTGTCATCAGTACATTGCCAATTTTACATGTACGTGAATTAATGTTGAATGCTGTTCTTGTTATGTGGACTAATCAAATAAATGTATATTTATTTGTATTTTTTAAGTGAATTAATTTTTGTGTTTTTTTCAGTATAAACAATGAGGCCATTGAAATGTCAAATTCAAATTTCAAGATTAAAAACTAAGAAAAAAAAATACAGACTTTATATTGATGGTTTCCAATAGCATTTTACTATTAGGAAAACATTATATTTAAAGAATATATATTTCTGTCTGTGACGGGGTGGTACAAGACTACCTTGCCTGAATAAAAGGTGGGAAAATATGTTTTGTGGAGGATTAATGTATCTTTAAAGTTGTAAGTTTTTTAAAAATAATATATTTTTTTAATGAAAATTTGGAAAATTGCTAAGTGGAAGTGGCACCCGTTTCATAGAATGACTGATGTTTAAACTGTGTTCTGTTTAGACGAGTGTTTTCATCGATACGCTACTGATTTGCGGAGTTTTGACGAGTTTTATAGACTTTGAAAAATTCAAAAGTGGTGACCTTAAAAAAAAAAAGGAAAGAAGTAGCGAGTAGAAATAAGGTGTGGCCCCTTTAAGAGCTGCGCGCTCCCGGTTGAACGCTCTGCTTTGTATGTGCGTCTCGATCACACCATGCGGGTTATTTCTGTCTGATGCTCTTTTTAAAGTAATTGTGTTTAGTTAATAACGCTGTGGACGGCTGATCGTGTCTGACAGAGAGTTACAGGAGATCAACTGGGGAATAAAGTGTGAGTTGTGAATTCCCGATCGCTCCGTGAGTCTGTGGCCTCTGAAACGACTCCAGATAAGTGAGATATACATAGTTTACCATGAAGTAGCGTGTGTATGCCACGTCAATTCGTATTTCCATTTTTGGCGTGCTATCAAGACGCATAATCGCCTTTCAGCGTGTTTATGAACGCCGTTGACTTAACTTTATATAAATATATGACTTACCTCAACCCCATCCCTAAAC
Source organism: Pimephales promelas (assembly GCF_016745375.1). The sequence continues at coordinate 237,917 of NW_024121258.1, read as the reverse complement.
TTAACCGTCACTGGGGTTAATGGCATTTATGACTGGAGATTTGACTGCGTGTACAGACACGTGGAATGACGCGGACGTTAATGGCATAGACCAGCCTTTCTCAAACTTTTTTCAGTCAGGGCACCTTTCAAAAGTGCATAAAATCTCAAGGCACCCCAGTGTAAAATATAATTTAAAAACACTGCATAACCCAAATTTAAATGCAAATGTCTTGTTTAGTTAGACAGAACAGTAATGAACAGAGCATAATATGAACTGTAAATAACAATAATAATAAAAACTTTATAGCACCTTTAAAAACACAGGTTTGGAAAGTAATTCACAAAATAATTAATCAGAGACACAAATGCCATAAAACCGTAAGAGGTGGACCGCCCAATACAAGAACCCAATAACAAATCCAGAACAGGAGAACTCAAATGAAGTGCAGGATGCAGATAAAATAAAATAAAAATCCCCGGCTCTTGTGGGGATTTTCTTTTCAAAAAACGATCCATAATGCTGTAACTAAAGTGGCCTAAATTCACGTTTATTTTTACTTTTCTGTCAGTCTGAGGTGTTGCTATAACGCGTTGCTATGGATTGCGTCACTTGCGTCAAGTTGTGTGTGTCTTGCTTCGGTCTTGTGCGACGGATTTTTTTATGATTAATTTTATATATTTATCTAAAATGAATTTACAATTTTATTAATATGTTCATATGTTTAAAAAGAAGAATGTAAATTCAAATATATTTATATATGAAATGTCAGCTGTTTTTTTTTCTGGGGGGGGTTTTTTCACATTTTTTTTAGCCTACGTAATTTTTTGGCGGCACCCCTGACACAGCTAGGGGGCACCCCAGTGTGCCGCGGCACCCACTTTGAGAAAGGCTGGCATAGACATACACGCGGATAGCTCAAAATGCGTAGAGATAACACGCCACCTGACTCGAAAGTGGCGTGTATGTTAACGCAAAAGTCATGATGTCATGTTGCCGAACACAACGTCTTACAAATACCCTGACTTTGAATGTCGAGGATCCTCTTCGTTCGGAAAATATCCCATACACAGGAAAGGGTGTAGCCTTCGCGCTCTCAAATCACCCACAATCCTGATAGCTTTGCTTGTTCAAAAAATAAAAAATGTCGGTAGCGGAGTCGGAGTGATAACGGCAATATGCTTTCAAATGTAAGCAAGTTTAAGTATAATTTCAGGGTTTGTTTTTTTTTTGTACATTTTTTTAATGTTTGTTAAACTATTAAACACATCGGCTCAAGTGATTTACAGAGGGGGGATTTAAAGCTGTTCCCTTATACCGGTGATTCACTTATTAATTTTTACTTCACATAACGTTAACGTTAGCCTTTTTTGTTGATCACATATTTTACCATTGCATGTTTTAACAGCTAGATCGTGTTGCTATGGACGCAGTTCTGTTCACTCCGTTTTTAAATTAATAAACTCCTTTTTAAATCAATATTTTGTGTCAAATTATTGATTTGTTTGGTGTAGATGTACCTAATACAAATAAAACATCTCGAGTTAACTAGCAGAGTATTAATTTAGTTCGCTCTTTAATAAGAGATCTAGCGCTAAAATAAATCAAGCTGAGCGCTCGTTATCGCTGCCGTCAGTGTCATGGATACAGTGTTTGGACAGTCTTTACTCGGACACAAACTGCGCGTACTTCAATCTATCGCTGTTGCGGAGACTCTATTCATAGACTCTATTCAAATGCCTATCTTTAAATGCAAATATAAACAATAACAGTGTATAATAAATCACTAATATATCACTAATCGTGCTCCTGTCCTGTCCATGCTGCTGGGTCCGTCCTCATCTGCACCTCCAGCTGCCATTTTAGCTGCCTCTTGTGCCAATGTTTTTTACTTTTTAATTCATATTTTTGGCCTCATCCATCCTCAACCACCAAACATGACCAAAAGTAAACTCTATTGATCGGCGCCTAGTTTGAGCCAATCGGATGTCAGGAAAAACGAGGATCAGTCCAAGTTGGGAGGGGCTGCTCGTATCCCCCCTCAGATTGAAAGTATTGGCCCGGTCTGATGATGCGTTCGTGTGCTATGGTAATTATGGTAAATCGTGTAAAATGCACTTGAACACACTCATGTGGTATTTCCACTGGGCAGCTCGTAGAATAATTTGATGCACGAGTTGCCGAGATGAGATAACCTTTGACCTTTTCAAAATGGCGGAGAGCAACGCGAGAGTCGTGAATGGTAAAAATATGTACTATTCTTGATTTAGAAAATATACAGCATATTATTTACCGTTTGAGTTTTGATAAATCATTTTTGTGCTGTGTCCAGGGATCGGGTCGCCGAGGCCCCTGCCTTCGACTGCCGCCCAATCCTCTCTGCACCGGCCCCTTACGGCTCCTCCTGCAGGTGGTGAGCCCACGGGAAGACGGTCCCACGTCGCTTCTTCGGGCTGAGCCCGGCCGGACCCCGTGGGGAGAGGCCCGGCCACCAGGCGCTCGCATACGAGCCCCAACCCCGGGCCTGGCTCCAGGGTGGGGCCCCGGCTGCGCCATACCGGGCGACGTCACGGTCCTTGGGTGTATTTCCTTCATAAGGGGGTTTTTGAACCGCTCTTAGTCTGACCCGTCGCCTAGGACCTGTTTGCCTTGGGAGACCCTACCAGGGGCATATAGCCCCAGACAACATAGCTCCTAGGGTCATTCGGGTACTCAAACCCCTCCACCACGTTAAGGTGGCAGTTCAGATAGTCGGAATCACCTCTACGCATGGCTTGGGTTCTGGAACCACACTCCTTGAGAGAGGATGGACTCTTCACCACTCTGGAGTTGCCCATGGTGAGAGGCGGCGGGCTGGTGTGGGCTTGCTTATAGCCCCCCAGCTCAGCCGCCATGTGTTGGAGTTTACCCCGTTGAACGAGAGGGTCGTTTCTCTGCGCCTACGGGTCGGGGATAGGTCTCTCACTGTCGTTTGTGCCTACGGGCCAAACGGCAGTGTAGAGTACCCGGCCTTCTTGGAGTCTCTGGGAGGGGTGCTGGAAAGTGCCCCGACTGGGGACTCCGTTGTTCTACTGGGGGACTTCAACGCTCACGTGGGTAACGACAGTGACACCTGGAGGGGCGTGATTGGGAGGAACGGCCCCCCCGACCTGAACCCGAGTGGTGTTCAGTTATTGGACTTCTGTGCTAGTTACAGTTTGTCCATAACGAACACCATGTTCAAGCATAAGGGTGTCCACCAGTGCACGTGGCACCAGGACACCCTAGGCCGTAGGTCGATGATCGACTTTGTGGTCGTTTCATCTGACCTGCGGCCGTATGTCTTGGACACTCGGGTGAAGAGAGGGGCGGAGCTGTCAACTGATCACCACCTGGTGGTGAGCTGGATCCGATGGCGGGGGAGGAGGCTGGACGGACTCGGCAGACCCAAGCGTACTGTAAGGGTTTGCTGGGAACGTTTGGCCGAATCTCCTGTCAGAAAGATCTTCAACTCTCACCTCCGGCAGAGCTACGACCAGATCCCGAAGGAGGCTGGAGATATTGAGTCTGAGTGGACCATGTTCTCCACCTCCATTGTCGAAGCGGCTGCTCGGAGCTGTGGCCGTAAGGTCTCCGGTGCCTGTCGAGGCGGCAATCCTCGAAAGGTCACCGAGGTAGTCAAGAAACTCCTCGGTGGCAAGGCACCCGGGGGTGGATGAGATCCGCCCCGAATACCTTAAGTCTCTGGATGCTGTGGGGCTGTCTTGGTTGACACGCCTCTGCAGCATTGAGTGGCGGTCGGGGACAGTGCCTCTGGGATGGCAGACCGGGGTGGTGGTTCCTCTTTTTAAGAAGGGGGACCGGAGGGTGTGTTCCAACTATAGGGGGATCACACTTCTCAGCCTCCCTGGGAAAGTCTATGCCAGGGTACTGGAGAGGAGAATACGGCCGATAGTGGAACCTCGGATTCAGGAGGAACAGTGCGGTTTTCGTCCTGGCCGTGGAACACTGGACCAGCTCTATACTCTCTACAGGGTGCTGGAGGGTTCATGGGAGTTTGCCCAACCAGTCCACATGTGTTTTGTGGATTTGGAGAAGGCATTCGACTGTGTCCCCCGAGGCGGCCTGTGGAGGGTGCTTCGGGAATATGGGGTCCGGGGTCCTTTGCTAAGGGCTGTCCGGTCCCTGTATGACCGAAGCAGGAGCTTGGTTCGCATTGCCGGTAGTAAGTCAGACTTCTTCCCGGTGCATGTTGGACTCCGGCAGGGCTGCCTTTTGTCGCCGGTTCTGTTCATAATCTTTATGGACAGAATTTCTAGGCGCAGCCAGGGGCCGGAGGGTGTCAGGTTTGGGGACTGCACGATTTCGTCTCTGCTCTTTGCGGGTGATGTTGTCGTGTTGGCCCCTTCATACCAGGACCTTCAGCATGCACTGGGACGGTTTGCAGCCGAGTGTGAAGCGGCTGGGATGAAAATAAGCACCTCCAAATCCGAGGCCATGGTCCTCAGCCGGAAAAGGGTGGCTTGCCCAGTTCAGGTTGGTGGAGAGATCCTTCCTCAAGTGGAGGAGTTTAAGTATCTTGGGGTTTTGTTCACGAGTGAGGGAAGGATGGAACGGGAGATTGACAGACGGATCGGTGCAGCTTCAGCAGTAATGCGGTCGATGTACCGATCTGTTGTGGTGAAGAAGGAGCTGAGCCGTAAGGCAAAGCTCTCGATTTACCAGTCAATCTACGTTCCTACTCTCACTTATGGTCATGAGCTTTGGGTCTTGACCGAAAGGACAAGATCCCGGATACAGGCGGCTGAAATGAGCTTTCTCCGCAGGGTGGCTGGGCGATCCCTTAGAGATAGGGTGAGAAGCTCGGTCACTCGGGAGGAGCTCAGAGTAGAGCCGCTGCTTCTCCACATCGAGAGGGGTCAGCTGAGGTGGCTCGGGCATCTGTTTCGGATGCCTCCTGGACGCCTTCCTGGGGAGGTGTTCCGGGTACGTCCCACTGGGTGGAGGCCCCGGGGAAGACCTAGGACACGCTGGAGAGACTATGTCTCCCGGCTGGCCTGGGAACGCCTCGGTATCCCCCCAGAAGAGCTGGAGGAAGTGTCTAGGGAGAGGGAAGTCTGGGCATCTCTGCTTAGACTGCTGCCCCCGCGACCCGGCCCCGGATGAGCGGAAGAAGATGATGATGATGATGATTTTTGTGCTGTAACAGATGATGTAAGCAATCTAAAATAGTTTTAGCTCAATAACAGGTCTGGATCTCCATCTTTTTACCACATTACGACAACAAAAGCACTTGACCGCAACACATTGGTAACGTAAAATACAAGTTCACAAGTGGAAAATATCATATTGAACGCACCATGAAACACACAGACAGTGTTCCACTGCAGTTGAGCGGCCGGTCGCGTATCATTAAAAATGAAAAAGCCCGTCTTCGGCCTGAATTGGACCGGCTGTTCGGGATTGTTCCCGGTATTCCCGATGACCAATCCGCCCCTGCCTTGCATGTGCAGACCTCTATGGTACATGATTATTCATAAACCCTTATTGTAAAGCGTTACTTGAGAAATACTGTAATCTTCTGCTTGTTATGCTTGTTTGGTTTATGGTTTCATTTATTAATAAATATCATAATGATCACTGAGATCTACTGTGTTTCAGGCACCAGTGGAGTGGATGATGATCATGTGTTCATCAGTTCTGGTGTAAATGTCCGTCTGTCCTGTAATAATGCTCTTTCTGACTGCAAATCAACTACATGGACCTACAGCAGCTTCAGTCGTTCACGGACAGTTGAACTGATTAAATTAGGGATAAAGAATAAAGACACAAAGAGACACGAGAGACTGAGTCTGGAGTCTGACTGCTCTCTGAACATCAAGAACGTCACAGTAGAAGATTATGGATTATACAACTGCCAACAATTTGTGAACGGACGACAACAAGGATCTGATGCACATGTTTATCTGCATGTTCTTCATGGTAAGTTTATGATTATATGGTCAATTTAAAAAGGGCAGCTTCTTTATTAAACTCAGATGATGATTGAAGAGTCTGTGATTTGTGTCTTGTGTTCAGTTTCAGTGTCTCCATCATCATCATCATCATCATCATCTTCATCCTCACAGACTGAGATCAGTCCAGGCTGCTCTGTGACTCTCTACTGTCAGTTCTATTCATTTATTACATACTCCTGTGATGATCGGGTTCGTTCTGAGGGAGTTGAGCTGTTGTGGGTGAATCAGGCTGGTGTTGATCTGAAGACAGACTCCAGATATAAGATATCATCATCATTACCATCATATCGCTGTTTCATCACTCTGACTACAACACTCCTGAAGGAAGATAACAACAGAGAGTGGAGATGTCAGCTTACTCACAGAAATCAACTCCAATACACTGTCAAGTATTCAGGTGAGAAACACTGTTAGAAGACAGATTTGAGAAAACTTCCACAGACTGGCTCTACTCTTTATGATGACTTCAATTGTAAAATATTAGTGGTCAAAGTCATAAACTGCATAAAAATCCTTAAAAGTCCCAATATATTTCACACATGATAAATTGCATAAATCATAAGAGTCTATTAAAGCCTAGTATGACCCATGTAGGAGTTCACCTTTAGGAGTTATACGGCTTAATAATGTCCTTCATTCAGGAAAGCTGAAGGTTTATGGGAAGCAGCTCAACTGTGTTTCACTCTCATATAAATCATATAAAATTATTAGACGGGTCCGTTGCATTACGATTGAAAGCAGTACCAATAATGTCAAAAATGTGATGTGCAGTCGAGTTTGTGTGTGTGTGTGTGTGTGTGTGTGCTGTTTAAATAAGTGTTTTCACCGATACACTTGTTGTGATTCGCTGAAGTTCTGACGAGTTTTACTGTAAACTGTCACGCATTGAGCGCGAGACTCACACAGTTGACCCTTTCCACACACTCTCACCACACATCCATTTACTCACACAGAGAATGATCATGTAGCAAAGAGGACACTGACACCGACAGACAAGACATAGCAGGTTACTTTAATACAAAACAAATGATCAGCGCTCAGATTCTGTCCATTTTATTACGAAATTCAAGCAATAAATGGCGTTTTGGCTCTTGTAAGTGTGTCGTGACAGATCTCAGTAGCGCTTCAGTTCAAGCGGCACGTAACCGATCATCTGTTACTCTTCTTTACTACTAATATAAGCACAAATGATCAATAAGCCATTTTGAAAAATATCTAATTTAAAAATTTGAAATAAAACTCTTGATCAGTGTTTATCAACCGGGGAAAGAGGTCCATAAAACATCTGGAGAACAACATGTCAACGTTACATTTACCTCACGAAAGCCATTTAATGATCATACAGGCTAGACAAATTAGTGTTTTGTTAAATATGTCCACTATATTAGGCTACATATTATATGTTTACTTTACTTATATCATTAAAATATTTTTAAGTTGTTATTAAAAAACTAACCTCTCTGGGGTTAGTTTGATATTTTGCACTTAAAGCCCTGTTTTAAGATCGTTTCTGATGAAATAGAACGGTTAAGATTGAAATTTGGACAAATTTTGCTGTCCTGAGAATTGTAGTTTTCTGTGTTAGCACCCCCATCCACACAATGGTTGTCTATGTGCACTTGAACAATCATTCATAAAACGCATTAAACTTTAGTTTACAAAGACGTGAAACTCACCGAGTGGTCTGGGGTGTTCACTGATATACTCACACAAATATCGCTGCAAAAGATGCTTTCCAACACGTTTTAGCGTAGTTTTGTCCGACTCCATTGACTTGACTTGGTACAAAAATATGATAAAACCTGTTGGAAAGCATCTTCACAATGTAAATATATGATGTTAATGTCCTACAGGTGATGTGTGTGAACATTCATCTTCTGCAGCTCCAGTCTCTTCAACAACACTGACTCCAGACACCACAACAAACTCTCTGAATCCAGGTGTGTATGAACATCATCCTCATCATCCAGAGAATCAGTTTCTGATCACACATCATCACTCTCGCTTCAGTGGTTTGCACTGGCTCTCTCAGGCTGGTTTATTATCACAGATATTATCTACAAAAAATATCTCTTTAGTCAGATTTGTCAGTGAGCCATTTTGATACATACAGTATGACTTGTACTTCCTGTTGTCTGATGCAAATTAATTATAGATATTATACAGATAGTGTATCTCATGCCATCCCATGATAAATTCAAATGATAGTATGGATTCATTTTTGGAAAATAAATGCCTTGACATTCTGTTCATGCATTAAAATATGACATATTTCTATTTCCATCTTGTTTTAATAGGTGTAACTACAACTACATCAACTACAGTAACAGGACTTTCCACAGCAAACTCTCTGAATCCAGGTGTGTATGAAAATCATCCTCATTTGATCGACTCAAAGTTTATAGAATCAGTATCTGAATCCTCTCTAAAGTTGTTCAAACAGCTGATCACAAATATTGATTGTTATTAAATGTCAAAGATACATCATTCTCATCCAGACTGTCCTAACAATAGGGGAGTGATTTGCTTACATTCATTGACATAAAAAGAGCAGCTAATCCCCCGCCTCTCTTACCCGCTCTGCAGACACTCATAACTGTAAAGTTACGAGGGGCTGTTCCAGTGAGGACTGTCTTATAGCCAAGTTTTATTTAGAAACATAAAGGCTTTTGAAGGCCTTAGACTTTCTATTGTGCACAGCAATAGAGAAAGATTCAGGTACACTGGGTTCCCGCTTGTTTTGTAAACATTTAAGAAAATTACTCTTATCATAGCGGAGACCCGATACATATCACTGAGAGCTGGTATCAGTTGTTTTTGGTTCACCTCGAGCCGCCGGAGGAGGGTATGGGGTCTGGCGCTGTGGCATATAGGCCATAATAGGCCAAAGAGCTCTCAGAGGAGGGGGAGGGGGGCTTGGGGGTGAGCTGGGCCTACAGGCTTTGGTGGTTGTGAGGCCTGGCGTTTTTTGGTTGACATCTGGGGGCTTTCAGCAAACGAGTGGGACAGTTTGGTTCCAGCATACACCAGTTTTTCCATTTTCTCTGAGAAGGACAGAAGTGGAGATTCTGGAGAGAGGGATAACGTGTCCGGGGAGAGGGACTGTTGCTCTGGTGTTATCTTAAATAAGTTCCCTGTTTGGCTGGTCGGAGAAAAGAATTCTGCTTTTTTGTAGTAATCAAGTTTTTGAGCACTGTGCTGATTTGCTGAAGTTACAATTAGGTGATAAAAGGAGATAAAATATAAAAATATAAAAGCGATAAAACAAAGCGCGGAGCAGTAAGCAAGAGCTTAGATGTTGATCGTTGGTGGGGAGAAAGTGTTCAGCACTGTTTTGTGTTCAACCTCCCTTATCTATCATTCTTCAGACGCTACACCTCTCTCAATATTCAAAGTGTAAACAGAGACCAGAGCTACAGCTACTCAGTCCAGGATAGGTTTGATAGCTCTGTTGCGCAGCAAACACTTCGCCATCGTCACGTGATCAGTGAACTGTGAGTCCTACTCTGGCGACTCGTGCTGGATGAGCAGAGCAGACGTTTACAATAGTTTACAATGGTTTTTATTTTTATATAAACAGCAAAATGATCTTGGAGGCAGTGACGCGGTCGTAATGTGAATATAGTGGCGCATATTCTGTGCTAATTCCACCCTTGCACTCCGTCAAGGCGATATCACAAGACCACTTCCACTCGACAAGAGATCTCGTCACATTTTATTCTCGCAAGATCTCATCACATTTTAGTCTCACAAGATATCGTCACATTTTGTTCTCACAAGAGATCTCGTCACATTTTATTCTTGCGAGATCTCGTCACATTTTAGTCTCGGGAGATCTCATCACATTTTATTCTCGCGAGATCTCGTCACTTTTCTCGTGAGATCTCGTCACATTTTAGTATTGCGAGAACTCGTCAAATTTTAGTATTGCAAGATCTCGTCACATTTTAGTCTTGTGAGATCTCGTCACATTTTAGTCTCGTGAGATCTCGTCACATTTTAGTCTCGTGAGATCTCGTAACATTTTTGTATTGCAAGATCTCATCACATTTTATACTCGCGAGGTCTCGTCACATTTTAGTATTGCGTGATCTCGTCACATTTTATTCTCGCGAGATCTCGTCACATTTTAGTCTCGTGAGATCTCGTCACATTTTAGTCTCGGGAGATCTCGTCACTTTTCTCGCGAGATCTCGTCACATTTTAGTATTGCGAGATCTTGTCACATTTTAGTCTTATGAGATCTCTTTAACATTTTAGTCTCACAAGATCTCGTCACATTTTAGTATTGGGAGATCTCGTCACATTTTAGTATTGCGAGATCTCGTTACATTTTAGTATTGCGAGATCTCGTCACATTTTAGTCTCGTGAGATCTCGTCACTTTTTATTCTCGCGAGATCTCGTCACATTTTATTCTAGCGAGATCTCGTCACATTTTAGTCTCGGGAGATCTCGTCACATTTTATTCTCGCGAGATCTCGTCACTTTTCTCGTGAGATCTCGTCACATTTTAGTATTGCGAGAACTCGTCAAATTTTAGTATTGCAAGATCTCGTCACATTTTAGTCTCGTGAGATCTCGTAACATTTTTGTATTGCAAGATCTCATCACATTTTATACTCGCGAGGTCTCGTCACATTTTAGTATTGCGAGATCTCGTCACATTTTATTCTTGCGAGATCTCGTCACATTTTAGTCTCGTGAGATCTCGTCACATTTTAGTCTCGGGAGATCTCGTCACTTTTCTCGCGAGATCTCGTCACATTTTAGTATTGCGAGATCTTGTCACATTTTAGTCTTATGAGATCTCGTCACATTTTAGTCTCACAAGATCTCGTCACATTTTAGTATTGGGAGATCTCGTCAGATTTTAGTATTGCGAGATCTCGTTACATTTTAGTATTGCGAGATCTCGTCACATTTTAGTCTCGTGAGATCTCGTCACTTTTTATTCTCGCGAGATCTCGTCACATTTTATTCTAGCGAGATCTCGTCACATTTTAGTCTCGGGAGATCTCAACACATTTTATTCTCGCGAGATCTCGTCACTTTTCTCGTGAGATCTCGTCACATTTTAGTATTGCGAGAACTCGTCAAATTTTAGTATTGCAAGATCTCGTCACTTTTTAGTATTGGGAGATCTCGTCAGATTTTAGTATTGCGAGATCTCGTTACATTTTAGTATTGCGAGATCTCGTCACATTTTAGTCTCGTGAGATCTCGTCACTTTTTATTCTCGCGAGATCTCGTCACATTTTATTCTAGCGAGATCTCGTCACATTTTAGTCTCGGGAGATCTCAACACATTTTATTCTCGCGAGATCTCGTCACTTTTCTCGTGAGATCTCGTCACATTTTAGTATTGCGAGATCTCGTCACATTTTAGTATTGCGAGATCTTGTCACATTTTAGTCTTGTGAGATCTCGTCACATTTTAGTCTCACAAGATCTCGTCACATGTTAGTATTGGGAGATCACGTCACATTTTAGTATTGCGAGAACTCGTCACATTTTAGTCTCGTGAGATCTCGTCACATTTTATTCTCGCGAGATCTCGTCACATTTTATTCTCGCGAGATCTCGTCACATTTTATTCTCGTGAGATCTCGTCACATTTTATTCTCGCGAGATCTCATCTCATTTTAGTTCCACAAGATCCCGTCACATTTTATTCTCGCGTGATCTCATCTCATTTTAGTCCCACAAGATCTCGTCACATTTTATTCTCGCGTGATCTCATCTCATTTTAGTTCCACAAGATCCAGTCACATTTTATTCTCGCGTGATCTCATCTCATTTTAGTCCCACAAGATCTCGTCACATTTTATTCTCGCGAGATCTCGTCACATTTTATTCTCGCGAGATCTCGTCACATTTTAGTCTCGTGAGATCTCGTAACATTTTTGTATTGCAAGATCTCATCACATTTTATACTCGCGAGGTCTCGTCACATTTTAGTATTGCGAGATCTCGTCACATTTTATTCTCGCGAGATCTCGTCACATTTTAGTCTCGGGAGATCTCGTCACTTTTCCCGCGAGATCTCGTCACATTTTAGTATTGCGAGATCTTGTCACATTTTAGTCTTATGAGATCTCGTCACATTTTAGTCTCACAAGATCTCGTCACATTTTAGTATTGCGAGATCTCGTCACATTTTATTCTCGCGAGATCTCGTCACATTTTAGTCTCGTGAGATCTCGTCACATTTTAGTCTCGTGAGATCTCGTCACATTTTATTCTCGCGAGATCTCGTCACATTTTATTCTCGCGTGATCTCATCTCATTTTAGTTCCACAAGATCCCGTCACATTTTATTCTCGCGTGATCTCATCTCATTTTAGTCCCACAAGATCTCGTCACATTTTATTCTCGCGAGATCTCGTCACATTTTATTCTCGTGAGATCTCGTCACATTTTATTCTCGTGAGATCTCGTCACATTTTAGTCTCGGGAGATCTCGTCACATTTTATTCTCGCGTGATCTCATCTCATTTTAGTCCCACAAGATCTCGTCACATTTTATTCTCGCGAGATCTCGTCACATTTTATTCTCGTGAGATCTCGTCACATTTTATTCTCGTGAGATCTCATCTCATTTTAGTTCCACGAGATCTCATCTCGTCACATTTTATTCTCGTGAGATCTCGTCACATTTTAGTCTCGGGAGATCTCGTCACATTTTATTCTCGCGTGATCTCATCTCATTTTAGTCCCACAAGATCTCGTCACATTTTATTCTCGCGAGATCTCGTCACATTTTATTCTCGTGAGATCTCGTCACATTTTATTCTCGTGAGATCTCATCTCATTTTAGTTCCACGAGATCTCATCTCATTTTAGTTCCACGAGATCTCGTCACATTTTATTCTCGCGTGATCTCATCTCATTTTAGTTCCACGAGATCTCGTCACATTTTATTCTCACGAGATATCGTCACATTTTGTTCTCACAAGATCTCGTCACATTTTATTCTCGCGAGGTCTTGTCACATTTTATTCTTGCGAGATCTCGTCACTTTTCTCGTGAGATCTCGTCACATTTTAGTATTGCGAGAACTCGTCAAATTTTAGTCTCGTGAGATCTCGTAACATTTTTGTATTGCAAGATCTCGTCACATTTTAGTCTTGTGAGATCTCGTCACATTTTAGTCTCGTGAGATCTCGTAACATTTTTGTATTGCAAGATCTCATCACATTTTATACTCGCGAGGTCTCGTCACATTTTATTCTCGCGAGATCTCGTCACATTTTATTCTCGCGAGATCTCATCTCATTTTAGTCCCACAAGATCTTGTCACATTTTATTCTGGTGAGATCTCGTCACATTTTAGTCTCGGGAGATCTCGTCACATTTTATTCTCGCGTGATCTCATCTCATTTTAGTTCCACGAGATCTCGTCACATTTTATTCTCGCGTGATCTCATCTCATTTTAGTTCCACAAAATCTCGTCACATTTTATTCTCGCGTGATCTCATCTCCATTTTAGTCCCACAAGATCTTGTCACATTTTATTCTGGTGAGATCTCGTCACATTTTAGTCTCGGGAGATCTCGTCACATTTTATTCTCGCGTGATCTCATCTCATTTTAGTTCCACGAGATCTCGTCACATTTTATTCTCGCGTGAGCTCATCTCATTTTAGTTCCACGAAATCTCGTCACATTTTAGTCTCACAAGATCTCGTCACATTTTAGTATTGGGAGATCTCATCACATTTTATACTTGCGAGGTCTCGTCACATTTTATTCTCGCGTGATCTCATCTCATTTTAGTTCCACGAGATCTCGTCACATTTTATTCTCGCGTGATCTCATCTCATTTTAGTTCCACAAGATCTCGTCACATTTTATTCTCGCGTGATCTCATCTCATTTTAGTCCCACAAGATCTTGTCACATTTTATTCTGGTGAGATCTCGTCACATTTTAGTCTCGGGAGATCTCGTCACATTTTATTCTCGCGTGATCTCATCTCATTTTAGTTCCACGAGATCTCGTCACATTTTATTCTCGCGTGATCTCATCTCATTTTAGTTCCACGAAATCTCGTCACATTTTATTCTCGCGTGATCTCGTCTCATTTTAGTCCCACAAGATCTCGTCACATTTTATTCTCGCAAGATCTCGTCACTTTTCTCGCGAGACCTAGTCACATTTTAGTCTTGTGAGATCTCGTCACATTTTAGTCTCGTGAGATCTCGTCACATTTTAGTCTCGTGAGATCTCGTCACATTTTAGTATTGCGAGATCTCAACATTTTAGTATTGCAAGATCTCGTTACATTTTATTCTCGCAAAATCTCATCACAATTTAGTCCCACAAGATCTCGTCACATTTTAGCCTCACGAGATCTCGTTACATTTTATTCTCGCGTTATCTCATCACAGTTTAGTCCCACAAGATCCCGTCACATTTTAGTCTGAATTTTTATATAAATTCATCACGAACATCAATTTACTTCATGATAAATATGGATAATTATGCTATTGTTGTTTTTATGTTTTTGGTTAAACAGTAATATAGTCCTGCTGAATGTGTCTCTATTTATAATGTCTCTCTCAGGGCTTGTGGCTGTGATTGTGATTGTTGCCGCTTCATTCGCTCTGGCTCTTATTCTCTGGGTGATTCGTAAGAAAAGAGCAGGTGAGTTTTTCATATTTTGTAACAACAGACAAAATTTTAAAAACTGATTGTCATCTGCATTATAGACTGTGTGTTTGATCATAAACTTTCCTGTGACATTATGTTTCAGGCAACAGAAGAGGGACTGGTGACTCTGTGGTAAGTATTGCAGGTTTAACCATGAGTTATTAATGTTCATGTGGTGGGGAAGGGCAAAAATTACACTAATGTACAAAATAGAGTAAGATAAAGAGCAGACTACATCACCACATTTCTAGCGAGAAATTACTATTGTAGTCATTAAATATTCTCTCAGTTTTCACCAAAGCTCGGTCTATTTTGTTGTAGATTATGAAACCGTAGCAGAAGTCTGAAATCAGTTTCGTGAGGAACGTTCAACGACACGTTCACGACAACGCTTTCAACCAAAAACGTAAAACTTTTTATGGGTTTTGGCTGTTTATTTACACGACAGTGTTTTGGGTGCCTGAAATCTGTGAAATGTAAACAACAAAAACGTGAATCTGTGGAGACGATAACGTCATGCACATAAAAAAAAACAAAAAAAACAACAAAAAAAAAAACATCATGCACATGCGTATTACATGTTCAGTCTATAGTGTTTCATCGCCATCTAGTGGCCTGGCAGAAAAATACAGTGTTTAGTCGTTTTCGCGGATCTGTGTGAACGGGGGTAATTTTGACAATCGTGTCGTCTACGCGGAAAACTCAAAGGAAAAACTTATTTTTTTAAGCATAATGTTTTCGAGTAAACGTACCCTGAGTGTGTGTGTTGTTGTGCTACTGCAAAACCTGAGTAAAATATTATTGATGGATGGCTTTTAATTTTTAATTGTATTTCCATTGATGTTTAGGGGCAGACAGATGACGTGACTTATACTGAAGTCGCTGCGTACAGTAAAAAACGAAGCAAAAAGGACAAGGTGAGCGAACACTTCCTTGATGTTGTCCAGCTTCACTCAACATGATAGTTTGTGTTTTCCTCTCATATTCAGTTATTCTTGATTTGTGTGATGATATGCAGTTCTTCATGAATTGAGCTCAGACAACATGCTGTAATAATGGTGGTTTGAAACGACTGTGATGTTCATTCAGGTTCGCTGTGATGATAGAGTGACGTATGCTTCCATCAGAGGAGCAAAAGCTGGAGCTCAGGAGAACTGCAGTGAACTTTATGCCTCTGTGAACAAGAACACACCAGTCAAATAATTATACAAAACACACATCAGCACAGGAATATCAATCTAATATAACTCATTCATTAACATGTTAACAAACTAATTGTAGTGAATTGTTGTCTTTTGTCCTCTTTGTGTTCTGGCTTTGAGTTCTAGCGCTTTCAGAACTGTTTTAATAACCTTTGGTCTAGTTTTAATTTAGCGATATGGAGCTAGCGTGACCAATGGTACATATTTTCAGTAGTATTTTCAGAGCGATGAACTCACTGTTGAGGTTTTGGAAACTGATGAGTGTGAGAACTCGTAGTTCGTTTAACCACACATGCTATTAGAGAAACACGTGTGGTTAAAGAAGAAAGAAAGAAGAGGAACTGACATCTTAACTCTCACAGAACTGGTCATCTCTGAACCCAGTTTGGACTGAACCTGGGAACCTGAACATAAAAACAATGTTGCAAGAGAAAACGAACTTCCATATATCGCAGATCCTTGATGTATTCCTTAACATGCTTTTATTGACCCCAAATAAATGTGTATAAATGGTCAGTGAATTAAATATGAGTATATGTATGTATGTATGTATACTCATGTTTAATTTTAGGATTATTAATTTTAATTCAATTTTAAGGATTATTAGGAACACCATACTAATACTGTGTTTGACCCCATTTCACCTTCAGAATTGCTTTAATTCTACGTAATTTTAATGGTGAAAATGCATAGCTTTTCGATCGAGGGAACCCATGTGCTGCTAACTTCTGAGTTGTCCCACAAAGTGACATCATCACTTCAGCACTCTATTGGCACTAAAGTGTGTCCAGAAAACATCCCCACACCATTACACCACCACCAGCAGCCTGCACAGTGGGAACAAGGCCCATTTACTTTTTTATGGTTTTTTACAAATATTTTATTTTTACTGCTTTATCTGCTAATTTGTTACTGCTGTTCAGCTGAAATAAATGATCAAATCTTAAGACTCCAACATTTCTCTTTGTAACATGTTGTTCAGTACAAAAACAAATGCTAAACTTTGACAAAAAGTATTTTATTTTTGTTATAATTGTGATTTTATAATATTTAGATATGAATCCAACTTTAGAAACTATATCTTTCAGTAATTCAAATAGTATATAGGCCTAGGATCTCTATAGCCATCTAGTGGTTAATGTGACTTATTACAAATTTTAACCTGTATTTTCCAAATAATGAGCAAAAGTTTTACATTAAACCTTATAAAATTATCCATGGCATCCCCAGGAATGAAAGTTAGAAATCTGGATCTTTTATAAAGTTTTTTGGTAACACTTTACAATACGGGTGCATTAATTCATGCTTAACTAATGCACAGATAATACTGAATTAATGTGTAACTAATGATTATTTAAACTATTCATTAATGATTACCACATTAGGAACTAATTAAGAGTCTGAAAGGTTAATGTATTAGTTCATACACGAAATGTTATTAATTAAATATGTAATTGTAATTGGGGTTCTAAGCATGCGTCAAAACCGCCGCCATCTTGGAACAGGGGTCGTGTCATAGGAAGTAGCTACAGTAGATAACGCTGCTATCTCTGCCTTTACTTCGAATTCATTGATGGTGGCGGACTTTTGTGCAGCATATGATGTTCACGGATGAAATCTGAACTAGGAAGAATGTTTTTTTTTTTTTTTCTGGAATCAATAATAAATACAAGTCTGACCAGTGGAACAAACCAAAAAAACGAGAAAAAAAATCGCATTCATGATGATTTATGGTGATTTTATTTCCGTTAGACCTGTGTCTACATTGACGCTGATGCATTAAAGTGGAGGGGCTCGTCTGTTTCAAGATGGCGGCTCTATTGACGCATTCGTTTCCAATGAACTGCCGTAGCCAAGGTGACGTCTAGTTTATATACATCTATGATGCAGAACAGGCAGCTTTCACAACCAATCGTAAAGACCTTTCAATGCGCCCATTTCTTAATTTAAATTATAGTGAACGTTTAATGTTGTGTTAGTTAGCAATTATAATTGTCGACAAAACAGCACGTAACAATTGTTAGTTAATCATAACTGGTTACTTGAAAACCTCATACGACAGCGAACTAGCCCAGGACTGCAAACACAAGGAAAATAAATAGGGAGCAAACAAAGCAGGTAATGAGGGAGGACAGGTGAGGAAAATTAACCAATAATCAGGACACAAGGGGTTAGACAATTGAAAGGAGACCACATGGCATGAGGAAACACACATGCTTTAAATACCCCGTAAATCGTCCTCAATAAAAGGAGCTTTCCCTGAGACCATAGAAGGATCTGGCGAGCCAGCTTGTATAACGGGCACAAACGCAGAACATGGTGACCTCTCAGGTCTGGGAGGAAGTGTTTCAGGGCCATCATTTCTAGACAATTTATGTGCCATTGAAGATGATGGTCCTGCACAGACCCTGGGCCGAACGACCACTCATGATCGCCCCCCAGCCTGTGAGAGAGGCGTCCGTCGTTAGTGTTACACGACGACACCGAGCCCCCAGCACAGGTCCTAAGGACAGGAACCAAGGTTCTTTCCACATAGCCAGGGCACGAAGACGCCGTCGATTGACCCTGATCTTGACTGCAGTGGTCTCATGTACAGCTGGCCGCAAGGTAAAACATTGGACACTGTTGCTATCAGACCCAGAATTCTCTGATATTCTTTTACAGTGAGTGACTGGCCTCGCTTTGCCTGTTTTTGACGGCTATGAGAATCAAAGCTATACGAGCAGGAGACAGACGTGCCTGCATCGTCATCGAATCGCAAACCACACCGAGAAAAGTCTTCTGTAGTGGAGCTGTAACTATATAATGAAGAGGAGGAGCTGATGATTAAAGGAGGAGCTGTAACTATATAATAAAGAGGAAGACAGACAGAAACGGACAGAAGCAGAAATGTCTGATCAGTGTGATCTGTGTCTGCTGGGACTGATCATTCTCTCTTCACTTCTCACAGGTAAAGAAATCTGTATTTTCTCTAAACACATTTAGTGGAATTAGTCTGGAAAGAGTTGATTTGAACATGCTCAGTTTATTCTTGCACACATTCACGTTGTGATCTCAGAGTTGTGTATTGATACACACAGATCATACTGTATTATTCCTGATACTGGACATAGTGTCAAAGGGTAACACTTTACAATAAGGCTACATGAATAATCATGCACTAATACCTGAATTAATACTTTATTAAACATGAACTAATAATTATTGAAGGCACGACCGAATCATGAACCAATGAAGAGTTATCTTGAACTATGACTGTCATTACGGATTCACACATGAATAACGGCAGCATTCACTACATGTTATACATGTTTGATAATTAATTAATTCATTAACATTCATGGATAAACTTAATCAAACCAGAGATACAGGAAGTGGGGGTGCAGCAGCTGCAGCTTTTGTGTTCATTTCTATTTCCTGTATCTGTGTACGCTCTTCTATTGTGTGTTTCAGTGTAAACAGCCCAATAACCCTTTTATTTAAACTTAATTTATGTCCTGTAGACCAGTCCGTTGCATTACGATTGAAAGCAGTATCAATAATGTCGAAAATAATGTCAAAAATTTGATGCGAGTCATTCTAGCAAACTGGTGCCATTTGGGTCCGCAACGTTTGATGAGATGTTTAAGGCACAAAATGTCCCAAAATGTGTTTATAAAGCTTAAAGTTATTAATTCAAGTTTTTCTTTTGTTAACATGATATGCGATAAAATACTATTTTTTTTTAAAAATAACGTACTATTTTTAATAATTTGTCATCAGTACATTGCCAATTTTACATGTACGTGAATTAATGTTGAATGCTGTTCTTGTTATGTGGACTAATCAAATAAATGTATATTTATTTGTATTTTTTAAGTGAATTAATTTTTGTGTTTTTTTCAGTATAAACAATGAGGCCATTGAAATGTCAAATTCAAATTTCAAGATTAAAAACTAAGAAAAAAAAATACAGACTTTATATTGATGGTTTCCAATAGCATTTTACTATAAGGAAAACATTAGATTTAAAGAATATATATTTCTGTCTGTGACGGGGTGGTACAAGACTACCTTGCCTGAATAAAAGGTGGGAAAATATGTTTTGTGGAGGATTAACGTATTTTTAAAGTTGTAAGTTTTTTAAAAATATATATATATTTTTTTAATGAAAATTTGGAAAATTGCTAAGTGGAAGTGGCACCCGTTTCATAGAATGACTGATGTTTAAACTGTGTTCAGTTTAGACAAGTGTTCTCATCGATACGCTTGTTGTGATTTGCGGAGTTTTGACGAGTTTTATAGACTTTCAAAAATTCAAAAGTGGTGACCTAAAAAAAAGGAAATAAGTAGCGAGTAGAAATAAGGTGTGGCCCCTTTAAGAGCTGCGCGCTCCCTGTTGAACGCTCTGCTTTTGTATGTGCGTCTCGATCACCCCATGCGGGTTATTTCTGTCTGATGCTCTTTTTAAAGTAATTGTGTTTAGTTAATAACGCTGTGGACGGCTGATCGTGTCTGACAGAGAGTTACAGGAGATCAACTAAAGAGTGAGTTGTGAATTCCCGATCGCTCCGTGAGTCTGTGGCCTCTGAAACGACTCCAGATAAGTGAGATATACATAGTTTACCATGAAGTAGCGTGTGTATGCCACGTCAATTCGTATTTCCATTTTTGGCGTGCTATCAAGACGCATAATCGCCTTTCAGCGTGTTTATGAACGCCGTTGACTTAACTTTATATAAATATATGACTTACCTCAACCCCATCCCTAAACCTAACTGTCACTGGGGTTAATGGCATTTATGACTGGAGATTTGACTGCGTGTACAGACACGTGGAATGACGCGGACGTTAATGGTGTAGACATACACGCGGATAGCTCAAAATGCGTAGAGATAACTCGAAAGTGGCGTGTACAGGGATTAAAGTCCTCTGTCGCTACGACGGATTTCCGTTAATTGCAGCGAGTCTATGGCGGATATCCGTCAATTGCAGGGTTCCCGTCTGTCCTTATGTCTTAAATTAACTTTTCATAATTTTAAGGCCGTAAATAGGCTTTCATTTCGCAAACAGTGTGATAACTGTCTTAATTTTAGTTTGAATAGGTCTTAAATTAAGGAAAGATGATGCGTATTCACCCTGCTGAGGGGGGATGTGATAAAGCCTGGAGTGGAGCGAAAGCACGTTCCTCTCTCCACTCTCAGCATTCTGTAATCACTTTGCTCATGGTCCACTCCGGGTTTTCAATTCCCGCTCACGGAAAAACTGCTCCCTGGACCCTGTTCACTCAATCTTGTCAGGAGAGGCTACAGCTCGTTTGCTGCGGTCCCATGATAGAAAACAGAACGCGGGTCAATATTGGTCGTTTCTCAATACCAAGTACGCAAACTTCGGACTTGCCAAGTTCGACTCGGGAGAACAAACTCCCGAGGACGAGAGGACGCTGCTAACAGCGCGTTATTCTTGGTCGCGTCACTCAGCACGCGGCTACTCCGGTTATCAACTCTGCCTTTTTTCATCAACACCACTGTGCCTCTTTTCATTTATAAATGAACATAATTATTATCAAAAACATATAAATGGCCACACAAATGTGGTTCAGGCAACGCACATTGATTATCATATATTTATAACAACACAAAATATAGCTAAAACACAAACCTGATTCTTTTTGTTTTCATTTTAAAAATATGAAACATTATTTATCATTAAAACTGACATTAACAAACAGACAGGGTTGTATAGTTTTATTGTATTATGCGTACACATACAGTGAAGAGAATGCATAGTAATATAATATTTTATATATTTTATATATAAAATTACACAACCATGTCTCTTTTTTGTTAAATGTCAGTTTTAATGCTAATATCCCGTTCAAAAGTATAAGTAGCCTAATAGGTAGGCTATAATAAGCTATACAATGATGAATAAAGCAAACAATTCAGTTAAACATAAGTAGGCTCTCTAATAGGCTACAAAGTTAAAGTTAAATAGCCTACATAATAAAGTTATAAAACTTCACTTTGCCCTTAGCCAAAACAATTTGCCATGGCACAAACTATATATTAATATAGTTTAGCATTGTTTGGTCTCATAAGATAAATAAAAACATGTACTGAAAAGTTATGTATATGGTTGATTATTTGTCAAGATAAGTAATTGTTTTTCATAGATTAAAATAGCTTTTAAATTACGCAAACTGGCAATATTAGATCGGTTTTAAACATCTCCCCTTAAAACGCTATTGGTCTCAACTATTTAAATAAAGTTACAGGAATATGACTTGGCCTGAAAAAAATTTCAGTCAGAAGAATTTTTTTCACTTTAATCCCTGCGTGTATGTTTACGCAAGTCATGATGTCATGTTGCCGAACACAACGTCTTACAAATACCCTGACTTTGAATGTCGAGGATCCTCTTCGTTCGAAAAATATCCCATACACAGGAAAGGGTGTAGCCTTCGCGCTCTCAAATCACCCACAATCCTTATAGCGGCGTCTGTTATCAAGAAACCGACCGCGTTCTGCAGTGTAATTCTACCAAGCCATGTAATAAATGCCTATCTTTAAATGCAAATATGAACAATAACAGTGTATAATAAATCACTAATATATCACTAATCGTGCTCCTGTGCTGTCCATGCTGCTGGGTCCTTCCTCATCTGCACCTCCAGCTGCCATTTAGCTGCCTCTTGTGCCAATGTTTTTTTTTCTTTTTGATTCATATTTTTTGGCCTCATCCATTTCTTTCTCTTCTTTCCTTCCTTTGGCCATTTTTACCACCAAACATGACCAAAAGTAAACTCTATTGATCGGCGCCTAGTTTGAGCCAATCGGATGTCAGGAAAAACGAGGATCAGTCCAGGTTGGGAGGGGCCGCTCGTATCCCCCCTCAGATTGAAAGTATTGGCCCGGTCTGATGATGCGTTCGCGTGCTATGGTAATTATGGTAAATCGTGTAAAATGCACTTGAACACACTCATGTGGTATTTCCACTGGGCAGCTCGTAGAATAATTTGATGCACGAGTTGCCGAGATGAGAACCTTTGACCTTTTCAAAATGGCGGAGAGCAACACGAGAGTCGTGAATGGTAAAATAATGTACTATTCATGATTTAGAAAATATACTGCATATTATTTACCGTTTAAGTTTTGATAAATCACTTTTGTGCTGTAGCAGATGACTTAAGCAATCTAAAATAGTTTTAGCTTAATAACAGGTCTGGATCTCCATCTTTTTACCACATTACGACAACAAAAGCACTTGACCGCAACACACTGGTAACGTTAAATACCAGTTTACAAGTGGAAAATATCATATTGAACGCACCATGAAACACACAGACAGTGTTCCACTGCAGTTGAGCGGCCGGTCGCGTATCATTAAAAATGAAAAAGCCCGTCTTCGGCCTGAATTGGACCGGCTGTTCAGGATTGTTCCCGGTATTCCCGATGACCAATCCGCCCCTGCCTTGTGTGTGCAGACCTCTATGGTACATGATTATTCATAAACCCTTATTGTAAAGCGTTACCGGAAAAATACTGTATGATTGTAATCTTCTGCTTGTTATGCTGGTTTGGTTTATGGTTTCATTTATTAATAAATATCATAATGATCACTGAGATCTACTGTGTTTCAGGCACCAGTGGAGTGGATCATGTGTTCATCAGTTCTGGTGGAAATGTCCGTCTGTCCTGTAATAATGCTCTTTCTGACTGCAAATCAACTACATGGACCTACACTAACAGCTTCAGATATTCAGCAGCAGTTGCACTGATTGAGTTAGGGATAAAGAATAAAGACACAGAGAGACATGAGAGACTGAGTCTGGAGTCTGACTGCTCTCTGAACATCAAGAACGCCACAGAAGAAGATTATGGATTATACACCTGCAGACAATTTGTGAACGAACAACAAGGAACTGATGCACGTGTTTATCTGAATGTTCTTCATGGTAAGTTTATGATTATATGGTCAATTTAAAAAGGGCAGATTCTTTATTAAACTCAGATGATGATTGAAGAGTCTGTGATTTGTGTCTTGTGTTCAGTTTCAGTGTCTCCATCATCATCATCTTCATCATCATCTTCATCCTCTCAGACTGAGATCAGTCCAGGCCGCTCTGTGACTCTCTCCTGTCAGTTGTATAAATATATGAGATACTCCTGTAATGATCGGGTTCGTTCTGATGGAGTTGAGCTGTTGTGGGTGAATCAGGCTGGTGTTGATCTGAAGACAGACTCCAGATATCAGATATCATCATCATCACCACCATCATCATCATCATCATCATCATCTCAATATCCTTGTTTCATCACTCTGACTACAACACTCCTGAATGAAGATAACAACAGAGAGTGGAGATGTCAGCTTACTCTCAGAAATCAACTCCAGACGTCAGTCACATACACTGTCAAGTATTCAGGTGAGAAACACTGTTAGAAGACAGATTTGAGAAAACTTCCACAGACTGGCTCTACTCTTTATGATGACTTCAATTGTAAAATATTAGTGGTCAAAGTCATAAACTGCATAAAAATCCTTAAAAGTCCCAATATATTTCATACATGATAAATTGCATAAATCATAAGAGTCTATTAAAGCCTAGTATGACCCATGTAGGAGTTCAGCTTTAGGAGTTATACGGCTTAATAATGTCCTTCATTCAGGAAAGCTGAAGGTTTATGGGAAGCAGCTCAACTGTGTTTCACTCTCATATAAATCATATAAAATTATTAGACGGGTCCGTTGCATTACGATTGAAAGCAGTACCAATAATGTCAAAAATGTGATGTGCAGTCGAGTTTGTGTGTGTGTGTGTGTGTGTGTGCTGTTTAAATAAGTGTTTTCACCGATACACTTGTTGTGATTCGCTGAGTTCTGACGAGTTTTACTGTAAACTGTCACGCATTGAGCGCGAGACTCACACAGTTGACCCTTTCCACACACTCTCACCACACATCCATTTACTCACACAGAGAATGATCATGTAGCAAAGAGGACACTGACACCGACAGACAAGACATAGCAGGTTACTTTAATACAAAACAAATGATCAGCGCTCAGATTCTGTCCATTTTATTACCAAATTCAATCAATAAATGGCGTTTTGGCTCTTGTAAGTGTGTCGTGACAGATCTCAGTAGCGCTTCAGTTCAAGCGGCACGTAACCGATCATCTGTTACTCTTCTTTACTACTAATATAAGCACGAATGATCAATAGGCCATTTTGAAAAATATCTCATTTGAAAAATTGAAATAAAACTCTTGATCAGTGTTTATCAACCGGGGAAAGAGGTCCATAAAACATCTGGAGAACAACATGTCAACGTTACATTTACCTCACGAAAGCCATTTAATGATCATACAGGCTAGACAAATTAGTGTTTTGTTAAATATGTCCACTATATTAGGCTACATATTATATGTTTACTTTACTTATATCATTAAAATAGTTTTAAGTTGTTATTAAAAAACTAACCTCTCTGGGGTTAGTTTGATATTTTGCACTTAAAGCCCTGTTTTAAGATCGTTTCTGATGAAATAGAACGGTTAAGATTGAAATTTGGACAAATGCTGCTGTCCTGAGAATTGTAGTTTTCTGTGTTAGCACCCCCATCCACACAATGGTTGTCTATGTGCACTGCAACAATCATTCATAAAACGCATTAAACTTTAGTTTACAAAGACGTGAAACTCACCGAGTGGTCTGGGGTGTTCACTGATATACTCACACAAATATCGCTGCAAAAGATGCTTTCCAACACGTTTTATCGTAGTTTTGTCCGACTCCATTGACTTGACTTGGTACAAAAACTACAATAAAACCTGTTGGAAAGCATCTTCACAATGTGAAGATATGATGTTAATGTCCTACAGGTGATGTGTGTGAACATTCATCTTCTGCAGCTCCAGTCTCTTCATCAACACTGACTCCAGACACCACAACAAACTCTCTGAATCCAGGTGTGTATGAACATCATCCTCATCATCCAGAGAATCAGTTTCTGATCACACATCATCACTCTCGCTTCAGTGGTTTGCACTGGCTCTCTCAGGCTGGTTTATTATCACAGATATTATCTACAAAAAGTATCTCTTAAGTCAGATTTGTCAGTGAGCCATTTTGATACATACAGTATGACTTGTACTTCCTGTTGTCTGATGCAAATTAATTATAGATATTATACAGATAGTGTATCTCATGCCATCCCATGATAAATTCAAATGATAGTGTGGATTCATTTTTGGAAAATAAATGCCTTGACATTCTGTTCATGCATTAAAATATGACATATTTCTATTTCCATCTTGTTTTAATAGTTGTAACTACAACTACATCAACTACAGTAACAGGACCTCCCACAGCAAAATCTCTGAATCCAGGTGTGTATGAACATCATCCTCATTTGATCGACTCATAGAGTTTACAGAATCAGTATCTGAATCCTCTCTAAAGTTGTTCAAACAGCTGATCACAAATATTGATTGTTATTGTCAAAGATACATCATTCTCATCCAGACTGTCCTAAACAATAGGGGAGTGATTTGCTTACATTCATAAACATATTTAAAAAGAGCAGCTAATCCCCCGCCTCTCTTACCCGCTCTGCAGACACTCATAACTGTAAAGTTAGAAGGGGCTGTTCCAGTGAGGACTGTCTTATAGCCAAGTTTCATTTAGAAACATAAAGGCTTTTGAAGGCCTTAGACTTTCTATTGTGCACAGCAATAGAGAAAGATACAGGCACACTGGGTTCCCGCTTGTTTTGTAAACATTTAAGAAAATTACTCTTATCATAGCGGGGACCCGATACATATCACTGAGAGCTGGTATCAGTTGTTTTTGGTTCACCTCGAGCCGCCGGAGGAGGGTATGGGGTCTGGCGCTGTGTCATAGGCCAAAGAGCTCTCAGAGGAGGGGGGAGGGGGGCTTGGGGGTGAGCTGGGCCTACAGGCTTTGGTGGTTGTGAGGCCTGCCGTTTTTTGGTTGACATCTGGGGGCTTTCAGCAAACGAGTGGGACAGTTTGGTTCCAGCATACACCAGTTTTTCCATTTTCTCTGAAAAGGACAGAAGTGGAGATTCTGGAGAGAGGGATAACGTGTCCGGGGAGAGGGACTGTTGCTCTGGTGTTATCTTAAATAAGTTCCCTGTTTGGCTGGTCGGAGAAAAGAATTCTGCTTTTTTGTAGTAATCAAGTTTTTGAGCACTGTGCTGATTTGCTGAAGTTACAATTAGGTGATAAAAGGAGATAAAATATAAAAATATAAAAGCGATAGAGCGATACAAATATAAAAGCGATAAAACAAAGCGCGGAGCAGTAAGCAAGAGCTTAGATGTTGATCGTTGGTGGGGAGAAAGTGTTCAGCACTGTTTTGTGTTCAACCTCCCTTATCTATCATTCTTCAGACGCTACACCTCTCTCAATATTCAAAGTGTAAACAGAGACCAGAGCTACAGCTACTCAGTCCAGGATAGGTTTGATCGCTCTGTTGCGCAGCAAACACTTCGCCATCGTCACGTGATCAGTGAATTGTGAGTCCTACTCTGGCAACTCGTGCTGGATGAGCAGAGCAGACGTTTACAATAGTTTACAATGGTTTTTATTTTTATATAAACAGCAAAATGATCTTGGAGGCAGTGACGCGGTCGTAATGTGAATATAGTGGCGCATATTCTGTGCTAATTCCACCCTTGCACTCCGTCAAGGCGATATCACAAGACCACTTCCACTCGACAAGAGATCTCGTCACATTTTGTTCTCACAAGATCTCGTCACATTTTATTCTCGCAAGATCTCATCACATTTTAGTCTCACGAGATATCGTCACATTTTGTTCTCACAAGATCTCGTCACATTTTATTCTCGCAAGATCTCATCACATTTTAGTCTCACGAGATATCGTC
The DNA here is from genome assembly GCF_016745375.1 of Pimephales promelas. The sequence goes on along the minus strand of NW_024121258.1, from coordinate 210,196 downwards.
ACATTTTGTTCTCACAAGATCTCGTCACATTTTATTCTCGCGAGGTCTTGTCACATTTTATTCTTGCGAGATTTCGTCACATTTTAGTCTCGGGAGATCTCGTCACATTTTATTCTTGGTAGATCTAGTCACATTTTATTCTCGCAAGATCTCGTCACTTTTCTCGCGAGACCTCGTCACATTTTAGTCTTGTGAGATCTCGTCACATTTTAGTCTCGTGAGATCTCGTCACATTTTATTCTCGTGAGATCTCGTCACATTTTATTCTCGCGTGATCTCATCTCATTTTAGTCCCACAAGATCTCGTCACATTTTATTCTCGCAAGATCTCATCACATTTTAGTCTCACGAGATATCGTCACATTTTGTTCTCACAAGATCTCGTCACATTTTATTCTCGCAAGATCTCATCACATTTTAGTCTCACGAGATATCGTCACATTTTGTTCTCACAAGATCTCGTCACATTTTATTCTCGCGAGGTCTTGTCACATTTTATTCTTGCGAGATTTCGTCACATTTTAGTCTCGGGAGATCTCGTCACATTTTATTCTTGGTAGATCTAGTCACATTTTATTCTCGCAAGATCTCGTCACTTTTCTCGCGAGACCTCGTCACATTTTAGTCTTGTGAGATCTCGTCACATTTTAGTCTCGTGAGATCTCGTCACATTTTATTCTCGTGAGATCTCGTCACATTTTATTCTCGCGTGATCTCATCTCATTTTAGTCCCACAAGATCTCGTCACATTTTATTCTCGTGAGATCTCGTCACATTTTAGTCTCGGTAGATCTCGTCACATTTTATTCTCGTGAGATCTCGTCACATTTTAGTCTCGGTAGATCTCGTCACATTTTATTCTCGCAAGATCTCGTCACTTTTCTCGCGAGACCTCGTTACATTTTAGTATTGCGAGATCTCAACATTTAAGTATTGCAAGATCTCGTCACATTTTATTCTCGCAAGATCTCATCACAATTTAGTCCCACAAGATCTCGTCACATTTTAGCCTCACGACATCTCGTTACATTTTATTCTCGCGTTGTCTCATCACACTTTAGTCCCACAAGATCCCGTCACATTTTAGTCTGAATTTTTATATAAATTCATCACGAACATCAATTTACGTCATGATAAATATGGATAATTATGCTATTGTTGTTTTTATGTTTTTGGTTAAACAGTAATATAGTCCTGCTGAATGTGTCTCTATTTATAATGTCTCTCTCAGGGCTTGTGGCTGTGATTGTGATTGTTGCCGCTTCATTCGCTCTGGCTCTTATTCTCTGGGTGATTCGTAAAAAAAGAGCAGGTGAGTTTTTCATATTTTGTAACAACAGACAAAATTTTAAAAACTGATTGTCATCTGCATTATAGACTGTGTGTTTGATCATAAACTTTCCTGTGACATTATGTTTCAGGCAACAGAAGAGGGACTGGTGACTCTGTGGTAAGTATTGCAGGTTTAACCATGAGTTATTAATGTTCATGTGGCGGGGAAGGGCAAAAATTACACTAATGTACAAAATAGAGTAAGATAAAGAGCAGACTACACCACAACATTTCCATAAACTGGGAAATTTCATGAGGCACATAGGTTCGCTACCACATGTAGGTGCAACGTCACTTAGAGTCAACTGAATGTGTTAAAGGGACCATCCAAATAAAGTGAAACTGACAAATTAAGATGGCGTCTGAAAGTTGCGGCTGTTTGTGTGTAAATGTAAATTTTTGATTAACTTTTACCACTTGTGGTGTCATTTCTAGCGATAAATTACTATTGTAGTCATTAAATATTCTCTCAGTTTTCACCAAAGCTCGCTCTATTTTGCTGTAGATTATTAAACCGTAGCAGAAGTCTGAAATCAGTTTCGTGAGGAACGTTCAACGACACGTTCACGACAACGCTTTCAACCAAAAACGTAAAACTTTTTATGGGTTTAAATCTGTGAAATGTAAACAACAAAAACGTGAATCTGAGGAGACGATAACATCATGCACATACGTATTACATGTTCAGTCTATAGTGTTTCATCGCCATCTAGTGGCCTGGCAGAAAAATACAGTGTTTAGTCGTTTTCGCGGATCTGTGTGAACGGGGATAATTTTGACAATCGCGTCGTCTGTACGCGGAAAACTCAAAGGAAAAACTTATTTTTTAAGCATAATGTTTTCGAGTAAATGTGTGTTTTTGTGCTACTGCAAAACCTGAGTAAAATATTATTAATGGATGGCATTTAATTTTTAATTTTATTTCCATTGATGTTTAGGAGCAGACAGATGACGTGACTTATACTGAAGTCGCTGCGTACAGTAAAAAATGAAGCAAAAAGAACAAGGTGAGCGAACACTTCCTTGATGTTGTCCAGCTTCACTCAACATGATAGTTTGTGTTTTCCTCTCATATTCAGTTATTCTTGATTTGTGTGATGATATGCAGTTCTTCATGAATTGAGCTCAGACAACATGCTGTAATAATGGTGGGTTGAAACGACTGTGATGTTCATTCAGGTTCGCTGTGATGATAGAGTGACGTATGCTTCCATCAGAGGAGCAAAAGCTGGAGCTCAGGAGAACTGCACTGAACTTTATGCCTCTGTGAACAAGAACACACCAGTCAAATAATTATACAAAACACACATCAGCAGAGGAATATCAATCTAATATAACTCATTCATTGTTAATACTTACAATGTCTTTAACATGTTAACAAACAATTGTAATGAATTGTTGTCTTTTGTCCTCTTTGAGTTCTAGCGCATTCAGAACTGTTTTAATAACCTTTAGTCTAATTAATTGGAACAAGTGTGACTTCATATTTTCAGTAGTATTTTCAGCGCGGTGAACTCACTGTTGAGGTTTTGGAAACTGATGAGTGTGAGAACTCGTAGTTCGTTTAACCACACACGCTATTAGAGAAACACGTGTGGTTAAAGAAGAAAGAAAGAAGAGGAACTGAATCTTAACTCTCACAGAACTGGTCATCTCTGAACCCAGTTTGGACTGAACCTGGGAACCTGAACATAAAAACAATGTTGCAAGAGAAAACGAACTTCCATATATCGCAGATCCTTGATGTATTCCTTAACATGCTTTTATTGACCCCAAATAAATGTGTATAAATGGTCAGTGAATTAAATATGAGTATATGTATGTATGTATGTATACTCATGTTTAATTTTAGGATTATTAATTTTAATTTAATTTTAAGGATTATTAGGAACACCATACTAAAGGCCCGTACACACCGGGACGAATATCAGCGCGCGTTATTCGTCAGCGTTTTTCAACGCGTTTTCTGTGTTCACACCCAAGCGTTTTTCGCTGACGATGAGCCGAGTGAACATGCAAATTCATTCCCTGACATTAGATGGCGCTTAATGTAAAACAGAAATAATAATAGAATACTATACTAGGGTGATCATATTCATGTCTCAATGTTTTATTATGACAGATAGAAAAAAACGAATGAAATAATGATAGAAATAATGTCTTCTGTATTAGAAAAATAAATATATAAATAATAAATAACTAAAAGAAATGCCTCCAAATGTAACAAAAAATAGCTCTCACAAACTTACAAAAACGAACTAACAAAATCTATTTATATCTTTAGTTTTCATCCTCTTTATCTTGTTTTTCTTCCTCGTCCACCTTTTTTGCCCATCTATATTTTGCTGTAGAACAGATCTTTCCCAGCAGTTTTTTTTTTTTAAACCAGGACATTTTCATCACTTAAAAACAGCCAGGACAGGACGTGGAAACAGGACATGTGTAACGCAAAGTTGAGATGTTGCCCAGAGATAAAAACATAGCACTAGTTGTCGGATGAACAGATGCACGAGAGACGAGAGTTGTCGTATTTCTCCACGTTTAATAAAACCACTCAAACGTTACACTCGTCCTCCTCATACACGGGGATCGAGCGAGAAAAAAAATCACAAACAAACATCTGGTCACAATAGAAAAATAAAATAAAAGAAAGAATACAAAGAGTCGGCAGAGGTTATCTATCTCCTCTCCTCACTTGTCAAAAATCTAACTGACACACGCACATATGCGCAGTTCTCATCTCAACTCAGATTTCTATAAAGCACAAAGTGACCGTTACACATGTCCCGGGAAAAAACAGGACTATTAGTCACCCTATACTATATTATTATTACAGAAATACTAATATAAATATTAAAGCTGCAAGCAGCGATGGGCGGGCCCTCGCACCTGTAGCACGTCGGGGTGTGAGGCGGCCGCGTTTCATTTTCTGCAGCTCAGCCAGTGCGGCTGTGCATTTGCCACACTGCTTCGTTAAAGGCCACTTCCTGTTGCCAGCAGGTGGCGCTATGACTGTGGGTGAATGTCGGCATGTAGATTTGATCAGGGCGGGACTCTTGTCAAATGTGTTAAATTTCGTGCAGATCTGGGCATTTACAGCCAAGTTACTACAACTTCCTGTTTCATGGCGAATCATCGACGCCACGGACACGCCCATCGACAAAAACGCGCAGATAGCACAAATTTTCATCGTCAATGCCTTTAGAAGGCACAGCAGAAATTTGAAGGCGATCCGACTAAAGCCCTAGGAGGAGTTAGTTAAAGTACGTAATGAGTAAATCATCCAAAAATGGTGGTAAAATTAGAAATGGCTGACTTCCTGTTGAGTTTAGGGCATCGCTCCAAGAGACTTTTCTGTGCGTCTGGACATGGTAGATGTACCACAGAAATTTCGTACATGTCGGTCAAACATGCGACGGGGGCTGCTTCGTTAAATGTCACTTCCTCTTGCCACTAGGTGGCGCTATGAATGTGGGTGAATGTCGGCATGTAGATTTGTTCAGGACGGGACTCTTGTCAAATGTGTAAAATTTCGTGTAGATCTGGGCATTTACAGCCAAGTTACTACAACTTCCTGTTTCATGGCGAATCATCGACGCCACGGACACGCCCATCGACGAAAACACGCAGATAGCACAACTTTACATCGTCAATGCCTTTAGAAGGTACAACAGAAATTTGAAGTTGATCCGACTAAATCCCTAGGAGGAGTTCGTTAAAGTACGGAGTGTGTAAATCGTCCCAAATCGGTCGCCGAATTCAAAATGGCGGACTTCCTGTCGAGTTTAGGGTATGGGTTCTTGAGGCTTTTTTGTGCGTCTGGTCATGGTAGATGTACCACAGAAATTTCGTACATGTCGGTCAAACAAGCGGCGGGGGCTGCTTCGTTAAAGGTCACTTCCTGTTGCCAGCAGGTGGCGCTATGACTGTGGGTGAATGTCGGCATGTTCATTTGTTCAGGGCGGGACTCTTGTCAAATGTGTAAAATTTCGTGCAGATCTGGGCATTTACAGCCAAGTTACTACAACTTCCTGTTTCATGGCGAATCTTCGACGCCACGGACACGCCCATCGACGAAAACGCGCAGATAGCACAACTTTACATCGGCAATGCCTTTAGAAGGCACAGCAGAAATTTTAAGTCGATCCCTAGGAAAACTAAACTAAATCCCTAGGAGGAGTTCGTTAAAGTACAGAGTCTGTAAATCGTCCAAAAATGGCCGCCAAATTCAAAATGGCGGACCTCCTGTCGAGTTTAGGGTATGGGTTCTTGAGGCTTTTTTGTGCGTCTTGATATGATACACGTCCCCACCAAATTTCGTGCATGTAGGTTGAACGTGGACGAGGGGCTAATTTTTTCCAATTTTCTAGGTGGCGCTAGCGTGCCATTTTGCCCCGCCCATCTGTGAAACCCACAAAATACGAAATTTTTCACCAGTCCTGACATGCGTGCCAAATTTGGTGAGTTTTTGAGCATGTTGCGGCCCCGAAAATGGCACTTACTTTGCAGAAAAAAGAAAAAAAAAAAAAAAATAATAATAATAATAATCCTAACAGTTTCAATAGGGTCCTCGCACTGTTAGTGCTCGGGCCCTAATTACCATACAGCTCTTATGCTCCGAGACCAGCAGCGCAACATTCATCTTGCCTATAGGTATCTTGTCTCTTCTTCGTGTGCTCGCCTGCTCGGCAAGACCATTTTGTGTTCGCGCGCCCCCAAGTTGTGTTTTACTGTAACTTCAGAAGTACTAGACACGTGAGCAAACCCGCCAATCTCGTTGGTCGGATAGGTTTTGACGCGGCGCGTCAAACCAAAAAAACGAACCCGAGGCGTTTTTTTTAAAAATGACGCTTTTACGCGTGGCGTTTTTCGCGTCGGTGTGAACACTCACATTGGCGCCCATTGTTTAGTCACGAGGCGTTAAACGTCGACGAATAACGCGCGCGAAATTCGTCCCGGTGTGAACAGCCCTTAAAGTCCCCGTGAACCGGAAGTTGCAAACGATTTTTCTCCAGTGCTGTGACGTATTTCCAAGTGAAACGGAATATTGAACAGAGGGCAGGGTTTTACTCTAGCGCTCCTCCACTCCATCTCTCGCTCATAGCAAACTAACGGTTTGAGGGGAGTGGTTAAGCGTTTCCCCACCCAAACTGTGAAACCTACGTCATCAGAAAAAGAAACCGTTCCAGACCGGAAGTAACTTTTCAGATTTTGATTAAAGATTACTAAGGTAAAACATTTTTTTAATATATATTTACTTGCACGGATTAATTGTTCACCACAAGACTAGTAATATGCGCTAGCAAAGTAAATAGGTTCAATTTTGATTTCACAGGGACTTTAATACTGTGTTTGACCCCATTTCACCTTCAGAATTGCTTCAATTCTACATAATTTTAATGGTGAAAATCCATAGCTTTTCGATCGAGGGAAGCCATGTGCCGCTAACTTCTGAGTTGTCCTACAAAGTGACATCATCACTTCGGCACTCTATTGGCACGAAGGGGCCTAAAGTGTGTCCAGAAAACATCCCCACACCATTACACCACCACCACCAGCCTGCACAGTGGGAACAAGGCCCATTTACTTTTTTTTTTTTTTTTTTTACAAATATTTTATTTTTACTGCTTTATCTGCTAATTTGTTATTGCCGTTCAGCTGAAATAAATGATCAAATCTTAAGACTCCAACATTTCTCTTTGTAACATGTTGTTCAGTACAAAAACAAATGCTAAACTTTGACAAAAAGTATTTTATTTTTGTTATAATTGTGATTTTATAATATTTAGATATGAATCCAACTTTAGAAACGATATCTTTCAGTAATTCAAATAGTATATAGGCCTAGGATCTCTATAGCCATCTAGTGGTTAAAGTGACTTATTACAAATTTTAACCTGTATTTTCCAAATAATGAGCAAAAGTTTTACATTAAACCTTGTAAAATTATCCATGGCATCCCCAGGAATGAAAGTTAGAAATCTGGGTCTTTTATAAAGTTTATTGGTAACACTTTACAATACGGGTGCATTAATTCATGCTTAACAAATGCACAGATAATACTGAATTAATGTGTAACTAATGATTATTTAAACTATTCATTAATGATTACCACACAAAATGTTATTAATTAAATATGTAATTGTAATTGGGGTTCTAAGCATGCGTCAAAACCGCCGCCATCTTGGAACAGGGGTCGTGTCATAGGAAGTAGCTCGGTAACGCTGCTATCTCGGCCTTTACTTCGAATTCATTGATGGTGGCGGACTTTTGTGCAGCATATGATGTTCACGGATGAAATCTGAACTAGGAAGAATGTTGTTTTTTTTTTTTTTTTCTGGAATCAATAATAAATACAAGTCTGACCAGTGGAACAAACCAAAAAAACAAGAAAAAAAATCGCATTCATGATGATTTATGGTGATTTTATTTCCGTTAGACCTGAGTCTACATTGACGCTGATGCATTAAAGTGGAGGGGCTCCCCTGTTTCAAGATGGCGGCTCTATTGACGCATTCGTTCCAATGAACTGCCGAAGCCAAGGTGACGTCTAGTGTATATATGTCTATGATGCAGAACAGGCAGCTTTCACAACCAATCGTAAAGACCTTTCAATGCGCCCATTTCTTAATTTAAATTATAGTGAACGTTTAATGTTGTGTTAGTTAGCAATTATAATTGTCTACACAACAGCACGTAACATTTGTTAGTTAATCATAACTGGTTACTTGAAAACCTCATACGACAGCGAACTAGCCCAGGACTGCAAACACAAGGAAAATAAATAGGGAGCAAACAAAGCAGGTAATGAGGGAGGACAGGTGAGGAAAATTAACCAATAATCAGGACACAAGGGGTTAGACAATTGAAAGGAGACCACATGGCATGAGGAAACACACATGCTTTAAATACCCCGTAAATCGTCCTCAATAAAAGAAGCTTTCCCTGCGACCATAGAAGGATCTGGCGAGCCAGCTTGTATAACGGGCGCAAACGCAGAACATGGTGACCTCTCAGGTCTGGGAGGAAGTGTTTCAGGGCCATCATTTCTAGACAATTTATGTGCCATTGAAGATGATGGTCCTGCACAGACCCTGGGCCGAGCGACCACTCATGATCGCCCCCCAGCCTGTGAGAGAGGCGTCCGTCGTTAGTGTTACACGACGACACCGAGCCCCCAGCACAGGTCCTAAGGACAGGAACCAAGGTTCTTTCCACATAGCCAGGGCACGAAGACGCCGTCGATTGACCCTGATCTTGACTGCAGTGGTCTCATGTACAGCTGGCCGCAAGGTAAAACATTGGACACTGTTGCTATCAGACCCAGAATTCTCTGATATTCTTTCACAGTGAGTGACTGGCCTCGCTTTGCCTGTTTTTGACGGCTATGAGAATCAAAGCTATACGAGCAGGAGACAGACGTGCCTGCATCGTCATCGAATCGCAAACCACACCGAGAAAAGTCCTCTGTAGTGGAGCTGTAACTATATAATGAAGAGGAGGAGCTGTAACTATATAATGAAGAGGAGGAGCTGATGATGTTTAAAGGAGGAGCTGTAACTATATATAATGAAGAGGAGGAGCTGATGATTAAAGGAGGAGCTGTAACTATATATAATAAAGAGGAAGACGGACAGAAGTGGACAGAAGCAGAAATGTCTGATCAGTGTGATCTGTGTCTGCTGGGACTGATCATTCTCTCTTCACTTCTCACAGGTAAAGAAATCTGTATTTTCTCTAAACACATTTAGTGGAATTAGTCTGGAAAGAGTTGATTTGAACATGCTCAGTTTATTCTTGCACACATTCACGTTGTGATCTCAGAGTTGTGTATTGATACACACAGATCATACTGTATTATTCCTGATACTGGACATAGTGTCAAAGGGTAACACTTTACAATAAGGCTACATGAATAATCATGTACTAATACCTGAATTAATACTTTATTAAACATGAACTAATAATTATTGAAGGCACGACCGAATCATGAACCATTGAAGAGTTATCTTGAACTACGACTGTCATTATGGATTCACACATCAATAACGGCAGCCTTCACTACATGTTATACATGTTTGATAATTAATTAATTCATTAACATTTATGGATAAACTTAATCAAACCAGAGATACAGGAAGTGGGGGTGCAGCAGCTGCAGCTTTTGTGTTCATTTCTATTTCCTGTATCTGTGTACGCTCTTCTATTGTGTGTTTCAGTGTAAACAGCCCAATAACCCTTTTATTTAAAGGGTTAATTTATGTCCTGTAGACCAGTCCGTTGCATTACGATTGAAAGCAGTATCAATAATGTCGAAAATAATGTCAAAAATTTGATGCGAGTCATTCTAGAAAACTGGTGCCATTTGGGTCCGCAACGTTTGATGAGATGTTTAAGGCACAAAATGTCCCAAAATGTGTTTATAAAGCTTACAGTTATTAATTCAAGTTTTTTTTTTTTTTGTTAACATGCTATGTGATAAAATTCTGTTTTTAAAGAATAACATACTATTTTTAATAATTTGTCATTAGTGCATAAACTGTGTTCAGTTTAGACAAGTGTTCTCATCGATAGGCTTGTTGTGATTTGTGGAGTTTTGACGAGTTTTATAGACTTTCAAAAATTTTCTTCTTTCAAAGACTTTCAAGACTTTCAAAGACTTTAAAAAAAAAAAGAAGTAGCGAGTAGAAATAAGGTGTGGCCCCTTTAAGAGCTGCGCGCTCCCGGATGAATGCTCTGCTTTTGTATGTGCGTCTCGATCACACCATGCGGGTTATTTCTGTCTGATGCTCTTTTTAAAGTAATTCTGTTTAGTTAATAACGCTGTGGACGACTGATCGTGTCTGACAGAGAGTTACAGGAGATCAACTGGGGAATAAAGAGTGAGTTGTGAATTCCCGATCGCTCCGTGAGTCTGTGGCCTCTGAAATTATTCCAGATAACTTAAGTGAGATTTCCATAGTTTACTCCGAACACAACGTCTTACAAATACCCTGACTTTGAATGTGGAGGATCCTCAGAATTTCAACCAAGGAGTGAGTCCTTATTTCGGGAAATATCCCATTCACAGGAAAGGATGCGTGTAGCCTAACGCTCTCAAATCACCCCCAATCCTGATCGCTTGTTCAAAAAATAGAAAATGTCGAACGTTAGGAGTCGGAGTGATAACGGCAATGTGCTTTCAAATGTAAGCAAGTTTAAGATTAATTTCAGTTTTGCCATTTATTTAATGTTTGTTAAACTATTAATAGATACATTAATTACATTATCAGCTCAAGTGATTTACGAGGGGGGGATTTAAAGCTGTTCTCTTATACCGGTGATTCACTTATTAAAGGTTCTATATGGAACTTATTTTATAAAATGAATCCTCTTTTTATTGCCTGTGTTTGAAGGGGTTGTAATCACACATTGCAATGATCCACTTTTCGGGTTTTGCTATTACCTCTGAAGGCCAATATTCATATTTATATGAGAGGTCTCCGGGTCGGATTCCCTGCGAAATCCTTCGGATGTGACGTGCATGCGCGCTCCCGAGCCTCTCTATCCTACAGCCTATGCGACCCATAGACAGTAAAGGAAATGGACACAGTAACCCCGTTGATTTCAACATGCGACCAACGGCACTTCAGCTGACGACACAGAGTCTGATAACTCCCCAAAACGTCTCACAACACAGACTCCACAAAAATATAAAAAACAAAAGTTTTATCTGCTGAAGCTCGTCAGGCAAAACGTGAATCTGATCGACTCCGGACGAAAACGCGGATCAACATCGGCAACATATTAGTAAACTCTAGTGAAATAGCAGGTAAAGTACATGAAACATGACATGAATACAAAAGAATGATCCAGGATAACAAAAAGTCGGTGCTTTAGGATGTAACTTATTTTATTTACTAGGGCCGTTTCTCAATATGCCTTCTTGTCTGTACTTGTGTTCTTGTGGACTTGTAAAACGTCATCAGTCGCGGCCCAAGTACTGTCCCAATACACAAGTTTGCATTTAGGCAAGAACGGTTAAAAATCCCGGATGTGTTCTTGACACTCCCATTTTACCGAGGATGCATCGGTTGGTAACTTGTGTGAACTTGATGGCAGAAATATCCCATAATTCATTTCGGCATTCGTGGAAGGAGCGGGAAGCAGAGAGAGGCAGGTCAAAAGTTACCTGAATATTACCATAGACAGTAAAAGAATATTACCGAATATTACCGGCGTTTTCCCCGCCGTTGGCTGGTGATGTACACAAACAAACAACAGAAGCAGAATTAAAATGAGACATGTGTTGCTTTATTGTTATGAATATACATTACATTGTAGTGTATGTAGAGTAATCCCTTAGGTTTGGGCGATAAAGACTCGCTGTATAATAATTCTCGTTATGTTTGGGCACTGCAGACAGCGTCTGTGCGGGGGTAACGTTACTATTGCGCAATACCAGCAAGAACACATCGTCTCAAACTATCAGCAGCGTTCTGTGTGCTCGTCACCTCGTGAGTTCGTTCTTCCAAGAACAACTAGCAAGAGCTTTCTTCCCAAGAACACAAGTCCGTTCTTTGCATTCTTGGTTTTGAGAAACGGCCTAGATCTACTGACCAACATGACATCATGACTTTTGCGTAAACATATACGCCACTTTCGCGCCAGGTGGCGTGTTATCTCTACGCATTTTGAGCTATCCGCGTGTATGCGTATATGCCGACGCCATTAACGTCCGCGTCATTCCGCGTGTCTGAACACGCAGTCAAATCTCCAGTCATAAATGCCATTAACCCCAGTGACGGTTAGGTTTAGGGACGGGGTTGAGGTAAGTCATATATTTATATAGCGTTAAGTCAACGGCGTTCATAAACACGCTGAAAGGCGATTATGCGTCTTGATAGCACGCCAAAAATGGAAATACGAATTGGCGTGTCATACACACGCTACTTCATGAGATCAGTCTGTACTGACTAACGTTGGCATCCCACTACTACCATATTGTTTATACACATTTCCAGACACGTTCACTACAGTAATGTCACTTCCTACGATCTTACTGATACACTGAAACTGTTCAGTTTAGTTCACTAACCGTTTTCGTTATCATATTATACATTCACCTGTGTTGACATATCTGACTGTGAAAGATGCACGAATAGTTAGAAATGAAATGGCTTATGCTATATAACATCACATGTCGGCTAAATGCAGTTTATTGTAACATTATGATCATGGTACGAGCACAGAGCATTAGTTCAACGTCAAGCTGATAAAAGTAGGCTATTATTGTACCTGCAGTGGGAGTTTACATTAGTTTCCAGCATGTTGTGTGATGATTTCGCCGTTGCGTTGAAAGTCTCCGTGTGGCCGGTAGTGAATGCTCGTTCTTGAGACCTAGCACCAGGGCCTGAAATTAACACCCGACCACCTGCCAAATGCGGGTGAATTTTGCTATTGGCGGGTAACACTGTCAATCTACCTGCCACATTGGCAGGCAGCCAATGAGAATTGAGTGATTCATTAGGATTTTTACATTTCAACGAAGTCCGCTATTGCGGTGGACTTTAGCTAAAATGTGGCGGCACATTACTGGGGTAAAGAGGCCAGCTGAAACAAAACAAACAGCCAACAAAAAGATGAGGATGAGAAAAAGAAAAGTAAAGAAGACATTTTAATACAAAGTGAACAATCGGCGGCAATGGCAAGGTTCGTGAGCGGCTGATTTATGACAGCGACTGTTGTTTCGTAACGTTCATGCGATCAGAAAGAAGATGAGGCTCTTTTTCTGACTACGTGTGCGAGTATTAAACTGTTGATGAGATGGGATGAGATAATGTAACGCGTCGCTGTTGTAGGTTAAAGTACAATGACAGTTGCACAGATGTGTGTGCGTGTGCAACTGTACATGTTAGGAGTTGGGAACCGGTGAGAAAATGTCCGGTACCCGGTAATTTTATCAGTAATAACAGTATTTAGTTGATATTTAACCGTTCCTGAACGCTGTAACTAAAAGCTGTTAAGAGTAAGACCTGTAACGTTACGTGACTAAATCCGCCATCAACACAGCCGCGTGTGATTTGTTTACGAGCTGCGGTAGGTCTATCTGTTGAGTATATAGTATATATGTTGTGTGTGTGTGTGTGTCTGTCAAAATCAATGAATAAAAATATTTTTTTTTTTTAAATGTATGTTATTAGAGTTATTATTACTTGACAGCACTTAAATGTGTGTTCTTACAAGTTAAAGAACAATATTGTGAAATTCCCGGGTTTTTTTTTTTTTTTTTTTTTTACGTTTATGAGGCAAAAAAAAAAAGGCTGGTAAAAAGTCTCTGTGGCAGGTGAATTTTTAAATCCACCTGCCACAGTGGCCGGTGGCCGAAAAAATTAACTTCAGGCCCTGCCTAGCACGGACACGAGCACGAGCGCTCTTGTTGTATTCTAAAACATCACCGCTAGAGGCCGCTATAAACTCCATAGAGTACCTTTAATTTTTACTTCATATAACGTTAACGTTAGCCTTTTTTGTTGATCACATGTTTATTGCATGTTTTAACAGCTAGATCGTGTTGCTATGGACGCAGTTCTGTTCACTCCGGTAATATAATCGTTTTTAAATTAATAAACTCCTTTTTTAAATCAATATGTTGTGTCAAATTATTGATTTATTTGGTGCAGATGTACCTAATACAAATAAAACATCTCGAGTTAACTAGCAGAGCATTAATTTAGTTCGCTCTTTAATAAGAGATCTAGCGCTAAAATGTTTTTTTAAATCAAGCTGAGCGCTCGGCTGCACAGAAAGGTTGAGCAGAAAGGCTGCACAGTTTGTACCCAACACTTTTGAAAATGCACTTCCGAATGTGTCTCTCATAATCTAGAAATATATACAGCATATTATTTACCGTTTGAGTTTTGATAAATCATTTTCTTGCTGTAACAGATGATGTAAGCAATCTAAAATAGTTTTAGCTTAATAACAGGTCTGGATCTCCATCTTTTTACCACATTACGACAACAAAAGCACTTGACCGCAACACACTGGTAACGTTAAATACAAGTTCACAAGTGGAAAATATCATATTTTCCATAGCACATGAACGCACCATGAAACACACACACACACACACACACACACACACACACAGTGTTCCACTGCACCTGAGCGGCCGATCGCTTATCATTTAAAAAAACTAAAAACTCTTTGACCACCGGCTGTTCGGGATTGTTCCCGGTATTCCCGATGGCCAATCCGCCCCTGCCTTGTGTGTGCAGACCTCTATGGTACATGATTATTCATAAACCCTTATTGTAAAACGTTACCGGAAAAATACTGTATGATTGTAATCTTCTGCTTGTTATGCTGGTATGGTTTATGGTTTAATGTATTAATAAATATCATAATGATCACTGAGATCTACTGTGTTTCAGGCACCAGTGGAGTGGATCATGTGTTCATCAGTTCTGGTGGAAATGTCCGTCTGTCCTGTAATAATGCTCTTTCTGGCTGCAAATCAACTATATGGATCTACAGCAGATTCAGAGGTTCAGGGACAGTTGAACTGATATATTTAGGGATAAAGAAAGACACAGAGAGACATGAGAGACTGAGTCTGGAGTCTGACTGCTCTCTGAACATCAAGAACGTCACAGTAGATGATTGTGGAGATTACACCTGCAGACAATATGTGAACGACACAAAACAAGGACCTGATGCACGTGTTTATCTGCATGTTCTTCATGGTAAGTTTATGATTATATGGTCAATTTAAAAAGGGCAGATTCTTTATTAAACTCAGATGATGATTGAAGAGTCTGTGATTTGTGTCTTGTGTTCAGTTTCAGTGTCTCCATCATCATCATCATCTTCATCCTCACAGACTGAGATCAGTCCAGGCCGCTCTGTGACTCTCTCCTGTCAGTTGTATTCATATATTGGATTCTCCTGTGATTATTTGGTCAGTTCTGATGGAGTTGAGCTGTTGTGGGTGAATCAGGCTGGTGTTGATCTGAAGACAGACTCCAGATATCAGATATCATCATCATCATCATCATCATATCGCTGTATCATCACTCTGACTACAACACTCCTGAATGAAGATAACAACAGAGAGTGGAGATGTCAGGTTACTCTCAGAAATCAACTCCAGACGTCAGTCACATACACTGTCAAGTATTCAGGTGAGAAACACTGTTAGAAGACAGATTTGAGAAAACTTCCACAGACTGGCTCTACTCTTTATGATGACTTCAATTGTAAAATATTAGTGGTCAAAGTCATAAACTGCATAAAAATCCTTAAAAGTCCCAATATATTTCATACATGATAAATTGCATAAATCAGAAGAGTCTATTAAAGAGCATATTGCAGGTAAAAAAAAAAATCGAAATTTATAGATAACCTTGTATGAAAATACCATATGAAAAGTTAATGCAGGATTTAAAATGTTTTAAAACAACATAAGGACACTAATTTAGAAGATAAAGTGAGCGTTTCTTGGACTGCTAGTAAAAACGGCTTTTTTTTCAACGTCGCGTCATTTGACGTCATAGCAGGGAGCCACAGCCTCGGCTCAGTGAGAGCAGGCTGGTGTTCAGTGAGAGCGCTCGTCAGTCAGTGTGCTTTCGTTAGTTTTTGCATTTTAATTTATCATCGTCATGGTAAATATTGTGTTTGTGGAGATTGCAAAAACTCCAGCCTGTCATGACTTCAAGATCGAGTCCACAAGTTTCCATTAGAATAAAAGTGACTGTGCTATATAGCCTATCTTTCGTTCCTGGTGCGGTTTGAGCAGGTGAAGAGACGGGATTTCTCCTCTCGGCTCGGAAAACACGGTCGTGTGTAGCGTTCACTTCAGATCAAATGATTAGCATCTCGGCAATATGATGGAGTTCAACATGGTATGCCGAAGCAAGAATATTGATCGTCGTATACTACCAATGGCATCAAATAGTGTTATATAGGTAACTTAGTCATGTCATGCCCTAAATAAAACTTGAAATTGAAAAACAAAATTGGTTGTTTAAATACTCAAACCTTTAATGTTCTGTTTATGTTATAACCAAGGTGAAAAATATGTATTAAACATTTACCCGAGTATAGCCTATGCTTTTAGTATAGAAATATACTCAAGTAAAGTTTTTATACATTTAATAGTATATAAATCTACCCTAAACATACTAATGTCTGCTGGCCTGTTATAGGATCATAATAATCTGTACAATATTGTGAGCACAGTGTATATCGTTAGCGAACGTGTATACTATAAGTACGTCTCTCACCTAAAAGGCACCTGTCCTGTTCTCCACTGGTTCTCCTCACATCACAGCTCAATTTTTCTCTGACCATTCTGTCTGACATTATCCTGGCCTGTCCCTGATCTCTTTAGCATAGCAGGCTCATAACTTTATGGCTTGATCCGTCATACGAGTATTTCCTCAGCGTCCGAAATGTCATTGCGATTCATTGTTTTCCTGTTGTGTGAATCGACCGGTCTCCCGCTCATTGCGTCACGCCCGCCACGCCCATTTTCAGACGCGGAAGTAAAATTTTCTCACAAAAACGACTGCAGAAGCTTCTGTGGCGTGTTTATACGTATATTTTAAAGAAAATCTAGTTCCTACATTGTTTTTCTATGCATTGACTCGTTGGGTCCTCTAACCTGCAATATGCCCTTTAAAGCCTAGTATGACCCATGTAGGAGTTCAGCTTTAGGAGTTATACGGCTTAATAATGTCCTTCATTCAGGAAAGCTGAAGGTTTATGGGAAGCAGCTCAACTGTGTTTCACTCTCATATAAATCACATAAAATTATTAGACGGGTCCGTTGCATTACGATTGAAAGCAGGACCAATAATGTCAAAAATGTGATGTGCAGTCGAGTTTGTGTGTGTGTGTTTGTGTGTGTGTGTGTGTGTGTTTGTGTGTGTGTGTGTGTGCTGTTTAAATAAGTGTTTTCACTGATACACTTGTTGTGATTCGCTGAGTTCTGACGAGTTTTACTGTAAACTGTCACGCATTGAGCGCGAGACTCACACAGTTGACCCTTTCCACACACTCTCACCACACATCCATTTACTCACACAGAGAATGATCATGTAGCAAAGAGGACACTGACACCGACAGACAAGACATAGCAGGTTACTTTAATACAAAACAAATGATCAGCGCTCAGATTCTGTCCATTTTATTACCAAATTCAATCAATAAATGGCGTTTTGGCTCTTGTAAGTGTGTCGTGACAGATCTCAGTAGCGCTTCAGTTCAAGCGGCACGTAACCGATCATCTGTTACTCTTCTTTACTACTAATATAAGCACAAATTATCAATAGGCCATTTTGCAAAATATCTCATTTGAAAATTTGAAATAAAACTCTTGATCAGTGTTTATCAACCGGGGAAAGAGGTCCATAAAACAGCTGGAGAACAACATGTCAACGTTACATTTACCTCACGAAAGCCATTTAATGATCATACAGGCTAGACAAATTAGCTATAGAGAGAAGTGTTTTGTTAAAAATGTCCACTATATTAGGCTACATATTATATTTTTACTTTACTTATATCATTAAAATAGTTTTAAGTTGTTATTATAAAATGAACCTCTCTAGGGTTAGTTCGGTATTTTACACTTAAATTTGGACAAATGCTGCTGTCCCGAGAATTGTAGTTTTCTGTGTTAGCACCCCCACCTACACAATGGTTGTCTATGTGCACTGGAACAATCATTCATAAAACACATTAAACTTTAGTTTACAAAGACGTGAAACTCACCGAGTGGTCTGGGGTGTTCACTGATATACTCACACAAATATCACTGCAAAAGATGCTTTCCAACAGGTTTTAGCGTAGTTTTGTCCGACTCCATTGACTTGACTTGGTACAAAAACTAAGAAAAAACCTGTTGGAAAGCATCTTCACAATGTGAAGATATGATGTTAATGTCCTACAGGTGATGTGTGTGAACATTCATCTTCTGCAGCTCCAGTCTCTTCAACAACACTGACTCCAGTCAGCAGATCAAACTCTGAGAAGACATCAAGCAGAACTACAGCAACAGCTCCTACACAAGGTTCATGATCACATGACCACTGGCACACATCATCACTCTCGCTTCAGTGGTTTGATCACACCACAGTAAAATCAGCCGGATAATTCCATCAATTCAGTATTGAAACCTCAAAGGATATATTGTGTTCATGTATTAAAATATGACATTTCTATTTCCATCTTGTTTTTAATAGTTGTGACTACAACTACATCAACTACAGTAACAGCACGTCCCACAGAAACTGTTGGATTATTATACAGAGGTACGACACGTTGATTTAGACGGACAGCTTTCTAACATTACACTATCAGTCCATCTGTAAATGCTTCATCAATAACTGTTGATAGATGAAGACCCTTGACTTCAGTCATGTCCAGTTTCTCTTCTTCTTCCTCTCATGTTTCCTGCAGTGATTGTGAGTATTGTTGAGATGGCAGTGTTTGCTGCTCCTACTGTGATTCTTCTTCAGATCATCTGTGCAAGAAGAGCTGGTGAGTTTGAGCCGCACACACTCTGAAGATTCACACTCGTCTGATCTGAACATCTGCAATCATGATAAACACACACCAGAGGTCAGGCAATGCTTTTATTTTGCAGGGAGGAAGAACTCGAGACACCCGGAGGAAATAGAGATGCCTGCAATACAACAATAAAAACTGGTGAGTTGTGCGCAAATCTGCAACAATATTTACAATAGAAAAAACTGAGTTTGTTTTATTTTTTTCTTCTCAGATAAAAAAACTCTTCCTCCATTTCTCGACATCTGTCGCCATGGTTACTGTGGTTGTCTGAGCAGAAACTGAGGGTGACGTGGATATGACGCCATTGACTGGAAACTCCCTCAGTCCTGCTCACACGCCCCGTTTCCTTGGTTACCATCGCAATTTTCTCGCTTTTGGATATTTTACTGCAAAAATCCTACATATTGTACCTTTAAGTCACCATTATAGTGATCAGTGTTTAAGTTGGGCTCATGAGATTGAGATTTTAATATACCTTTGTTTTAACAGTTTTTAGTGTGGTCTAAAATGAATTCTCAGGAGAGTTATTTTAACACTGGAGTTTTTGCTGTGTAAATATAGATGAAGTGTGATCATGATGTCAACAACACTTCTGGGGGTTGTGCATTTGTGGTTTTCATGATAAAGACTTCTTAAACAATGCCATATTTGCATTCAAAATGTCATTATTGAGTGAAAGACTTAATGATAGTTGTCATAAATTTTGATAAATTGGATAAATTCGCGACTCCTTGATAAGGAAGATGAACTCTCCTTCCTCTGAGCATTTTCAGGATTGGATGGACCCAATATTTTCTCTTTCTTCTCTTTTCAATAAGAGGGCAACAAAATCATCCTCACTGCTTGACGAATCCATTTTGTATTTTTTTCCCGCAAAGGTTTAATAAATACGCATCGGACTCAGTGTGCAAGGTTTCTGTGCGTGACGAATTTTTAGACTGACGAACACGAAAAAACGCGTACGTAAATTTGAATTAAAAACTGAAAACTGAGTACGCTTCGCTGTGGACGTTTTTCCGTTGAGACGTTTTGTTGCTAAGATACAGAATATCCGCAGCACAGTTTACTTGAAACTGATTTCGCAGATAATTTGTTTCATACTAAAAATGTATTTTGTTCGGTTGACGTCGTTGTACAGAAAGATTGTTGTGACAGTTGGTCGGTGTGGTATTAGCCCCGCCCCTCCTGCACTGTGATTGGACGGCTGTGTAAATGATGAGCGCTGCGTTTTCCCTAAAGTTTAATTTTTTTCAACTGTGGGCGGCCAGTAAAAACGGCGGACACTCAGTGCTTCAGTGTGAGAAAAGAAAGTTCAGCGCCTCATTACGATCACGGCGTTTAAAAACACGGCGCTCCCATTGAAAACAATTGGAAAAATACGGCAGCTGCGTAAAAAATGCTTTGGTGGACACACGGCCTTAGTAATAACGGTAATCACATATTTAAAACGTGTCTTTGATCGTGTAATTCATTTGTTGTTTAATAAAAGCCAAATTATTACTTAATGATACTTTATTTGAACCAATTATTGCTTGTTAATAAATATTTGTATTTTAAAGGCTGTTGTTTCACGTGGATCACTCGATTTATCTGTGGGATAATTGGTAAAATCGAGTATTACTACAATAATCGATAGCTGCAGCCCGACTTCACTTTGGCTTTAAAACAGAATTTCATAGAAATTTGGATTTCATTTGGAGTCTCATTACTGAAGTCATTCAGAACAGAAAAAATCTAAACAAAACAAAAACAACTATATGAGTGCGGAATAAAACCCGCTAGACTATTGAAGAATTCAAATGGAAAATGGAAATTTCCCTTTAAAAAGCTTTTTCAATGAATCTCCCAGCTCTGTGTATTAATGCTGTTTTGTGATTGAGATCGGCAAACCCGAGTAAACCCTGTCGTATTGCTCTGAGCTGATAAACTGTTTGCGATGCACAGCTCAGACGAGTAGCGGGGTTTCATTCCTCTCCAGCATTATAGGGGGAGAGGAGAGATTTGGCTTTAGGGTGATGTGTGGCTAACTTACACAAAAGAGAATTTGTTACTAAGCACATGAAAATAAACTACTTACCGTGATTTCAGACTGTGGTGATGTGGTTTCTCCACTGTATGGATCTTCATGTGTTGCTTCAGGTGACTTTCAAAAGAGAAACTCTTCCCACACTGAGTGCAAATTAAAGATTTCTCGGCTCTTCTTTTCTTTAAAAAAGTCTTTTTAGTCTTTGAGCGACTCAAGGGTTTTCCTCCAGGTTGGACATGATGTTCCTCCTCCACTTCACTCAGTTCTTCTCTCTCCTCGCTCTCTTCAATCAGGTCTGAAATAAAAGAAAAATTTTTTTTTTAAATGTTTTCACCTCGCTCTGCTACTCCGGTTATCTGTGTATGTACATTCTAGGCAACAATAAAACTAATTATATTATAAAACGATTACCACTCTGCTTCTTTTCGATTTCATGTAAATACATTTTAAACATTATAAGCACACAACTCATGTTTGTGTTTGTAGCTCCGGAGAATTTCTTCACTAATCCTTGATTTTCTTCTTTACCACTTATTTATAAACAAGCACTTTCTATTTTTATATCATGTGAACTTATCCTCGATACTATTCCTTATAAAAAACAATTGGATTGCTTTGATATCGCTACTTATATCTAACCTTCCTAATCCCGGCTACTAGCCTTTAGCCCGCTAGCATTCCACGCGTGGCCTATTGGCCGTCTCATTTTACACCCGTTTCACTGAATCCTGGTTATTTCCGGCATTTCAATCCTAAATTAGTAGTGATAGTTGTAGTTTCACTATTAACTTACTGTTCATCTGTTATAATGGCGAACACATCAGATGCGTGTCTAACATTACCTCTGAGTGCAGGTGAGGACACGTTCGAGCTCTTCACGGTGAAGCAGGAGCTGGAATACGTCGAGAAACAGATCCGTGGTCTGCTGGTGAAGCAAGCCGAGCTGTTGGATCGGCGCTCAACGCTTGAAGCATCACGCGCAAATCAGTGGTTAGTAACGTTAACTCTTTGAGCCCGACTTCGTCTACTCCGTATGTTCCTCTGCCCAGGAGGACGCGATCATCTCGGGCTTCATTCACTCCGGCACCGAAACAGCAACATGGACCGTGGATCACACAGCGGAAGACACGAGCCAGGACCAGAGCTGCCTCTCCGCCCCTCCCGGTCTTCGAGATCTCCACCCGGAACCGCTTCTCCCCTCTTCGCGAGCCGGAACGCGACGACGCCGTGATCATCGGCACATCCATGGTCCGTCACGTCCGCGCTACTACTTAGAGGAAAGGTAAGGTGCGCACTCACTGCTTTCCTGGTGCTCGTGTTCTTGATGTCGCTGCACAGGTTCCCGAGATCCTGAACGGGGACGAGCGCGTCGGAGCTGTTGTGCTGCACGCGGGAGCGAACGACATCAGGCTGCGGCAGACGGAGGTTCTGAAGAAGGACTACAGGAGCCTGATCGAGACGGTACGCAGCACAGCGCCTAAAGCAGCGATCATCGTGTCTGGACCGCTTCCCACGTACAGACAAGGACAGGAAAGGTTCAGTAGACTATTTGCATTAAATGAATGGTTAATGTCATTGTGTAATGAACAGAAGCTGCTCTTTGTAAATAATTGGCATCTGTTTTGGGAGAGACCCAGGCTGTATCGTGCTGATGGACTCCATCCCAGCAGAATCGGAGCGGCTGTGCTGTCGGACAACATCTCCAAGACGTTACTCACCAGATGACTAGTAAGTCAAAGTCCAAATCACAGCCTTTGCGGTCCAAACTTACCTAATATGCATAGTGTGGAACATTATATAGAAACTGTGTCTATTCCTCGTTTAGTGAAGCCAAACAATAAATCTAGTGCAGGATCTAGCAAAAATCTTAACCAGAAAATCTAAATATCGGTGAACAAAAACAATTTCTAAAGCTAGGTCTTCTAAACATTAGATCGCTCACACCTAAGGCGGTTATTGTAAATGAAATGGTCACAGATAATAACTTATCTGTTGGAGGAGGAGCTGTAACTGTATATAATGAAGAGGAGGAGCTGTAGCTATATATAATGAAGAGGAGGAGCTGTAACTATATATATTAAAGAGGAGCTGTAACTATATATAATGAAGAGGAGGAGCTGATGATGTTTAAAGGAGGAGCTGTAACTATATATAATAAAGAGGAAGACAGACAGAAGCTGACAGAAGCAGAAATGTCTGATCAGTGTGATCTGTGTCTGCTGGGACTGATCATTCTCTCTTCACTTCTCACAGGTAAAGAAATCTGTATTTTCTCTAAACACATTTAGTGGAATTAGTCTGGAAAGAGTTGATTTGAACATGCTCAGTTTATTCTTGCACACATTCACGTTGTGATCTCAGAGTTGTGTATTGATACAAACAGATCATACTGTATTATTCCTGATACTGGACATAGTGTCAAAGGGTAACACTTTACAATAAGGCTACATGAATAATCATGTACTAATACCTGAATTAATACTTTATTAAACATGAACTAATAATTATTGAAGGCACGACCGAATCATGAACCAATGAAGAGTTATCTTGAACTACGACTGTCATTACGAATTCACACATGAATAACGGCAGCCTTCACTACATGTTAGTTCATGTTTGATAATTAATTAATTCATTAACATTTATGGATAAACCTAAGCAAACCAGAGATACAGGAAGTGGGGGTGCAGCAGCTGCGGCTTTTGTGTTCATTTCTATTTCCTGTATCTGTGTACGCTCTTCTATTGTGTGTTTCAGTGTAAACAGCACAATAACCCTTTTATTTAAACTTAATTTATGTCCTGTAGACCAGTCTGTTGCATTACGATTGAAAGCAGTATCAATAATGTCGAAAATAATGTCAAAAATTTGATGCGAGTCATTCTACCAAACTGCCATTTGGGTCCGCAACGTTTGATGAGATGTTTAAGGCACAAAATGTCCCAAAATGTGTTTATAAAGCTTAAAGTTATTAATTCAAGTTTTTTTGTTGACATGATTATATGATAAAATACTATTTTTAATGAATAACATACTATTTTTTATAATTTGTCATTAGTACATAAACAATTTCACATGTACGTGAATTAATGTTGAATGCTGTTCTTGTTATGTGGACTAATCAAATAAATGCAACTTTATTTGTAAGTGAATTAATTTTTGTGTTTTTTTTTTTCAGTATAAACAATGAGGCCATTGAAATGTCAAATTAAAATTTCAAGATTAAAAACTAAGAAAAAAATACAGACTTTATATTGATGGTTTCCAATAGCATTTTACTATTAGGAAAACATTATATTTAAAAATATATATGTCTTGTTAGACAATGCACATATTGCATATTGTCTGTGACGGGGTGACTACCTTGCCTGCATAAAAAGGATATTAAGGATTTTGTGCCTGAGGTGGGAAAATATGTTTTGTGGAGGATTAATGTATCTTTAAAGTTGTACGTTTTTTTAAAATAATATTTTTTTTAATGAAAATTTGGAAAATTGCTAAGTGGAAGTGGCACCCGTTTCATAGAATGACTGATGTTTAAACTGTGTTCTGTTTAGACGAGTGTTCTCATCGATACGCTTGTTGTGATTTGTGGAGTTTTGACGAGTTTTATAGACTTTCAAAAATTCAAAAGTGGTGACCTAAAAAAAAAGGAAATAAGTAGCGAGTAGAAATAAGGTGTGGCCCCTTTAAGAGCTGCGCGCTCCCGGTTGAATGCTCTGCTTTTGTATGTGCGTCTCGATCACCCCATGCGGGTTATTTCTGTCTGATGCTCTTTTTAAAGTAATTGTGTTTAGTTAATAACGCTGTGGACGGTTAATCATGTCTGACAGAGAGTTACAGGAGATCAACTGGGGAATAAAGAGTGAGTTGTGAATTCCCGATCGCTCCGTGAGTCTGTGGCCTATGAAATTATTCCAGATAATTTAAGTGAGATTTCCATAGTTTATTCTGAACACAACGTCTTACAAATACCCTGACTTTGAATGTCGAGGATCCTCTTCGTTCGGAAAATATCCCATACACAGGAAAGGGTGTAGCCTTCGCGCTCTCAAATCACCCATAATCCTGATCGCTTTGCTTGTTCAAAAAATAAAAAATGTCGAACGTTAGCGGAGTCGGAGTGATGACGGCAATATGCTTTCAAATGTAGTTTAATTATAATTTCAGTTTTAGCATTTATTTAATGTTTGTTAAACTATTAAACACAACGGCTCAAGTGATTTACAGAGGGGGGATTTAAAGCTGTTCCCTTTTACTGGTGATTCACTTTTTGATTTTTACTTCATATAATGTTAACGTTAGCCTTTTTTGTTGATCACATATTTATTGCATGTTTTAACAGCTAGATCATGTTGCTATGGACGCAGTTCTGTTCACTCCGGTAATATAATCGTTTTTTAATTAATAAACTCCTTTTTAAATCAATATTTTGTGTCAAATTATTGATTTATTCTGTGCAGATGTACCTAATACAAATAAAACATCTCGAGTTAACTAGCAGAGTATTAATTTAGTTCGCTCTTTAATAAGAGATCTAGCGCTAAAATAAATCAAGCTGAGCGCTCGTTATCGCTGCCGTCAGTGTCATGGATACAGTGTTTGGACAGTCTTCACTCGGACACACACTGCGCGTACTTCAATCTATCGCTGTTACGGAGACTCTATTCATTCTGGTGAAATCACGAAATAAAATGCACTCAAACGTGTCTCTGCTTGATATAGACTGTAACCACTGATGAACATATTCGGTTTTGATGAGAGAAAAAAACTATACGAGTGCGGATCAGAACCCGTAACCTCTGACACGCTTGGCAAAACATCTTCCACTAGACCATTGAAGAACTCGAGCAAATATTAGCGGATCGATGCATTTATTTACGGGTTGAGCAGAAAGGCTGCACAGTTTGAACCAGCACTTTTGAAAATGCACTTCCGAATGCGTCTCTGTCCAGCACATTTCAACCCAAACTGACGCCCGTGTGTTATACTGAGTGTCTGTTATCAAGAAACCGTGTAATTCTACCAAGCCATGTAATAAATGCCTATCTTTAAATGCAAATATAAACAATAACAGTGTATAATAAATCACTAATATATCACTAATCGTGCTCCTGTGCTGTCCATGCTGCTGGGTCCTTCCTCATCTGCACCTCCAGCTGCTATTAGCTGCCTCTTGTGCCAATGTTTTTTACTTTTTAATTCATATTTTTTTTGGCCTCATCCATTTCTTTCTCTTCTTTCCTTCTTTTGGCCATTTTTACCACCAAACATGACCAAAAGTAAACTCCTTTGATCGGCGCCTAGTTTGAGCCAATCGGATGTCAGGAAACACGAGGATCAGTCCAAGTTGTATTCATGTGGTATTTCCACTGGGCAGCTCGTAGAATATTTTGATGCATGAGTTGCCGAGATGAGATAACCTTTGACCTTTTCAAAATGGCGGAGAGCAACGCAAGAGTCGTGAATGGTAAAAATATGTACTATTCATTATCTAGAAAATATACAGCATATTATTTACCGTTTGAGTTTTGATAAATCATTTTCATGCTGTAACAGATGACTTAAGCAATCTAAAATAGTTTTAGCTCAATAGCAGGTCTGGATCTCCATCTTTTTACCACAAGCAGTCGATCGCTTATCATTAAAAATGTTCAGGATTGTTCCCGGTATTCCCGATGGCCAATCCGCCCCTGCCTTGCATGTGCAGACCTCTATGGTACATGATTATTCATATACCCTTATTGTAAAGTGTTACTGGAAAATACTGTATGATTGTAATCTTCTGCTTGTTATGCTGGTATGGTTTATGGTTTAATTTATTAATAAATATCATAATGATCACTGAGATCTACTGTGTTTCAGGCACCAGTGGAGTGGATGATGATGATCATGTGTTCATCAGTTCTGGTGTAGATGTCCGTCTGTCCTGTAATAATGCTCTTTCTGACTGCAAATCAACTACATGGACCTACAGCAGCTTCAGACGTCCAGTAGTAGTTGGACTGATTGAATTAGGGATAAAGAATAAAGACACAGAGAGACATGAGAGACTGAGTCTGGAGTCTGACTGCTCTCTGAACATCAAGAACGTCACAGAAGAAGATTATGGATTATACATCTGCCAACAATATGAGAACGACAGACAACAAGGAACTGATGCACGTGTTTATCTGCATGTTCTTCATGGTAAGTTTATGATTATATGGTCAATTTAAAAAGGGAAGATTCTTTATTAAACTCAAATGATGATTGAAGAGTCTGTGATTTGTGTCTTGTGTTCAGTTTCAGTGTCTCCATCATCATCATCATCATCTTCATCCTCACAGACTGAGATCAGTCCAGGCCACTCTGTGACTCTCTACTGTCAGTTGTATTCATATTCTGGACTCTCCTGTGATGATCGGATCAGTCCTGAGGGATTTGAGCTGTTGTGGGTGAATCAGACTGGTGTTGATCTGAAGACAGACTCCAGATATCAGATATCATCATCATCATCATCATCATCATCATCATCTCCAGATCGCTGTATCATCACTCTGACTACAACACTCCTGAATGAAGATAACAACAGAGTGTGGAGATGTCAGCTTACTCACAGAAATCAACTCCAGACGTCAGTCACATACACTGTCAAGTATTCAGGTGAGAAACACTGTTAGAAGACAGATTTGAGAAAACTTCCACAGACTGGCTCTACTCTTTATGATGACTTCATACGTTTGGAAATTGTAAAATATTAGTATTAACCTCCTATATGGGTCATCTATGAAATACTTTATACATCTATTAAAGCCTAGTATGACCCATGTAGGAGTTCAGCTTTAGGAGTTATACGGCTTAATAATGTCCTTCATTCAGGAAAGCTGAAGGTTTATGGGAAGCAGCTCAACTGTGTTTCACTCTCATATAAATCACATAAAATTATTAGACGGGTCCGTTGCATTACGATTGAAAGCAGTACCAATAATGTCAAAAATGTGATGTGCAGTCGAGTTTGTGTGTGTGTGTGTGTGTGTGTGTGTGTGTGTGTGTGTGTGTGTGTGCTGTTTAAATAAGTGTTTTCACTGATACACTTGTTGTGATTCGCTGAAGTTCTGACGAGTTTTACTGTAAACTGTCACGCATTGAGCGCGAGACTCACACAGTTGACCCTTTCCACACACTCTCACCACACATCCATTTACTCACACAGAGAATGATCATGTAGCAAAGAGGACACTGACACTGACAGACAAGACAACAGGTTACTTTAATACAAAACAAATGATCAGCGCTCAGATTCTGTCCATTTTATTACCAAATTCAATCAATAAATGGCGTTTTGGCTCTTGTAAGTGTGTCGTGACAGATCTCAGTAGCGCTTCAGTTCAAGCGGCACGTAACCGATCATCTGTTACTCTTCTTTACTACTAATATAAGCACAAATGATCAATAAGCCATTTTGAAAAATATCTAATTTAAAAATTTGAAATAAAACTCTTGATCAGTGTTTATCAACCGGGGAAAGAGGTCCATAAAACAGCTGGAGAACAACATGTCAACGTTACATTTACCTCACGAAAGCCATTTAATGATCATACAGGCTAGACAAATTAGCTATAGAGAGAAGTGTTTTGTTAAAAATGTCCACTATATTAGGCTACATATTATATTTTTACTTTACTTATATCATTAAAATATTTTTTAAGTTGTTATTAAAAAACTAACCTCTCTGGGGTTAGTTTGATATTTTGCACTTAAAGCCCTGTTTTAAGATCGTTTCTGATGAAATAGAACGGTTAAGATTGAAATTTGGACAAATTTTGCTGTCCTGAGAATTGTAGTTTTCTGTGTTAGCACCCCCACCTACACAATGGTTGTCTATGTGCACTGGAACAATCATTCATAAAACACATTAAACTTTAGTTTACAAAGACGTGAAACTCACCGAGTGGTCTGGGGTGTTCACTGATATGCTCACACAAATATCGCTGCAAAAGATGCTTTCCAACAGGTTTTAGCGTAGTTTTGTCCGACTCCATTGACTTGACTTGGTACAAAAATATGATAAAACCTGTTGGAAAGCATCTTCACAATGTAAAGATATGATGTTAATGTCCTACAGGTGATGTGTCTGAACATTCATCTTCTGCAGCTCCAGTCTCTTCATCAACACTGACTCCAGACACCACAACAAACTCTCTGAATCCAGGTGTGTATGAATGAACTACAGCAACAGCTCCTACACAAGGTTCATGATCACATGACCACTGGCACACATCATCACTCTCGCTTCAGTGGTTTGATCACACCACAGTAAAATCAGCCGGATAATTCCATCAATTCAGTATTGAAACCTCAAAGGATATATTGTGTTCATCCATTAAAATATGACATATTTCTATTTCCATCTTGTTTTTAATAGGTGTAACTACAACTACATCAACTACAGTAACAACACTTCCCACAGCAAACTCTCCGAATCCAGGTGTGTATGAACATCATCCTCATCATCCAGAGAATCAGTTTCTGATCACATCATCACTCTCGCTTCAGTGGTTTGCACTGGCTCTCTCAGGCTGGTTTATTATCACAGATATTATCTACAAAAAGTATCTCTTAAGTCAGATTTGTCAGTGAGCCATTTTGATACATACAGTATGACTTGTACTTCCTGTTGTCTGATACAAATTAATTATAAATATTATACAGATAGTGTATCTCATGCCATCCCATGATAAATTCAAATGATAGTGTGGATTCATTTTTGGAAAATAAATGCCTTGACATTCTGTTCATGCATTAAATATGACATATTTCTATTTCCATCTTGTTTTAATAGGTGTAACTACAACTACATTAACTACAGTAACAGGACTTGCCACAGCAAAATCTCTGAATCCAGGTGTGTATGAACATCATCCTCATTTGATCGACTCAAAGTTTATAGAATCAGTTTCTGAATCATCTCTAAAGTTGTTCAACAGCTGATCACAAATATTGATTGTTATTAAATGTCAAAGATACATAATTCTCATCCAGACTGTCCTGAACAATAGGGGAGTGATTTGCTTACGTTCATTGACATATTTAAAAGGACCAGCTAATCCCCCGCCTCTCTTACCCGCTCTGCAGACACTCATAACTGTAAAGTTCCAGTGAGGACTGTCTTATAGCCAAGTTTCATTTAGAAACATAAAGTCCAGGTTTTATGTGGTTATTAAGTCGTTGACCAGAAGTTATTCATTTTTAAGTGAGCGGATGTTTAAAATCGCTTTCTTAACAGTCTTTTTGTCCCCACAGCAATCTTAGTTTGGCGTCTAATAAGCACCAGATTAGATGGGTTTGCTGTGTGGCTTTTGAAGGCCTTAGACTTTCTATTGTGCACAGCAATAGAGAAAGATACAGGCACACTGGGTTCCCGCTTGTTTTGTAAACATTCAAGAAAGTTACTGTTATCATAGCGGGGACCCGATACATATCACTGAGAGCTGGTATCAGTTGTTTTTGGTTCACCTCGAGTC
This sequence comes from Pimephales promelas, assembly GCF_016745375.1. Next base: position 179,776 of record NW_024121258.1, on the reverse strand, counting down.
GCCGGAGGAGGGTATGGGGCCTGGCGCTGTGTCATAGGCCAAAGAGCTCTCAGAGGAGGAGGAGGGGGGGGGGGGGGGTTGGGGGTGAGCTGGGCCTACAGGCTTTGGTGGTTGTGAGGCCTGGCGTTTTTTGGTTGACATCTGGGGGCTTGCAGCAAACGAGTGGGACAGTTTGGTTCCAGCATACACCAGTTTTTCCATTTTCTCTGAGAAGGACAGAAGTGGAGATTCTGGAGAGAGGGATAACGTGTCTGAGGAGAGGGACTGTTGCTCTGGTGTTATCTTAAATAAGGCTGTAATATGTAAGGCTGTAAACTGTTGCTGTAAAATGCTGTGCTGGTTTCCCTCGTTGTTTTCCAGAAAGTTGTCCCTGGTATCTGAATCTTGGAGCAGTTCTAGCATGTCACAGTCTGTCTGCGGTGAGCTTTGTGGGCAGAGCTCTGCTGAAATTGTGTGTGTGAGGTGTTATCATTGTCCTTGTGTGATATGTCAACCTCATGTCCATTCAGGTGTTGACGTGAAGTCCTGTGGTCATTCATACTATATCCAGGTGTGTGTGTGCCATTCAGGTTGAGTGGATTGCCACACATTGCAGAAGGATGATTGAGGGAGAAGAAGATATAGTCCTTTAGGACTCTTGAACCAAGTTTGTTTGGGTGATGGCCATCCCGTTGAAACAGTTGCCTCTGACTCCAGAAAAGATTGAAGTTGTCAATAAAGTTCCCTCCTTTTATATTGCAGGTTTTTTGCAGCCATGTGTTGAGCCCAAGCAACCGTGAAAACCTGTTTGTTCCTCTTGCTGGGAGTGGGCCACTGATGAATGTCTGAACTTTCAGTCTTTTAAGTGCTTCAAAAAGTTCATTGAAATCCTTCTTAAGGAGTTCTGACTGCTCTTTTATCAATCTTTCCCCACATGAATAAATTCATCACATGCATAAATTTACTTCATGATAAATATGGATAATTATGCTATAGTTGTTTTTATGTTTTTGGTTAAACAGTAATATAGTCCTGCTGAATGTGTCTCTCTATTTATAATGTCTCTCTCAGGGCTTGTGGCTGTGATTGTGATTGTTGCCGCTTCATTCGCTCTGGCTCTTATTCTCTGGGTGATTCGTAAAAAAAGAGCAGGTGAGTTTTTCATATTTTGTAACAACAGACAAAATTTTAAAAACTGATTGTCATCTGCATTATAGACTGTGTGTTTGATCATAAACTTTCCTGTGACATTATGTTTCAGGCAACAGAAGAGGGACTGGTGACTCTGTGGTAAGTATTGCAGGTTTAACCATGAGTTATTAATGTTCATGTGGTGGGGAAGGGCAAAAATTACACTAATGTACAAAATAGAGTAAGATAAAGAGCAGACTACACCACATTTCCATAAACTGGGAAATTTCATGAGGCACATAGGTTCGCTACCACATGTAGGTGCAACGTTACTTATAGTCAACTGAATGTGTTAAAGGGACCATCCAAATAACGTGAAACTGACAAATTAAGATGGCGTCTGAAAGTTGCGGCTGTTTGTGTGTAAATGTAAATTTTTGATTAACTTTTACCACTTGTGGTGTCATTTCTAGCGATAAATTACTATTGTAGTCATTAAATATTCTCTCAGTTTTCACCAAAGCTATTTTTCTATTTTGTTGTAGATTATTAAACCGTAGCAGAAGTCTGAAATCAGTTTCGTGAGGAACGTTCAACGACACGTTCACGACAGCGCTTTCAACCAAAAACGTAAAACTTTTTATGGATTTTGGCTGTTTATTTACTCGACAGTGTTTTGGGTGCCTGAAATCTGTGAAATGTAAACAACAAAAACGTGAATCTCTGGAGACGATAACATCATGCACATGCGTATTACATGTTCAGTCTATAGTGTTTCATCGCCATCTAGTGGCCTGGCAGAAAAATACAGTGTTTAGTCGTTTTCGCGGATCTGTGTGAACGGGGATAATTTTGACAATAGTGACGTCTGTACGCGGAAAACTCAAAGGAAAAACTTATTTTTTTAAGCATAATGTTTTAGAGTAAACGTACCCTGAGTGTGTGTTACTGCAAAACCTGAGTAAAATATTATTGATGGATGGCATTTAATTTTTAATCGTATTTCCATTGATGTTTAGGAGCAGACAGATGACGTGACTTATACTGAAGTCGCTGCGTACAGTAAAAAACAAAACAAAAAGAACAAGGTGAGCGAACACTTCCTTGATGTTGTCCAGCTTCACTCAACATGATAGCTTGTGTTTTCCTCTCATATTCAGTTATTCTTGATTTGTGTGATGATATGCAGTTCTTCATGAATTGAGCTCAGACAACATGCTGTAATAATGGTGGGTTGAAACGACTGTGATGTTCATTCAGGTTCGCTGTGATGATAGAGTGACGTATGCTTCCATCAGAGGAGCAAAAGCTGGAGCTCAGGAGAACTGCAGTGAACTTTATGCCTCTGTGAACAAGAACAAACCAGTCAAATAATTATACAAAACACACATCAGCAGAGGAATATCAATCTAATATAACTCATTCTTTAACATGTTAACAAACAATTGTAGTGAATTGTTGTCTTTTATCCTCTTTGTGTTCTGGCTTTGAGTTCTAGCGCATTCAGAACTGTTTTAATAACCTTTGGTCTAGTTTTAATTTAGCGATATGGAGCTAGTGTGACTAATGGTATATATTTTCAGTAGTATTTTCAGAGCGATGAACTCACTGTTGAGGTCTGGGAACATGTTACTGATGTGTGTGAGAACTCAGTTAGTTTGACCACACATGCTATTAGAGAAACACGTGTGGTTAAAGAAGAAAGAAAGAAGAGGAACTGACATCCTAACCCACACACAACTGGTCATCTCTGAACCCAGTTTGGAAAAATGGGTTTTGGGGGTTTGTGAACCCGAGGTTACCCCGTGAGTCAGTCCTAGAGCTCGTCCTGTCCAACTTTAGGGGGAAATCGGGTCCATCAGAGACACCCAGTAGATTTATATTGTGCCGAAAGAACAAGTGTAATCGAAAATCTCAGGGTAAAACTGGGTGTTGTGAAAAATACAATACATCGAAGTTTTTCTAATGCATCAACTTTTTACTATTTTAAATCATTTTTAACTGTATCATACAGTGGTATGAATAAGTTTTGGCACCCATGCTAAAGTTGCCTAAAAAGAGGAATAAAAAAATCATCTTTTGGATATTGATCTTAATGCCTTAATTAGAAAAATGAGGAAAACTCAAACCTTTAAGGACACAAATTTTCTTTGTGAATGAATAATGAATCATAAATAAATAAATGTTTTTCCTTAAAATACAGGGTGCATAAGTCAGGGCACCCCTATGTTAAATTCCCATAGAGTCAGGCAGATTTTTATTTTTAAAAGCCAGTTATTTCATGGATCCAGGATAATATGCATCCTGATGAAGTTCCCTTGGCCTTTGGAATTAAAATATCCCCACATCATCACACACCTTCCACCACACCGAGAGATTGACATGGGGTACTTTCCATAAGATCATCTTTCAATGCAAATCAAACCAGCTATTAGACTAACTGAAGTAAAACCATGTCAATCTCTAGGTGTGGATCAATATCCAAAAGATGATTTTTTTATTCCTCTTTTTGGGAAACTTTAGCATGGGTGCCAAAACTTATTCATACCACTGTATATCTTTTTTATTTATTTTTTTATAAATATGCCAATAGAATTATTGCTTTCTCAATTCTCAATAGGCGCTTTTCCACTGCATAGTATGGTTCGGTTCGGTTCGGTACGGCTCACTTGTGGTGCTTTTCCGCTGCATGGTACGGTACAGTACGCAGTTTTCGCTTCGCTACTGAGCCGAACCGTACCGTACTATGCAGTGGAAAAGCGCCAAATGTCTAAAACCAGTATGGCCAAACTAACACACACGCGTTTCTGCCTAATTGTTGTCTTTTGTCCTCTTGGAGTTCTTGTGCTTTCAGAACTATTTTAATAACCTTTAGTCTAATTAATTGGAGCTAGTCTGACTTCATAGTAGTATTTTCAGAGCGATGAACTCACTGTTGAGGGTTTGGAAACTGATGAGCGTGAGAACTCGTAGTTAGTTTAACCACACACGCTATTAGAGAAACACGTGTGGTTAAAGAAGAAAGAAAGAAGAGGAACTGACATCTTAACCCACACACAACTGGTCATCTCTGAACCCAGTTTGGACTGAACCTGGGAACCTGAACATGAAAACAATGTTGCAAGAGAAAATCAACTTCCATACAGACCATTTCACAAGATGTAAACAACACTGGTCCAGAAGCACTTCCTGTTTCAGTTTGTAACTGTTTTCTTTATTTCACATGTAAAGAAAACATCTTAAAGATGTTTGTTTAACTTTTTGATTCAGTTTTAAATGTTCTGTTGGTTGTATTTTATCCCAGCTTTTATGTAGTGTTAAAAAACTGAAACAGGAAGTGCTTCTGGACCAGTGTTGTTTACATCTTGTGAAATGGTCTATATCGCAGATCCTTGATGTATTCCTTAACATGTTTTATTGACCCCAAATAAATGTGTGTAAATGGTCAGTGAATTAAACATTATATATATATATGAAGAGTTCAGATGCAAAAGCTTCTAAATGTCATTTGAAATTTTCTTCTTTAATGATGATTTTTATCAAACTTGTATATTTAAGTTCAGTTCAGTGATTTCACTTAAATGGCAATGATAATTAATTGTTATTTAAGTGAAATAACTGAACTTAAATATACAAGTTTGATAAAAATCATCATTAAAGAAGAAAATTTCAAATGGCATTTAGAGGCTTTTGCATCTGAACTCTTCATATATATAAGGATTATTAGGAACACCACACTAATACTGTGTTTGACCCCATTTCACCTTCAGAATTGCTTTAATTCTACGTAATTTTAATGGTGAAAATGCATAGCTTTTCGATCGAGGGAACCCATGTGCTGCTAACTTCTGAGTTGTCCTACAAAGTGACATCATCACTTCGGCACTCAATTGGCACTAAAGTGTGTCCAGAAAACATCCCCACACCATTACACCACCACCACCAGCCTGCACAGTGGGAACAAGGCCCATTTACTTTTACTTTTTTTTTCAAATATTTTATTTTTACTGCTTTATCTGCTAATTTGTTATTGCTGTTCAGCTGAAATAAATGACCAAATCTTAAGACTCCAACATTTCTCTTTGTAACATGTTGTTCAGGTTTGATTCTAATCATAATGTAACATTATTGAAAAACTGTGGTTTCTTCAGTACAAAAACAAATGCTAAACTTTGACAAAAAGTCTTTTATTTTTGTTATAATTGTGATTTTATAATATTTAGATATGAATCCAACTTTAGAAACTATATCTTTCAGTAATTCAAATAGTATATAGGCCTAGGAGCTCTATAGCCATCTAGTGGTTAAAGTGACTTATTACAAATTTTAACCAGTATTTTCCACAAAAAAAATGGGCAAAAGTTTTACATTAAACCTTGTAAAATTATCCATGGCATCCACAGGAATGAAAGTTAGAAATCTGGGTCTTTTATAAAGTTTATTGGTAACAATACGGGGGCATTAATTCATGCTTAACTAATGCACAGATAATACTGAATTAATGTGTAACTAATGATTATTTAAACTATTCATTAATGATTACCACATTAGGAACTAATTAAGAGTCTGAAAGGTTAATGTATTAGTTCATACATTAAATGTTATTAATTAAATATGTAATTGTGGATTAATTCCATTATAACAATTTTTGTTTAACTAATAGTGTTAATTAATATCTTAATGTAGAGAATCGAGGCGAATCAAACACAACTTAATCAAATTAATCTCTCATGGGATTAATTCACATGGCTTCAACAGAGTCACGGAACGGCACCAAGGGTCTGCTCCAAAAGGACAATAAACCCCCCCCCCCTCCGAAAACTTTTTATGGTCCTGCAGATAGCAACAGAATGCCACAGGAAGAAACGTGTCAATATGTTAATGTTTTACTAAGACAAATCGGCTCCAAAATGGTGGAACGAGAGGCTCACAACAAAGACCCCTTTGATCCCCTGACAGAGATGTTCAACAGAACACCTTTCCTCGTCCCCTACGAGTTGAACCCTCAGTGACCTTGCGGTTGAGATCGGAGATCTCCCACATAAAATCATATAAACTCACCACAGAACAATTCTTGGACTTATAACTAGGGTTGGGTATCGTTTGAATTTGAACGATTCTGATTCCGATTCCTTGTTTCGATTCCGGTTCCTAACGATTCTCGATTCCGATTCTTTTAAGAGGCAGGGTCAAAAAAGTTTAGCTAACCTTGCTAACCAACGGCCTTTCTGAAGGAAATACTCCTTCTGTAAAAATACTGTGAAGCCACACTTTGGACCGCCGACGTAAGGTACTCATGTTCGACTCGCGTGGTTATGCCAACACTTCCGGTAGACGCTTCTTCGTTGGTGTTGTTCAGCGGTTTCTTCTTACGCTCGGCGGACTGTGAATATCGAAACTAGAAATCGAAATTTTAACTTTTGAACGATTCCGGGAAAAACGAAAAGTTAGTCTCGGTTCCAATCGATACTCGATTCTCGATACCCAACCCTACTTATAACCAATCATAATTCTTGTTGTTCCTAGACTTCATGTGTTATTATGCTTAGATCACATAATAATCATGTAATTGTTGTTAACTATTAACTCTTGTAATTGTCATACAACCATTAGAAGTGTGAATGCCTCGTTTACTCTTAAACGAACCGTATTCTCTTAATTCAAAAGATGGCTTGATTGAAATCTGCGTAAAAGGTTTTGTTTTATGATTATAATAATCATAAGTTTAAACTATAGTCTTTTGTCTCTCTGCTAAGTGCTGGAGACCAGCTCACAGACCATGCATAAATTATGATAAGCAAGAAGTAGATCCACCTCCTTAAATCATGCCATTACCTCATTGGCCAGAAGTTTCTAGGAGGTTGGACTAGAGTTTAAGTTAAAGATCCAAACAAAGAACAAAGGACCTCATGTTAGATTTTTGTTCCGTTCCTGTTAGATTTTTCTGTTCGTGTTTCCAGTTTGTAACTGTTAAGTTCGTGCCTCTCTCTAAAACCAGCAAGAGAGTGTTCTGTTCGTGCTTATCTCTGAAACAAAGAGCGTGTTCGCATGCTTCTACATCGACTAGACCAAATTCGACCAGCAGACGAATAACCCATCAAGATCAGGGTTACAATTCAGCTCAGTCAAGCCATCCGACTCGCCTTACTTTCATTTCTTTACTTTATGTCCTTTTTCGTAAAAGTCTCGTTTCAAAGTTAAGTTTGCTGCCAAGCTTCGTTTTAAACGGCTCTCCGCAACGCGCTTCGAAATCGTAAAGACTTTTCATTCGGCTGCTAGTCACACGTGACCGGCAAACTCAGGAACTTCCAGCCAGGCACTTTAAAGACAACCCGCCACGAGGACCCGGGGAGCCGCCTTCGATGCAACGCAACAAAGGAATCCCCAAAGCCACGCAAAGACACAAGCAAGTACTCCAAACGGGATTATGGCAGAGTCTTCAATATTTACTGTCCTCCCGTCTTTGAAACGAAACGTACATACGTTTAGATGTAATTTTATATATAGTTATGTTTATTTAATATAATTTTAAAAAGAAGCATAAACACAACGAGGGGTGTCTGTTTTATCTGTTTTTGTGACTAACGTTTCTTTAGTATAACCATGGAGTATTAAATTCAGTATAAATTTTCGGTATTGCATTGGACTCTACGATCGGCGGAAGTTATCGAGCATCCTTAATCCTTCACCGGAAATAACGCCGTGCATAGAGCCCATTGTTCTTCATGCGCACTGCGTAACTGAAATTTAAAAATGTTAAAAGAAAAGGCTAAAAAAAACTGTTGCATAGATAGAATACACTAAGCATTAGTGCTGCACGATTAATCATATCATATAGCAATCGTAATAATAGCGTTTAGTAGGCTATATAACGCAAAATGCTGCGATTTTATGAAATAAACAAATTAGGGATATTAACGCAGTACAGTAGGATATCTCTTCTTTTTTGTCATCCTTTGACTAGTGTTACATGATCCCGCTCTTATTCGTGAAAATGCCGTTTTGCATTTTGTACGACAAGAAGTCAAAAGAGAGCGCGCTGCCTGGATGTCCTGAATGAGACTCGCAGAAAGACGCGCGCCAGAATAATGCGCATATACACAGACCGCGTACCAGAGAATGCAGTTCTCTTTCGAGCTTGAACGAACAATAACACACACAATTATGCCAAAATGTCGTTTTGTCGAGTATGTTAATAACATAAGAAAAGTCTTATATGGACGAAAAGAGTTGTGCATGTGGGAGAATGAGGCGCGCGTGAGATCCGCGTCTCGGCAACTGCTGCTCTTTTTACTCACTGCTCTTGACTAAAGAACTTTAGCTTTAATAAAGTCTGTATATAATTTATAATTCATGCAGCGCAGACTGTTTATTCAATTTCTGTATCCTACTTTTTAAGACAGGAAGGGCACAGGTAAATATGGCACTTATGGGTTTATGTGAGGATTGTTTGAAGTTCACTTTATTTAAAAGCTGTTATATTTTTTTAAGCCTAATATTTTTTTTAAAAAGCTCGATCGCTTGTGGAGCCTTTCATATTATAATACTTAGGGGAGACAAGGGGAATAAGGGAATATCACTCGTGGGCCACGCCCCCTCCCCCTGGGGATATGGGCCTGCCACCACAGCTTGGAAAAATCCTAGAGGAAACACTGGAGGGGATTTCTTTAAAATGCAAAACTTTACAAATAAAACTGCATTAGTTAATCAGATTGAAGTTGTTTTATATTTATTTTAAATATTATAAAAGAAATAAACCCATAGCAACTTTAATGTAATACCGTTTGATTTATGATGCAAAATTTACTTGCAAAATTTTTCAAGTTTGATTTTTGGCCCTTCGTAGGAAAAAGTTTGGGCACCCCTGTTCTACATGATCCTTGTCACGAAATGCCAGGTGCTTAAACCTTATGTCAAGAAAGGCGCTGACATTGCTGTGCCAGTTCTGTGGCAAAAGAGCTTCCTTGACGCTCAGTGGCAGCAGATGCTTTAAGCAGCAGTGATACTAGGGGAATGACCTTTGAGACAGAAGTGTATGTTTCTGCTGATACTTCACGTGTTGCCTCCTCAAAAGGTTTCAGGGCCTCAATGGTTAGGTGGATAACAGACCGCTCTTCAGTTGTAAAGCACAGGTCACTCTTTCCAAGTAAACAGAGGGCTGTGGTAACCGGATGTAGCCTCTCCAACATGTAGAAAGCTGAATTCCACCGGGTTTCAACTGAAATAATCAGTTTATGTTCTGCCACTTTCAGTTGATTTTGTATCTGTTTAAGCTTCTCTGTGGCTTTTGTGCTGTGGTGGAAAAAGGATACAATGCTTCTGCATTTTTCCAGCAGATGAACGGTCTCCGGAGATTCCTTTATTGCATCTTTGACCACCAAGTTTAATGTGTGGGCAAAACATGGGTAATGCCTCCACCCAGCTGCAACCATGTTTGCACCATTGTCTGTGACAACTGCAAGCACCTTTTGAGTTATGCCCCATTCTTCAGCTATTCTTTTCAGCTCTGCACTAATATTGTCAGCTGTGTGCTGTACACTGAAATGGCAGGTTTCTAGCACAAAATCCTGCATTTGCCAGTTGTCAATAAAATGACAGGTCACAGTTCAATATGCCTCTATGGACCTTGAGGTCCACATATCTGTTGTGAGAATGACATGGTTTGCATGTTGTAATTTTGTCATTACTTTGGCTTTACATTCAGCATACATATTGTTAATTGTGCACTCCATCATCTTTTTCCGGGAAGGGATTTGGTAACGTGGATCAAGAATCTTGACAAGAGCAATAAATCCTCTGTCTTCTACAACTGAGATTGGCTGGAGGTCCCTTGCAATCATCTCTCCTATGCCTCTTGTAATTTCTGATGCTCTCTGCGAGTCATCTATAAAATATAATACATATATTTTATTCTTAAAGCTGTTACAGGCATTAAGAATTTATAATGATAGTAAATCTCTCCTGTATTACTTGACACTTAAACTGTCATTTGTTTAATCATTTTTTTAAATGATAAAAATAATATATAAATTATTTAATTAAGAATATCCACCAGATAGCCTATCAAGTAACAGAAATAGATATAGCTAATGAAAAACATTTAAAGCAAAATATCCAGTTTAATATTCTGCTCCACATCTTCATATCCGAAACAGTAGGCCTATGTATTGTACAAAGTAGCCTATAGCTATAAAATATAGTGACTTAAAGGGATAGTTCACTTTGAAATTAATTTTTGATATGTTTTAGCTAACCTCAAGGTACTGGTAAAAGGTAAAAACTATATGAAGAGTTCAGATGCAAAAGCCTCTAAATGCCACTTGAAATTTTCATCTTTAATGATGATTTTTATCAAACTTGTATATTTAAGTTCAGTAATTTCACTTAAATAACAATTAATAGGTAATTATCATTGCCATTTAAGTGAAATTACTGAACTTAAATATACAAGTTTGATAAAAATCATCATTAAAGATGAAAAATTCAAATGGCATTTAGAGGCTTTTGCATCTGAACTCTTCATATAAACTATGTTCGTTTTTTCACAAAAACCTCTCGTTTCGTGTCTTAGGCCATCAATGTGTACTTACATTTACGAGTCATTAAATCATGTTTAATTTTGACTTCTCTCTGCATGCTTTTTGGCCTTAGCCTCCAGTGATAGACTGATAGACAACAACGGTTTGACTGAAAAATGTCAAAATTGAAAATACCGTGGAAACAAAGACACCTACATCTTGGATGCCCTTGAGGTAAGATAAAACATATCAAATTAATTTCAAAGTCAACTATCCCTTTAACTTTTTGTATTCAAATAATCTAACAACCACTTGATACCTGGATAACGTCGTTGACCTCTCTGAAAGCATTCTGCTAATGAACTCTGCCTCGAACCAAAAGATGGGGGTCGTGTCTGTGTTAGCTCCTCTGCTCGCTTCAGCTGCACTTCGTCGTGTCTGTAGGGTGTTTTGCTTTAAGATGTTTTGTCAAATTTGTGGTATTACCACAGTGGCGTATGTTTTTTTTTACAAATGTCACACGAGGCTTCATCAGTATTTACTGGAGTGAAATAACTCCAAATTACACTTCTTTTTCTTTCACTCATCGCAGCCATGCACTCTAACGAACACCTTTCTTAAACCTGACTGTCTGCGCTGACTGACTGAGCGTGCTCCTGTGCTGGACTTGTTGTGAGTGTTTGAGCGCCGCGGCGCGCACGGTGATATACAGCGGAAGGAGACGTAACGTGAGCGAACGCGGTGATACAGTTCGCTCACGTAAGAAGATATAGTTCCCATTGACGTTATGATTTAAGTGTATTTGTACAATACGGCGTACCACTCATTTTAAAAATGAAAAAAAAAACGTACACAAAAAACAGATAGTATCGATACTTGTATGTGAGAATCGATCCTTTCGATACAAAAGCAGTATCGAAAAAATATCGATACTTAAGGATCGATCCGCCCATCCCTATGTAACTGGTGAAAATTAACCTTTGACTTGTTTTTTATTGTATTATTTTTTTTCTGTATTTTACTGTTTAAGTTTTCCTATTTTTGTATTTAGAATGGCTTAATGAACCTCACAAAATTTTGTTCACATTATTGTTCATGAGTAAGAGAACATAACGTTAAAATAGCGGAACTTTTCCCTGAGTGTTTGTTTGGGGAGGGAGCGTCATCGGTGGAACACTTCCGGGGTTTCTCCTCGTGCGGTCTGTAATAGCCTCAGTCTACCTGAGTGAGAGGCTCGTGAGCGCACGCAATGTTGCTTCTCTCCATGAATGTTACTGGTATGATGATGTTTATTGTCTGAAGGCATAATTATTGCTCAATAATTGTGATTTGAGTGTGCTTAATCATTTGAGTGTGTTACTCGTGATGAATGTGTGTAGTAGTACGAGTTTATACAACTCATTATGGTGCTAACTGATTAGTATCTTATGCACAGAGTGTTACACGAGAGAGAGAGAAGCTGAAGCCCCGTTGATCCACTGATGATCTCTCTGTTTACAGGTGTGTTGTTTAATTAGTTCTGTTTTGTGAAAGGAAAGAGATCTGGTTGACTGTTAATAAATATGTACTGTATTAAGAGTGTTATCGGGGAATCGAATCAGATTCGTGCGTGACGCACGTGGTGCGGCCTGCATATGGTATGCTGCTAAATGTGCATTGAGCTTTTCTTTTGGATTTATGTTTACAAATTATATTATAATTTATTGATTGTTTTTCATAGCATGTTATTTTATATAAATATCTGAATTAATGCATATAAATACTTGAATTAATGCTTATGGTCATGTAATTTAGTATAAAATTGATGTACTATACATTATTGTAGTGTATTAATAAGAGTACTAATGTGATATGTCACAAGGAGGATTATGAATGCGTAACATTTATTATTTTATTTACATGTTTTATTTATTTATTTTTCTTAAAAGGTCTGTAATAGCCTCAGTCTACCTGAGTGAGAGGCTCGTGAGCGCACGCAATGTTGCTTCTCTCCATGAATGTTACTGAGTGTTACACGAGAGAGAGAGAAGCTGAAGCCCCGTTGATCCACTGATGATCTCTCTGTTTACAGATTAAAAAGGAAAAACATTGGATCTCATCGCTGTGTGGTCGTGTGGTCATTTGGGTTAAAGAGTCCGTTCCAGACATGCTACATAATTTGGTGCCGTGACCCGGATGCACCAGATCTGCTGCAGCTGATCGCTGGGGTTCGACAACGCGGGATCACAACGCTTCTGAAATCGACAACCATAGAATCTTCATCGTTGACGTTTTGATGGTAGTGTCTGGACATTGATAGTACTGAACTCTCACTTCACACACCACGCACACCCTCGTTGGACTGTTGTGTTTATTTTCCTTGTTTTCTTCTTCGCTTGGAAAAGCGTACGATAATTGAAAAGTTAATTTTCATTTATGATTTTCATTGTTGTCATTCCCCATATCTAATATGGCTGAAGGGAGATGGAATGAAGACCTGGTAACACCACATATTGGCAGGGGTCGAGGATTCTTTGGGGTAGGTGTACCTAAAGTCGGTAAACCACGTGTGTTGGCCTATGATTCAGTGACTCTTCCAACTGCGCTTCCCAATAACGAGCCGTGTAAACCAGAGACTTCCACTCCTGCCAATACTGGTTGTGACAATGTTACACAGCAGCTACGTGACCTTATTGGTGAGCTCGGAAGCCAGATAGGTGACTCCATTGCTACACGTTTGCTCGCGAACCAGAGTTCAGCATTACCTGGTTCCTCTCCATCTGAGCAGCAACCCTCTAGGACAGTGCCTCCATCCCCCAATCTTGATCTGTCCAAATTAAATCTAGTAATCAAAGCTGATATTAAAGAACCGCAAATGTTCAGAGGGGATGGTAGCGATAAGTTCACCATCCTGGAATGGATTGAACAAATGGGGGTGTATCTGTCCAAAAAGGGTTGTGACAAAGCCGACAGTGTGGAAGAGATATTGAATCATCTCTGCGGCCGGGCAAAGAGCATTGTTAAGGTCAAGCTGAAAAGTAGCCCGGCTGCAGTACTCTGCCCAGAGGCTGTCTATGAGGTACTACGGCGTTACTTTAGCGAAAGCCCTGGCTCTTGCCAGCCGTTAGCTGACTTTTATGCGACACAGCCAAAGTCTAATGAGCACCCTGTTGATTATTGGGTCAGGTTGAATGAGGCAGCCGAGTTAGCCGATGCTCACTTGCAAAGATGTGGAGGAAAGATGGAGAATATGAGCTCAGAGATTTCAATGATGTTTATCAGAAACTGTCCCAATCCTGATCTTTCCAGCATTTTTAGGAGTAAGCCCATAAGCAAGTGGTCAGCTGAGGAGGTCCAAGAGGCTATAGATGAGCATGAGAGAGATTTCAAGTCTCAGAGACCAGTTCCATCTCTGCTTAAAGTGGCTGTGAATCAGGCTGTTGCTGCTGAAAAACCTGTCAACACTCAGGTAGCAATAGGAAACGAAACTATGTGCGTAACCTCTGCACCGCATGCAACAGTTCAGAACCCTAAACCAAGTGAATCCGCAGAATTGGGCACTTTAGAGCGAGTGCTGAAAATGCTAGAGAGGGTGCTGGAGCGCACGACCCTGCCTGCTTCAGAGCCACGTCCCCGAACATCACAGTGGTATCGATCCCCTTCGTGTGGGGTCTGTGGAGACAGATCTCACTCGACTCGCTCCCACTGTATGAGAGAGAAAAGATGTCTCGCTTGCCTAGAAATAGGACATCAGCGTAGGGAGTGTCGCAATGTTGCTGGCCGAGCTTTGGCTCAGACTGGTGACGATCAGGGAAACTAGATCACTCACATTGGGGAGGGGGCAATGTGAGTGTTGAAAGTCAGCCTCTCATCAGTGAAGACGATCCAATGGTCATCTACAGCGGCCATTGTCAGGTTGAGTCAAGTGGCAGTATCATTTTGTTCCAGGACATTGCGAAGCTGGAAAAAGCTGACAGTTTGTTTTACACCGATGTGTTGGTGAATGATACGGTCACTTGCCAAGGCCTGTTAGACACTGGTTCTATGGCATGTACTATTAATGAGGAAACTGAGCGCAAGTTGTTGGATGCATGCGGGATCCTTGAGCCTGTTCAGCCCCCAACTGATGTCTTGCTTGTCGGTTGTGGTGGTGTTCGGGTCAAGCCCAAGTGCACCCATCAGCTAAAGTTGCATGTGTATGGACATTCAGTTAGTGTGCCTACCTTGGTTGTACCGGGGCAAAAAGACCAGTTAATTATTGGTACTAATGTGATCAAGTACGTTCTCAGTCAGCTTAAGCAATCCCAAAGCTATTGGCGTGTCATGAATCAGCCAAATTCTACAGGGGAACCAGAGATTCAGCGTTTTTTGAGCATGTTGTCTGGACATAACAGATGGGAGGGTGGTAGTATCCCAACCGTTGTTGGTACTGTTAAGCTCACTCAGGCCGTTACACTTTTACCTCAGCACGAGCACCTGGTGTGGGGCAGACTCCCAGCAAGTTCGACTCTTTCTGTGGGCAGTACTGTGTTAGTTGAGCCGTCTAAGGCACAAACTCATCAGAAAGGTGTTTTAGTCGGGCGTGTTATAGCCACATTACCTGGTGACAGATGGGTGCCGGTTAAGGTGATCAATCCATCCAGTAAGCCAATCACTTTGAGACGAAATGCCAAAATAGCCGATGTATCTCCTGTTTTAGCGGTCGAAGACCTGGATCTGCAACCTAAGGATGGTAATGGAGAGGCTGTGAGTGTTCAGGGCCAGTCTGTCTCCTCCAGTGAAGATATGGATGGTTCTCCCTCTGATTTTCAAGACGCACTGCAGAAGCTCGGCCTTAGTGATCTTGATATCGAGTCCTGCGAGGTGACTCCATACTGGAAAGACCAGCTTCTGCAGTTGATTCAGAGATATCAAGATGTGTTTTCTAAACATAAGCTAGATTGTGGTAGCGCCAAGGAGTTCGTCCATAGGATTCACCTGTCTGATAACCGCCCGTTCAGACTTCCATACCGGCGCGTTCCTCCAGCTCAATATCAGAAGCTGAGAAAAGTGCTCTCGGAGATGGAAGAGCAAGAAATTATTCGGAAGTCTTGTAGTGAGTGGGCGTCTCCGCTGGTCTTGGTCTGGAAGAAAAGCGGTGATCTTCGTGTTTGTGTTGATTATCGCTGGCTTAATGCCAGGACCATCAAAGACGCTCACCCGTTACCTCACCAAGCAGACTGTTTGGCGGCCTTAGGCGGAAACACAATCTTTAGCGTGATGGATCTCACCTCCGGCTTTTATAATATCGCAATGGCGGAGGAGGACAAAAAATTGACGGCCTTCACAACACCGATGGGCCTTTATGAGTTTAATCGCTTACCGCAAGGGTTATGTAATAGCCCCGCTAGCTTCATGCGCCTAATGACGAATATATTTGGCGATCAAAATTTCTTGACATTACTTTGCTATCTGGACGACCTACTTGTGTATGCCACAGATGAGAGTGAGGCCATCAAGAGACTCGGAGTGGTGTTCAGTAGACTCAGAGAGCATGGGCTTAAGTTAGCTCCCAAAAAATGCCATTTCCTCCGGAAGAGCGTGCGTTTCTTAGGGCATGTCATTGACAGTTCGGGGGTAGCGACCGACCCAGACAAGGTCAGTGCAATCGGATTGATAACTGAGGCTGATTTGATGATGGAGGATGGGGTAACACCATCCCAGAGGAAGATTAAATCATTCCTTGGAATGGTGTTGTATTACCAGAGGTTCATCCAAAATTGCTCCACCATCGCAAAACCCCTGTTTTCTTTGACGGCCACGCCAAGGGGCAAGAAGCCTCCCGAGAAAGGTGCTGCAGTGTTCAGAAAGTTGAGTTCTAGTGACTGGAAAGAGGAGCACAGCAGGGCCTTCCAGCAGCTAAAAGCCGCTCTGATTAATTCCGTGGTTCTGACACACCCAGATTTTAGTCGCCCGTTTATTTTGTCCACTGACGCGTCCATGGATGGGCTGGGCGCTGTGTTGTCGCAGATCGCAGAGGGTGAGACTAGGGCTCGGCCAATTGCTTTCGCTAGCAAAGCCCTTTCGCGTGCTCAGGCAAGGTATCCTGCTCACCGCTTAGAGTTTTTGGCTTTGAAATGGTCTGTCTGTGACAAATTCAGCCATTGGCTGAAAGGGCATGAATTTGTTGTTTGGACAGACAACAATCCATTGACTTACATCCTCACAAAGCCTAAACTCGACGCGTGTGAGCAGAGATGGGTTTCCAAGTTGGCACCTTATCATTTCAGCATTAAGTACATACCTGGCAGCAAGAACGTAGTGGCCGATGCTTTGAGTCGTCAACCATTTGTCCATAACCGGGTCAGTCAGAGGCTGTTGAATGAGCCTTATGGTGCATTGCTTGAGGAAGCGGAGCAGTTTGAGAAAGACAAAGTACAGGATGCATTCAGGCTTAGTGCTGGTGCCCAGAGCGTCGAAGGTCCCCCTTGTGTAACTTCTTGGTGTTGTCCTCTCTCCAGTGCTGAGGTTACCGCAGTATTAGAGGGTCACAGTGACTGGGCAGCAGGAGTCGAATCGAGGGCAATTTCCTGGATCGCTCAAGGCGCTCAGCAGCTGTCTCCTCCTGGGCAATGCCCGTTACCAGTCTTCTCGTTAGATGAACTTCGAGACCGACAACAGAATGATCCTTGTCTGTCCAGGGTCCTGTTTTACGTCAATAGGGGCAAGAGGGCCTCACGTCGTGAGCGTTCTGGAGAGGCGTATAAGGTGCTCAGAGTCTTAAAGCAATGGGACAAGTTGAATGTGCTTGATGGCGTACTGTATCGCGTAAGTAAAGACAACCTTGCAGGAAAGAAACGGTTACAGTTCGTTGTTCCGTCCTCTTTAATTACGCAGGTGATGACAGGCGTCCACGATGAAGCAGGGCACCAGGGCCAAGGTAGAACTATGCACCTGGCAAGACAAAGGTTTTTTTGGGTTGGGTTGGAACGCGACGTTCGTAGGTATGTTAAGTGTTGCAAGCGCTGTGTTGTCAGTAAGACACTCGAACCTGAAGGTAGAGCCCCGTTAGAGAGCGTTAAAACGTCAAGCCCAATGGAGCTAGTATGTATCGATTTTTGGACCGCGGAAAGCTCCAAAGGCCGTAATGTGGACGTGTTGGTCGTAACTGATCATTTTTCCCGTATGGCACATGCCTTTCCATGTCGTGATCAGTCAGCAAAGCAGGTAGCCCGTCAGTTGTGGGACCGATATTTTTGTGTGTACGGCTTCCCTGACAGGATCCACTCGGATCAGGGGGCCAACTTTGAGAGCCAACTGATCCGAGAATTGCTGCAGGTTGCCGGAGTGAAAAAGTCAAGAACAACTGCTTACCATCCGATGGGCAATGGCGTCGTTGAACGGTTCAATAGAACTTTGGGTAACATGGTCAGAGCACTGCCGCCGAGGTCTAAAGAAAAGTGGTCACAGTTGCTTCAGACACTAACGTTCGCATACAATTGTACAGCGCACGAGTCCACTGGCTACGCTCCATTCTATTTAATGTTTGGTAGGATCCCGAAGCTACCCGTGGATGTGATGTTTAGCAATGTTGACAGAGACTGTGATGTTGTTGATTACGATAAGTATGTGAAAAGGTTGCAAGACAATTTGAAAGAGGCTATGACCGTCGCTCAGGGGAACATTGATGCCAGTCAGCAGCGTCAGGCTGAGTTGTACAACCGGAAGACGAAGGGCTGTAACATTGAGTTGGGTGATCAAGTTCTCCTGGCCAACAAAGGTGAACGTGGGAAAAGAAAATTAGCAGACAGGTGGGAGTCCACACCCTATAGGGTAGTAGCGCTGAACCCCCAGTGCCACATTTATCGCATTCGTAACACCAAAACGGGCCAGGAGAAAACTGTTCATCGTAATTTGCTGTTGCAAGCCAACTTCTTGCCGCTCGAGTTGGGAGGTCCTGAATCACCTGGGGATAGTGGTGAATCTGTCCTTGGAAGCAGGAGTGCATCCTTGGATAATGTTAGTTCTGCAGCTGAGATGTGTTCTGTCCCTGACCGAGTTGCCAGTTGGGTGGAAAGAACCACAATTTCTGAAGATCCTCAGCAGAGATTGTCCTACAGATCTGATAGTGCTGGTTCATTGGATGTAGTCCCCGAGTCATTGGTTCAGGAGCAATTGTCGTCAAAAGATGATTATACCAAAGGAAACAGCAATGTAGTCATTCCAGATGAAGGACTGAGTAGTGATTCTTGCAGTTCGCTTTCTGAGGCAGTTCTCCATGATGACCGTTGCGTTTCACCTGCTAGAGTTGTTGAGCCACTTCCTAGTCAAGGAGAAGCGATAGTTCGAACCAGAGTGGGTAGGATGGTGAGACCTGTCAACAGGTTGATAGAGAATATGGCTCAATCTATCAGAACACTGAATCCAGTTGGTGGGGTTGTAAGATCTTTATTGAAATAAGAATGTATTGTATTAAACCATTACATTGTAATACAATATTGTTTTCTTTAAGTTTTAAGGTTAAGTCTCTGTGAGTCAGTGCATTTCAGCACATTTGTTGTTCCAGATCCAAGATTAAGTTGAGATGAATGGTGTTTAAGGCACCTTTTGCGGGTGATTGCAGTGGGCCTGATCAACCTTATGTACACACCTTCCCTGCGAGTGGGAAACATTTTGTTGCACCATGTTCTGGAAAACAGTTGGTCTAAATAGCTCCAGTGTATACAATCCCTGTATAAGACAAAATTTGTGAAGTTCAGGGTGGAGAATGTAACTGGTGAAAATTAACCTTTGACTTGTTTTTTATTGTATTATTTTTTTTCTGTATTTTACTGTTTAAGTTTTCCTATTTTTGTATTTAGAATGGCTTAATGAACCTCACAAAATTTTGTTCACATTATTGTTCATGAGTAAGAGAACATAACGTTAAAATAGCGGAACTTTTCCCTGAGTGTTTGTTTGGGGAGGGAGCGTCATCGGTGGAACACTTCCGGGGTTTCTCCTCGTGCGGTCTGTAATAGCCTCAGTCTACCTGAGTGAGAGGCTCGTGAGCGCACGCAATGTTGCTTCTCTCCATGAATGTTACTGGTATGATGATGTTTATTGTCTGAAGGCATAATTATTGCTCAATAATTGTGATTTGAGTGTGCTTAATCATTTGAGTGTGTTACTCGTGATGAATGTGTGTAGTAGTACGAGTTTATACAACTCATTATGGTGCTAACTGATTAGTATCTTATGCACAGAGTGTTACACGAGAGAGAGAGAAGCTGAAGCCCCGTTGATCCACTGATGATCTCTCTGTTTACAGGTGTGTTGTTTAATTAGTTCTGTTTTGTGAAAGGAAAGAGATCTGGTTGACTGTTAATAAATATGTACTGTATTAAGAGTGTTATCGGGGAATCGAATCAGATTCGTGCGTGACGCACGTGGTGCGGCCTGCATATGGTATGCTGCTAAATGTGCATTGAGCTTTTCTTTTGGATTTATGTTTACAAATTATATTATAATTTATTGATTGTTTTTCATAGCATGTTATTTTATATAAATATCTGAATTAATGCATATAAATACTTGAATTAATGCTTATGGTCATGTAATTTAGTATAAAATTGATGTACTATACATTATTGTAGTGTATTAATAAGAGTACTAATGTGATATGTCACAAGGAGGATTATGAATGCGTAACATTTATTATTTTATTTACATGTTTTATTTATTTATTTTTCTTAAAAGGTCTGTAATAGCCTCAGTCTACCTGAGTGAGAGGCTCGTGAGCGCACGCAATGTTGCTTCTCTCCATGAATGTTACTGAGTGTTACACGAGAGAGAGAGAAGCTGAAGCCCCGTTGATCCACTGATGATCTCTCTGTTTACAGATTAAAAAGGAAAAACATTGGATCTCATCGCTGTGTGGTCGTGTGGTCATTTGGGTTAAAGAGTCCGTTCCAGACATGCTACATAATTTGGTGCCGTGACCCGGATGCACCAGATCTGCTGCAGCTGATCGCTGGGGTTCGACAACGCGGGATCACAACGCTTCTGAAATCGACAACCATAGAATCTTCATCGTTGACGTTTTGATGGTAGTGTCTGGACATTGATAGTACTGAACTCTCACTTCACACACCACGCACACCCTCGTTGGACTGTTGTGTTTATTTTCCTTGTTTTCTTCTTCGCTTGGAAAAGCGTACGATAATTGAAAAGTTAATTTTCATTTATGATTTTCATTGTTGTCATTCCCCATATCTAATATGGCTGAAGGGAGATGGAATGAAGACCTGGTAACACCACAAATATCGATACTTAAGGATCGATCCGCCCATCCCTACTGATGGTAATCTCTTTTCACATTGATCACATGTGAACGGCGTCTCTCCAGTGTGGATCCTCGTGTAATGCTCAACAATAAAACTAATTATATTATAAAACGATTATAAAACACCACTCTGCTTCTTTTCGATTTAATTTAAATACATTTTAAACATTATAAGCACACAACTCATGTTTGTGTTTGTAGCTCTGGAGAATTTCTTCACTAATCCTTGATTTTCTTCTTTACCACTTATTTATAAACAAGCACTTTCTATTTTTATATCATGTGAACTTATCCTCGATACTATTCCTTATAAAAAACAATTGGATTGCTTTGATATCGCTACTTATATCTAACCTTCCTAATCCCGGCTACTAGCCTTTAGCCCGTTAGCATTCCACGCGTGGCCTATTGGCCGTCTCATTTTACACCCGTTTCACTGAATCCTGGTTATTTCCGGCATTTCAGTCCTAAATTAGTAGTGATAGTTGTAGTATCACTACTAACTTACTGTTCATCTGTTATAATGGCGAACACATCAGATGCGTGTCTAACATTACCTCTGAGTGCAGGTGAGGACACGTTCGAGCTCTTCACGGTGAAGCAGGAGCTGGAATACGTCGAGAAACAGATCCGTGGTCTGCTGGTGAAGCAAGCCGAGCTGTTGGATCGGCGCTCAACGCTTGAAGCATCACGCGCAAATCAGTGGTTAGTAACGTTAACTCTTTGACTCCGACTTCGTCTACTCCGTATGTTACTCTGCCCAGGAGGACGCGATCATCTCGGGCTTCATTCACTCCGGCACCGAAACAGCAACATGGACCATGGATCACACAGCGGAAGACACGAGCCAGGACCAGAGCTGCCTCTCCGCCCCTCCCGGTCTTCGAGATCTCCACCCGGAACCGCTTCTCCCCTCTTCGCGAGCCGGAACGCGACGACGCCGTGATCATCGGCACATCCATGGTCCGTCACGTCCGCGCTACTACTTCGGGGAAAGGTAAGGTGTGCACTCACTGCTTTCCTGGTGCTCATGTTCTTGATGTCGCTGCACAGGTTCCCGAGATCCTGAACGGGGACGAGCGCGTCGGAGCTGTTGTGCTGCACGCGGGAGCGAACGACATCAGGCTGTGGCAGACGGAGGTTCTGAAGAAGGACTACAGGAGCCTGATCGAGACGGTACGCAGCACAGCGCCTAAAGCAGCGATCATCGTGTCTGGACCGCTTCCCACGTACAGACAAGGACAGGAAAGGTTCAGTAGACTATTTACGCAGAACTAGTAAGTCAAAGTCCAAATCACAGCCTTTGCGGCCCAAACTTACCTAATATGCATAGTGTGGAACATTATATAGAAACATTATATAGGATCTAGCAAAAATCTTATTGTAATTAAACCAGAAAATCTAAATATCGGTGAACAAAAACAATTTCTAAAGCTAGGTCTTCTAAACATTAGATCGCTCACACCTAAGGCGGTTATTGTAAATGAAATGGTCACAGAAAATAACTTATCTGTTGGAGGAGGAGCTGTAACTGTATATAATGAAGAGGAGGAGCTGTAACTGTATATAATGATGAGGAGGAGCTGTAACTATATATAATGAAGAGGAGGAGCTGTAACTATATATAATGACGAGGAGGAGCTGTAACTATATATAATGAAAGAGGGGGAGGAGCTGTAACTGTATATAATGAAGAGGAGGAGCTGTAACTATATATAATGAGGAGGGGGAGCTGTAACTATATAATGAAGAGGAGGAGCTGTAACTATATAATGAAGAGGAGGAGCTGTAACTGTATATAATGAAGAGGAGGAGCTGTAACTATATATAATGATGAGGAGGAGCTGTAACTATATATAATAAGAGGAGGAGCTGTAACTGTATATAATGAAGAGGAGGAGCTGTAACTCTATATAATGAAGATGAGGAGCTGTAACTATATAATGAAGAGGAGGATCTGTAACTTTATATAATGAAGAGTTGGAGCTGTAACTATATAATGAAGAGGAGGAGCTGTAACTATATAATGAAGAGGAGGAGCTGTAACTACATAATGAAGAGGAGGAGCTGTAACTATATAATGAAGAGGAGGAGCTGTAACTATATAATGAAGAGGAGGAGCTGATGATGTTTAAAGGAGGAGCTGTAACTGTATATAATAAAGAGGAAGACAGACAGAAACGGACAGAAGCAGAAATGTCTGATCAGTGTGATCTGTGTCTGCTGGGACTGATCATTCTCTCTTCACTTCTCACAGGTAAAGAAATCTGTATTTTCTCTAAACACATTTAGTGGAATTAGTCTGGAAAGAGTTGATTTGAACATGCTCAGTTTATTCTTGCACACATTCACGTTGTGATCTCAGAGTTGTGTATTGATACACACAGATCATACTGTATTATTCCTGATACTGGACATAGTGTCAAAGGGTAACACTTTACAATAAGGCTACATGAATAATCATGTACTAATACCTGAATTAATACTTTATTAAACATGAACTAATAATTATTGAAGGCACGACCGAATCATGAACCAATGAAGAGTTATCTTGAACTACGACTGTCATTACGGATTCACACATGAATAACGGCAGCCTTCACTACATGTTATACATGTTTGATAATTAATTAATTCATTAACATTTATGGATAAACTTAATCAAACCAGAGATACAGGAAGTGGGGGTGCAGCAGCTGCAGCTTTTGTGTTCATTTCTATTTCCTGTATCTGTGTACGCTCTTCTATTGTGTGTTTCAGTGTAAACAGCCCAATAACCCTTTTATTTAAAGGGTTAATTTATGTCCTGTAGACCAGTCCGTTACATTACGATTGAAAGCAGTATCAATAATGTCGAAAATAATGTCAAAAATTTGATGCGAGTCATTCTAGCAAACTGCCATTTGGGTCCGCAACGTTTGATGAGATGTTTAAGGCACAAAATGTCCCAAAATGTGTTTATAAAGCTTAAAGTTATTAATTCAAGTTTTTTTTTTGTTAACATGATATGTGATAAAATTCTGTTTTTAAAGAATAACATACTATTTTTAATAATTTGTCATTAGTACATAAACTGTGTTCAGTTTAGACAAGTGTTCTCATCGATACGCTTGTTGTGATTTGCGGAGTTTTGACGAGTTTTATAGACTTTCAAAAATTCAAAATTGGTGACCTAAAAAAAAAGGAAAGAAGTAGCGAGTAGAAATAAGGTGTGGCCCCTTTAAGAGCTGCGCGCTCCCGGTTGAATGCTCTGCTTTTGTATGTGCGTCTCGATCACACCATGCGGGTTATTTCTGTCTGATGCTCTTTTTAAAGTAATTGTGTTTAGTTTTGCTGCAGCTGAGCAGCCGATCGCGTATCATTAATTTTTTTTTTTAAACTCTTTGACCACCGACCGGTCTTCGGCCTGAATTGGACCGGCTGTTCGGGATTGTTCCCGGTATTCCCGATGGCCAATCCGCCCCTGCCTTGTGTGTGCAGACCTCTATGGTACATGATTATTCATAAACCCTTATTGTAAAGCGTTACCGGAAAAATACTGTATGATTGTAATCTTCTGCTTGTTATGCTGGTATGGTTTATGGTTTGATTTATTAATAAATATCATAATTATCACTGAGATCTACTGTGTTTCAGGCACCAGTGGAGTGGATCGTGTGTTCATCAGTTCTGGTGTAGATGTCCGTCTGTCCTGTAATAATGCTCTTTCTGACTGCAAATCAACTACATGGATCTACTCTAACATATTCAGACGTCCACAGATAGTTGAACTGATTGAGTTAGGGATAAAGAATGAAGACACAGAGAGACATGAGAGACTGAGTCTGGAGTCTGACTGCTCTCTGAACATCAAGAACGCCACAGGAGAAGATTATGGATTATACACCTGCCAACAATATGTGAGCAGACGACAACACCAACCAGAAACTGAAGCACATGTTTATCTGCATGTTCTTCATGGTAAGTTTATGATTATATGGTCAGTTTAAAAAGGGCAGATTCTTTATTAAACTCAGATGATGATTGAAGAGTCTGTGATTTGTGTCTTGTGTTCAGTTTCAGTGTCATCATCATCATCATCATCATCATCTTCATCCTCACAGACTGAGATCAGTCCAGGCCGCTCTGTGACTCTCTCCTGTCAGTTGTATTTATATTCTGGATTCTCCTGTAATTATTGGGTTCGTTCTGAGGGATTTGAGCTGTTGTGGGTGAATCAGGCTGGTGTTGATCTGAAGACAGACTCCAGATATCAGATATCATCATCATCATCATCATCATCATATCGCTGTATCATCACTCTGACTACAACACTCCTGAATGAAGATAACAACAGAGAGTGGAGATGTCAGCTTACTCTCAGAAATCAACTCCAGACGTCAGTCACATACACTGTTAAGTATTCAGGTGAGAAACACTGTTAGAAGACAGATTTGAGAAAACTTCCACAGACTGGCTCTACTCTTGATGATGACTTCATACGTTTGGAAATTGTAAAATATTAGTATTAACCTCATACATGGATCATATATGAAATATTTTATACATCTATTAAAGCCTAGTATGACCCATGTAGGAGGTCAGCTTTAGGAGTTATACGGCTTAATAATGTCCTTCATTCAGGAAAGCTGAAGGTTTATGGGAAGCAGCTCAACTGTGTTTCACTCTCATATAAATCATATAAAATTATTAGACAGGTCCGTTGCATTACGATTGAAAGCAGGACCAATAATGTCAAAAATGTGATGTGCAGTCGAGTTTGTGTGTGTGTGTGTGTGTGTGTGTGTGTGTGTGCTGTTTAAATAAGTGTTTTCACTGATACACTTGTTGTGATTCGCTGAGTACTGACGAGTTTTACTGTAAACTGTCACGCATTGAGCGCGAGACTCACACAGTTGACCCTTTCCACACACTCTCGCCACACATCCATTTACTCACACAGAGAATGATCATGTAGCAAAGAGGACACTGACACCGACAGACAAGACATAGCAGGTTACTTTAATACAAAACAAATGATCAGCGCTCAGATTCTGTCCATTTTATTACGAAATTCAATCAATAAATGGCGTTTTGGCTCTTGTAAGTGTGTCGTGACAGATCTCAGTAGCGCTTCAGTTCAAGCGGCACGTAACCGATCATCTGTTACTCTTCTTTACTACTAATATAAGCATGAATGATCAATAGGCCATTTTGAAAAATATCTAATTTGAAAATTTGAAATAAAACTCTTGATCAGTGTTTATCAACCGGGGAAAGAGGTCCATAAAACAGCTGGAGAACAACATGTCAACGTTACATTTACCTCACGAAAGCCATTTAATGATCATACAGGCTAGACAAATTAGCTATAGAGAGAAGCGTTTTGTTAAATATGTCCACTATATTAGGCTACATATTATATTTTTACTTTACTTATATCATTAAAATATTTTTTTAAGTTGTTGTTATTAAAAAACAAACCTCTCTAGGGTTAGTTTGATATTTTACACTTAAAGCCCTGTTTTAAGATCGTTTCTGATGAAATAGAACGGTTAAGATTGAAATTTGGGCAAATGCTGCAGAATTGTAGTTCCCTTTCGTAGTCACTTCGAGTTACGTCAGAAGTGACGGAAATTGGGGGTTTCGCATAGAAAGCCAATCCTCTTCGAGTATTTAAAAACGAGCCAATGGCGTGCAATGCCTTGGGGCTGCGGAAATTTGCATAGCGTACTCCGTCCTACTCCATGAGTATAAAAGGAGGAAGTGAACGCAACCGCAGTATGTTTTCGCTTCGGAGCCAAGAGAACCTCTTCACTCCTGAAAGCCATTCTCACTGTTCAAGACTCTTCGAGACGAGCGTCCTCTTCAGTGTTGGTGTGACGGCGGTACCCAGCGAGATTCTGCATCGCCTGCGATCTGAGCAGTGGTCTGCTAGACTTTGCGCTTCTCCCTGGTCGCCTCAGCGCTGAAAGAGTGAATTTCCTCCTCTCATTGAAAGAGCTGCACGCGGCACGTCTTTTTAAAGATGGTTCGCCCGTGTTCTTCTGGGTGCGGTCGATTTCTGTCGTCATCTGATGGTCACGATCGCTGCTTTGTATGCCCGGGCATTCAGCATGCAGCAGCAGCGTTCGTGGATGACTCATGTTCCTTCTGTGGGAACATGACCATCTCTACACTGAGGTCGAGACTCAATGATCTGACTAAAGTGAGAGTCCCCGTGTCCGTTACTCGTTCTGCTTCCCTCACGGGGGGCCCGTCGACTCGGGGACCTGGTGATCTAACGGTGACGGTGTGGAACAAAGCCCCGACGATTCCTCGGGCCACACCTCCCGCCTCAGTGCGAGAGCCAGCGAGCGTTAGTTCGATTCAGTCGGTTGCTTCTTCGGCGGTACCGGCTGCTTCGGGCAGCGCTCCAGATGATGATGCGATGTCGATCACAGCATCACTAGGCGGGCTAGAGTCCTCGGGAGATGAGGATGCGGCTGCGTTGCCTCCTTCGGGAGTGCCAGCGTTGCCCGTGTCGGATCCCGAGCTGACGGCCATGCTGTCTCGAGCCGCTGGGAGTATCGGGTTAGAGTGGAACCCTCCGCCCTGCCCCGATCTCTCACGGATGGATGATTGGTTTTTGGACAAAGCTGCCGCCGTAAGGCCACGGCCAACTCCATTGCCTTTCTTCCCCGAGCTGCATGTGGAGCTGTCGGGCTCTTGGGGGGCTCCCCTGTCCACTCGAGAGCGCAATCTCTCCCCCGCCTTTCCCCCCCTCGATGGTGGGGCCGCCCGTGGGTACACTGGGATGCCCCCGGTGGAGCGCTCTGTTGCGATGCAGCTGTGTCCACAGGGCGCCTCCTCCCGTGGTCCTCCTAAGCACCCATCCAAAGCCTGTAGGTTCTCGTCTGCTATGGCGGCGCGTTCCTATTGAGCGGCGGGACAGGTGGCCTCCGCTCTGCATGCGATGAGCACTTTGCAGGTCTTCCAAGCGAAGCTGCTCAGAGATATGCACGAGGGCGGGACTGATCCAACGGCATTCAAAGATTTGCGGTCCGCCACTGACCTTGCTCTCCGGGCGACGAAAGTGGCCGCTCGCGCTGTTGGTCAGGTGATGGCCACCAGTGTGGTCCAGGAGCGTCATCTCTGGCTCAACCTGGCAGACACTCGGAGCGCTGAGCGGACTCGTCTGCTCGACGCCCCACTCTCCCAGGTTGGCCTTTTCGACGGTGCAGTCGAGGACTTTGCCCAGCAGTTCTCGACTGCCCAGAAGCAGACGGAGGCAATTAAACATATTCTGCCCCGACGACCAGCTGCTGCCTCCACCCAGTCGTCGGCACAGATGCCTCCCGCTGCTCGCCGCCGAGGACGCCCCCCGCGGCTCCCCTCCCTCCCGCCCGGCCCCAGCAGCAGCCTTCACCCGGGCCGCGGCGTAGAGGAGGCCGCGGCGTAGAGGAGGCCGCAGGCAGGCGTCACAGCCCCCTCAGGCCGCAAGCCCCGCTAAACGCCAGGCTAAGCGACGTTCCTGAGACGTGCTGCTCAGTGATGAGGTTGAGTTTTTCCCAGGAGGCGGTAGCAGGCCCCCTCCTTCCCCCGGTGGAGGGCCGGGGGAGAATCTTTTGTTCTCAGCTCCCCGCTGCTCACCCACGGGTGAGCAGTACCCTGAGTTGGTTAAAGAAAGACTTGACATCACTAAGCACACAGACAGGATTGGGTGCGCTCGACGTCCCAGTGCGTCAGCCCACTCATTCCTCTCTGTCTCTGAGGGCGTGGAAGGGAGCGTGTGTCGTCCCCGGGCTACGCCACTCCCTTCCCCCTCTATCGCCAGACCCCCGTGAAACGCTTTGCCTTCCCTGGTCGCTTCTGTCGGGGAGCGGGCCTCGACGGTGCATCCGGGCGGGGTAACTCCTGCGCGCATGCCGGTCGACCCGCCTCGCTGCCCCTCCGGGGGGACGTCTGTGGTTCGGATGACCCCGCTGGTTCAATTCCTGGAAGCCTGGCTAGAGCTTCCCGGGCTGTCCCGCTGGGTCATCAGAACGATCAGATTCGGCTACGCGATTCAGTTCGCACAGTCTCCTCCCCGTTTCGGGGGAGTTCGCTCCACGATGGTCGGTGGCAATGCCCCGGTTATGAGAGCGGAGATTGCGACCCTGCTGGCGAAGGGTGCAATCGAGACGGTCCCTCCAGCCGAGATGAGGTCCGGGTTTTACAGCCCCTACTTCATTGTCCCCAAAAAGACCGGTGGGTTACGACCGATCCTAGACCTGCGCATTTTGAACCGTTCTCTCCATCGACTACCGTTCAAAATGCTCACAGCCAAACGCATTCTCGAATGCGTTCGGTTTCAGGATTGGTTTGCAGCGATCGACCTGAAGGACGCGTACTTTCATGTCTCCATTTTGCCTCGACACAGACCGTTTCTTCGGTTTGCTTTCGAGGGCCAGGCATATCAGTACACGGTTCTCCCATTCGGGTTAGCTCTGTCCCCTCGCGTCTTCACGAAGATCGTCGAGGCAGCCCTTGTTCCCCTTCGCGAGAACGGGGTTCGCATCCTGAACTATCTCGACGACTGGCTGATACTGGCACACTCTCGAGCTCAGGTTTGCGAACACAGAGACCTGGTGCTCCGGCACCTAGCCCGTCTGGGCCTTCGGGTCAACCGGGAGAAGAGCAAACTTTGCCCCGTGCAGAGGATCTCTTTTCTCGGCATGGAGATAGACTCGGTCGCCATGTCCGCGCAGCTCACGATCTAGCGCGCGCACTCACTGCTGACTTGTCTTCGACAGTTCGAGGGCAAGAGTGCGGTTCCACTGAAACTATTTCAGAGGCTCCTGGGGCATATGGCATCCGCTGCCGCGGCAACGCCGCTCGGTTTGCTTCATATGAGACCGCTTCAGCTGTGGCTTCGCGATCGAGTCCCGAGGTGGGCATGGCATCGCGGTTCGCTCCGAGTTCCAGTGACTCCAGCATGCCGCCGAACCTTCTTCCCGTGGTCGAACCTCAGCTTCTTACGGACCGGCGTCCCTATTCAGCGAGTTTCCAGGCATCTCGTTGTCTCCACGGATGCGTCTACCACAGGTTGGGGTGCCATGTGCAATGGGCATGCAGCCGCGGGTTCCTGGACAGGAACCCAGCGCCTCATGCACATCAATTGCCTCGAGCTGCTGGCAGTGCGGCTCGCCCTGCACCGCTTCCGAGTGTTGCTCACGGGCCAGCATGTGCTTGTCCGTTCAGACAACACTACGGCAGTAGCGTACATCAACCACCAGGGGGGTCTACGCTCACGCCGGTTGTCCGCAGCTCGCCCGCCACCTCTTGTTATGGAGTCAGAAGCACCTGAGGTCCCTTCGTGCAGTTTACATTCCTGGAGACCGGAACCTGGCAGCCGACAAACTGTCACGGGTCCGTCCTATCTCCGGCGAATGGCGACTCCATCCCCAGTCGGTCCAGCTGATTTGGGACCAGTTCGGGGAGGCACAGATAGATCTGTTCGCCTCTCGGGACTCATCCCACTGCGCCCAGTTTTATTCCCTGACCGAGGGTACGCTCGGCTCAGATGCACTGGCGCACAGCTGGCCACGGGGCCCACGCAAGTATGCGTTTCCCCCAGTGAGCCTCCTTGCACTGGTGTTGTGCAAGATCAAGGAGGACGAGGAGCAGGTCTTGCTGGTAGCCCCCTATTGGCCCACCAAGACGTGGTTCTCCGAACTCATGCTCCTCGCGACAGCACCTCCTTGGCCTATTCCTCTGAGACAGGACCTACTCTCTCAGAGACGGGGCACTCTGTGGCACCCTCGTCCCGATCTTTGGAGGCTGCATGTGTGGCTCCTGGACGGGTCGAGGCAGGTTTGAGTTCGCTGCCACCTGCGATGGCGGCAACCATCACTTCCGCAAGAGCGTCGTCCACGAGACACCTTTATGCGTTGAAGTGGAACCTCTTCGTCAATTGGTGTTCTTCTCGCAGAGAAGACCCCCGGAGATGTTCGATCGCGGTTGTGCTTTCCTTCCTGCAAGAAGGGTTGGAGCGCAGGCTGTCGCCCTCCACCCTTAAGGTTTACGTCGCGGCCATTGCCGCTTCTCATGAAGCAGTGGAGGGTAAGTCCTTAGGGAAGCACGACCTGGTCATCAGGTTCCTGAGGGGAGCGAGGAGGCTACATCCGCCTCGTCCTCCCCTCGTACCCTCTTGGGACCTCTCGGTAGTTTTAAG
The DNA here is from genome assembly GCF_016745375.1 of Pimephales promelas. The sequence goes on along the minus strand of NW_024121258.1, from coordinate 148,692 downwards.
TGCACTGCAGAGGCATCCCTTTGAGCCTTTGCAATCGGTAGAGTTAAAGTTTCTGTCCATGAAGGCAGCACTCCTGGTTGCATTGGCCTCCATCAAGATGGTGGGGGACCTGCACGCATTCTCCGTTGACGAAGCGTGCCTGGAGTTCGGGCCGGCTTACTCTCACGTGATCCTGAGACCCCGGCCTGGATATGTGCCCAAGGTTCCCACCACTCCCTTCCGGGACCAGGTGGTGAACCTGCAAGCGCTGCCCCTGGAGGAGGCAGACCCAGCCTTGGCACTGCTCTGTCCGGTACGTGCTCTCCGCACCTATGTCGACAGAACGCGGTGTTTCAGGACCTCAGACCAGCTCTTTGTCTGTCATGGGGGGAGCCAGAAGGGAAGGGCTCTCTCAAAGCAACGGCTGTCCCACTGGATATCCCTAAAAAAAAAAAAAAGGAGGGGTCCAGACTTTCGCAGGGCACTGGTAGACAGCTTGAAGATGGCGTGATGGCACAGACCCCCAATCTCCGTCACTTCTGACGTAACTCGAAGTGACTACGAAAGGGAACGTCTCGGTTACGGATGTAACCCTCGTTCCCTGAGTAGGGAACGGAGACGTTACGTCTCCCTGCCACTTCTGCTGTATCGCTGGGTAGACGCCGAGTTCAATCTTGGCTCCTCAGCGAAGACATACTGCGGTTGCGTTCACTTCCTCCTTTTATACTCACGGAGTAGGGCGGAGTACGCTATGCAAATTTCCGCAGCCCCAAGGCATTTCACGCCATTGGCTCGTTTTTAAATACTCGAAGAGGATTGGCTTTCTATGCGAAACCCCCAATCTCCGTCACTTCTGACGTAACGTCTCCGTTCCCTACTCAGGGAACGAGGGTTACATCCGTAACTGAGACGTTTTCTGTGTTAGCACCCCCACCTACACAATGGTTGTCTATGTGCACATGAACAATCATTCGTAAAATGCATTAAACTTTAGTTTACAAAGACGTGAAACTCACAGAGTGGTCTGGGGTGTTCACTGATATACTCACACAAATATCGCTGCAAAAGATGCTTTCCAACAGGTTTTAGCGTAGTTTTGTCCGACTCCATTGACTTGACTTGGTACAAAAACTAAGATAAAACCTGTTGGAAAGCATCGTTAATGTCCTACAGGTGATGTGTGTGAACATTCATCTTCTGCAGCTCCAGTCTCTTCAACAACACTGACTCCAGTCAGCAGATCAAACTCTGAGAAGACATCAAGCAGAACTACAGCAACAGCTCCTACACAAGGTTCATGATCACATGACCACTGGCACACATCATCACTCTCGCTTCAGTGGTTTGATCACACCACAGTAAAATCAGCCGGATAATTCCATCAATTCAGTATTGAAACCTCAAAGGATATATTGTGTTCATGCATTAAAATATGACATTTCTATTTCCATCTTGTTTTAATAGTTGCAACTACAACTACATCAACTACAGTAACAACACGTCCCACAGCAAACTCTCCGAATCCAGGTGTGTATGAACATCATCCTCATCATCCAGAGAATCAGTTTCTGAACACACATCATCACTCTCGCTTCAGTGGTTTGCACTGGCTCTCTCAGGCTGGTTTATTATCACAGATATTATCTACAAAAAGTATCTCTTAAGTCAGATTTGTCAGTGAGCCATTTTGATACATACAGTATGACTTGTACTTCCTGTTGTCTGATGCAAATTAATTATAAATATTATACCGATAGTGTATCTCATGCCATCCCATGATAAATTCAAATGATATTTAGGATTCATTTTTGGAAAATAAATGCCTTGACATTCTGTTCATGCATTAAAATATGACATATTTCTATTTCCATCTTGTTTTAATAGTTGTAACTACAACTACATCAACTACAGTAATAGCACATCCCACAGCAAAATCTCTGAATCCAGGTGTGTATGAACATCATCCTCATTTGATCGACTCATAGATTTTATAGAATCAGTATCTGAATCGTCTCTAAAGTTGTTCAAACAGCTGATCACAAATATTGATTGTTATTGTCAAAGATACATCATACAAAGATACACTGGGTTCCCGCTTGTTTTGTAAACATTCAAGAAAGTTACTGTTATCATAGCGGAGACCCGATACATATCACTGAGAGCTAGTATCAGTTGTTTTTGGTTCACCTCGAGCCGCCGGAGGAGGGTATGGGGTCTGGCGCTGTGTCATAGGCCAAAGAGCTCTCGGAGGAGGGGGAGGGGGGCTTGGGGGTGAGCTGGGCCCACAGGCTTTGGTGGTTGTGGAGGCTGCCGTTTTTTGGTTGACATCTGGGGGCTTGCAGCAAAAGAGTGGGATAGTTGCTCTGGTGTTATCTTAAATAAGGCTGTAATATGTAAGGCTAAAAATATAAAAGCGATAGAGCGATAAAAATATAAAAGCGATAAAACAAAGCGCAGAGCAGTAAGCAAGAGCGTCCGAACAGTAGCTGAGCAGGAAATGTTGATCGTTGGTGGAGAGAAAGTGTTCAGCACTGTTTTGTGTTCAACCTCCCTTATCTATCGTTCTTCAGACGCTACAGCTCTCTCAATATTCAAAGTGCAAACAGAGACCAGAGCTACAACTACTCAGTCCAGGATAGGTTTGATAGCTCTGTTGCGCAGCAAAACCTTCGCCATCGTCACGTGATCAGTGAACTGTGAGTCCTACTCTGGCGACTCGTGCTGGATGAGCAGAGCAGACGTTTACAATAGTTTACAATGGTTTTTATTTTTTATAGAAACAGCAAAACGATCTTGGAGGCAGTGATGCAGTCATAATGTGAATGTAGTGGCGCATATTCTGTGCTAATTCCACCCTTGCACTCCGTCAAGGCGATATCACAAGACCGATCGTCTCGTCACATTTTATTCTCGCGAGATCTCGTCACATTTTACTCTCGTGAGATCTCGTCACATTTTATTCTCGCGAGATCTCGTCACGTTTTAGTATTGCAAGATCTCGTCACATTTTAGTATTGAAATATCTCGTCACATTTTAGTCTCACGAGATCTCATCACATTTTATTCTAGCGAGATCTCGTCACATTTTAGTCTCACGAGATCTCGTCACATTTTAGTCTCGTGAGATCTTGTCACATTTTAGTATTGAAATATCTCGTCACATTTTAGTCTCACGAGATCTCATCACATTTTATTCTAGCGAGATCTCGTCACATTTTAGTCTCACGAGATCTCATCACATTTTATTCTAGCGAGATCTCGTCACATTTTAGTCTCATGAGATCTCGTCACATTTTAGTCTCGCGAGATCTCGTCACATTTTATTCTCGTGAGATCTCGTCACAGTTTAGTATTGCGAGATCTCATCACATTTTAGTCTCTCGAGATCCCGTCACATTTTAGCTTCACGAGATTTCGTCACACACCGACTAGTGAACATGTGTGGTGCAGTCAGTGTCCAGATGGCTTTCAGCAGCATATAAACAATCTGCAATACTTGAAATATTATTAATATATTATATTGAGTATACACTTAATATATACTCTTATTTACTGATATTGTTTGTGTTGTTGCTGTATTTTTAGTTAAGGCTTTAAGATAATAAACACTTTACAGCTGCTGAACTATGAAGCAACAACAGGATCTCAGAGGACCATCACTATAATAATATCTGACAGAAACTTACTGAACTTTATATAAAATCATCAATTTACTTCATGATAAATATGGAGAATTATGCTATAGTTGTTTTTATGTTTTTGGTTAAACAGTAATATAGTCCTGCTGAATGTGTCTCTCTATTTATAATGTCTCTCTCAGGGCTTGTGGCTGTGATTGTGATTGTTGCCGCTTCATTCGCTCTGGGTCTTATTCTCTGGGTGATTCGTAAGAAAAGAGCAGGTGAGTTTTTCATATTTTGTAACAACAGACAAAATTTTAAAAACTGATTGTCATCTGCATTATAGACTGTGTGTTTGATCATAAACTTTCCTGTGACATTATGTTTCAGTTAACAGAAGAGGGACTGCCCAGCAAGCAATAGCCCTCATTTCACCATCTAGGTTAAATATAGACCCGATATAGTCCGGCTATGTGTAACCCACTTCTAGCCAAAATAACATTGAATCATGGCTAAATGTAATTTTTTTCCAAAATAGCTTGCAAAATGTATTTATTCCATCATGTAAGCAAAGTCAACTGTGATTACAAGGTGTTTGGTTTGATTTCTTTGACATTTTCTATGTGTAGGCTGTGTGTAGACGCGATCTAGCTCGTATAGTCTGCCCGGCTATTTATAGCCCACTTCTAGTCGAAACTGATTAATTGTCGTTTTAACGAATTGTTGGGCAGGCAACGCATGAGATGGTTGATATTTGATATCCCATCATGTTCGCATTAGTAAACATATCTACAAGGTGCCAGTGTCATATCATTACATGGTCGATCTGTATAGTCACGATCCTCTTGGATGGGCTATGTACAGTCTGCTTTTAGTCCACCGGCGAAATCGAGGCAATCAGTGGTCTACGTTTAACGGCTCGGCTATAGCCCTGATTTAGACCAGCGATTAGTATAGCCAAAATAAAATCTTAAAATTGTTTACTTGTTTTTCACCCACGCAGCATCATGTTTGCTGTCACAGTCACACATTAATAAAAAATCTACGGTTTTATTTGACTGTCTTTCATTTTAAATTAAATAAAAATACAATTACATTTCTCAACCGCTAGATGGGAACAGCCCTACTGAGACATGCTGACAACGCGAGACTTGATAGCACAGATCACCGGTCACGCGATCGACCATTTTTTCAAGTATTTTAAACGAGGCAGAGCATGCATGCATTTAGCTGAGGGTCGACGACAACAGGTAAAATACATTCCCACTTTTGTCTTGTAAGCATCTGTGTTTTCATTTTGACGTGTTAATTTTTTAGATAAATTATTTGTTATCATGTTGTTGGAATCGTGACATTTTAGCGGGTAACAGTGTATCATGGTACATGCACGTGTAACTGCTTTATCTGCTTATTTGTTACTGCTGTTCAGCTGAAATAAATGATCAAATCTTAAGACTCCAACATTTCTCTTTGTAATATGTTGTTCAGGTTTAATTCTAATCATAATGTAACATTATTGAAAAACTGTTGTTTCTTCAGTACAAAAACCAATGCTAAACTTTGACAAAAAGTATTTTATTTTTGTTATAATTGTGATTTTATAATATTTAGATGTGAATCCAACTTTAGAAACTATATCTTTCAGTAATTCAAATAGTATATAGGCCTAGGAGCTCTATAGCCATCTAGTGGTTAAAGTGACTTATTACAAATTTTAACCTGTATTTTCCAAATAATGAGCAAAAGTTTTACATTAAACCTTGTAAAATTATCCATGGTATCCCCAGGAATGAAAGTTAGAAATCTGGGTCTTTTATAAAGTTTATTGGTAACACTTTACAATACGGGGGCATTAATTCATGCTTAACTAATGCACAGATAATACTGAATTAATGTGTAACTAATGATTATTTAAGCTATTCATTAATGATTACCACATTAGGAACTAATTAAGAGTCTGAAAGGTTAATGTATTAGTTCATACACAAAATGTTATTAATTAAATATGTAATTGTGGATTAATTTCATAATAACTAATTTTTTAACTTATAGTGTTAATTAATATGTTAATTACCAGAATGAGCCAAAGCCTTGTATTTCAACTTCCAGATAATATGACAGGTACATTAATTTGCATTAATACATGATTAATTACTTCATTGTTACTGCAAATTCATGTGCAAATTACTACAATTACTAAATGACTAGTTAATAATGATGTGCCCCAACAAGTAAAGTCATGATATAATGATACTTTATTAGCTAATGATTAATTAAAGCAGACAACTGGAAGTTGAAGTGCATAGCTTTGACTAATTATGGTAATTAACACATTAATTTACACGATTAGTTAATAAAATATGTTATTAAAGGATTAGTTCACTTTTGAAAAAACTTTTGCTGATAATTTACTCACCCCCATGTCATCCAAGATGTCCATGTCTTTCTTTCTTCAGTCGAAAAGAAATTTAGGTTTTTCATGAAAACATTCCAGGATTTTCTCCATATAATGGACTTACATGGGAACCAGTTGGTCGGAGGTCCAAACGACAGTTAATAACAGTTTCAGATGCAGCTTCAAATGTCTTTAAACGACACCAGACGATGAATAAGGGTCTTATCATGCGAAACGATCGGTTATTTCAAAACTTATTCCAAAAATGTAACTTTTCTAAGGACAAATGCTAGCCTTGTAATATACTGTGAGGCGCGTTTGCAACGTCACGTAATACGTAATTACGTTCAAAAGGTCACGGGCGACGTAGCCGGAAGTACAGAATCAAAATCGTCCGACATCATTGTTTTTCCTTTTAATTCCTTTTTTGTAAACGGCGTTTGAGTTAGTTTTCACGTTCAACCTATGCGTTCAACTTGTAAACACTGACTCTGTACTTCCGGCTACGTCACCCGTGACCTTTTGAACGTAATTACGTATTACGTGACGTTGCAAACGCGCCTCGCAGAATGGAGAAAGGCTAGCATTTGTCCTTAGAAAAGTTACATTTTTGGAATAAGTTTTGAAATAACCGATCGTTTCGCATGATAAGACCCTTATTCATCGTCTGGTGTCGTTTAAAGACATTTGAAGCTGCATCTGAAACTGTTATTAACTGTCGTTTGGACCTCGGTTAGACCTGGTTCCCATTGAAGTCCATTATAAGGAGAAAAATAGTGGAATGTTTTCATCAAAAACCTTAATTTCTTTTCGACTGAGGAAAGAAAGACATGGACATCTTGGATGACATGGGGGTGAGTAAATTATCAGCAAAAGTTTTTTCAAAAGTGAACTAATCCTTTAAGGAATTAATCCACAATGACACATTGAATTAATAGCAATTCATGTAATACTAAATATATTAATCATATAGACTCTTTATTAGTTGCTGATGCAGTAATCATTAATTAATGGTTTAGTTCTTCATTAGTTATACATTAACTCATGATTATCTGTGCATTAGTTACGCATGAATTAATGCATATTAGTGCACCCGTATTGTAAAGTGTTACCAGTTTATTTAACATAAAATGCTGATGTTGTTTTGTGTGTGTGTGTGTGTGTAAAAATCCTATTTAAATAAATATTTATTTAGAATACTCTCAACAGCCGTTTATGAGCGCTATTTATTCATATTACACATTTAATTTAGTAGAAACTAAAAAAAAGATTATAACTTTAATAACGGTGAGGCTGAAATGGAGAAACAACCGGTGTCTTTATACATTTTATTCTTGCAAGAAGCTTGTTCGGACACACAGAGAGTGTGCCGCTGTCAGAAAGGAAGTCACAATCAGACAGTTAACAGTCACACAAAATATGTTGCACAAGACAACCACTGAGTTTCATTTCCTCTATGTTAGACACAAAACGGCCTACACAGTGTGTTTAAATTAGCCTATACAGCACTTAAAAACTTGCAGAGTAGACTACAGTCTTCGTGCTCGCAGACACAACACAAGTAATTTAACAATTTATTGGGATAAATTCATCTGGGATTTCTGTATGAAGATCAAATTTACGTTACGTCATACCGTTTGTTGTTTTCTTGTCTGGCAGAAAGTTTAGATCTGGAAGCGGTGACACAAGACTTAAGCAGAAAGCACTGAAGCGTTTATGCCAAACCATAGACATAAACACCAGACGTCACCTTGGGGGTTCTAAGCATGCGTCAAAACCGCCGCCATCTTGGAACAGGGGTCTTGTCATAGGAAGAAGCTACAGTAGATAACGCTGCTATCTCTGCCTTTACTTCGAATTCATTGATGGTGGCGGACTGTTGTGCAGCGTATGATGTTCACGGATGAAATCTGAACTAGGAAGAATGTTTTTAATTTTTTTTACAAGTCTGACCGTTGGAACAAACCAAAAAAACGAGAAAAAAATCGCGTTCATGATTATTTATGGTGATTTTATTTCCGTTAGACCTGAGTCTACATTGACGCTGATGCATTAAAGTGGAGGGGCTCGTCTGTTTCAAGATGGCGGCTCTATTGACGCATTCGTTCCAATGAACTGCCGTAGCCAAGGTGACGTCTAGTTTATATATGTCTATGATGCAGAACAGGCAGCTTTCACAACCAATCGTAAAGACCTTTCAATGCGCCCATTTCTTAATTTAAATTATAGTTAACGTTTAATGTTGTGTTAGTTAGCAATTATAATTGTCTACACAACAGCACGTAACATTTGTTAGTTAATCATAACTGGTTACAGACGCACATCGTGCTCTTGAAAACCTCATACGACAGCGAACTAGCCCAGGACTGCAAACACAAGGAAAATAAATAGGGAGCAAACAAAGCAGGTAATGAGGGAGGACAGGTGAGGAAAATTAACCAATAATCAGGACACAAGGGGTTAGACAATTGAAAGGAGACCACATGGCATGAGGAAACACGCATGCTCACAACAAAAATGACAAAAAACACAAGCACACGGCCAGCAAACACAATAACAAGCCATTACCTCAAAACAAGACAGAGCGAATGAGGTCCAAATCTTGACACAGAACCGAAGCAAAACAACAACAGACAACACACGGCGGGAAATCAAAACACAGAGAGAAAGAGGGGAGGGAGTCAAGCCACTGCTGACGGAAAGACCCCAGAAGGTCTGTATGAAAACATGGCAAAGTTTTTCTTTTACTGTAGCCGTGATGATATAGATGAGATTCTGTGCTCTGATCGACTACAGACGAGATGATAGTTCCTCCAAACACCAGAGAGATGAAAACTTCCCGTATGATGAGATCATGATCTGAATCATTAATGTTTATTTATGGTCTAGTTCTTGTAAAGTTCATCCTGCGGTTTATCTTCTCTTCCTCTGATGGCAGCGTAAGTCACGGTATCATGATCCTGAAAGAACAGATTCTGTCCATCAATGTTTGAACCACAGTGATTATTATTATTATTAGAGTATGTGCTTGTATCTACTCACACTGAGCGATTTTGCTGGCTTTGTACTGGAAGAAGTGACCTCAGAATAAGTCACCTCATCTGTCTGCTCCTAAACATCAATGCAAACGTACAGAGAGTCGAGTTTAACACACAGAACAGACATTTCTCTCACTAAAATATGTAGAATAACACAAAAGTGAACGTAATGTTTGATGATTTAGTGACTTACATCGGCTCTTGCAGCAGGAGGAATGGACATGTTGATCGTCTCATACGTCTCTTTATGTTCATTCTCATCTTTGACCTTTAGACAACAAACAATTAAAACTTCATGAATGACACTTTATTGAGCTTTAAAGACTAATCAAATCTAAATCACTGCATTACTGAACTCACCGCAGAGTCGCCAGTCCCTCTTTTATTATCTGAAAACAAAAACAAGTGCCTCATGAAATACAACTATTTATGATAAAACACATGTGCAAAACACACAATCTTCACAATAAGATAGTTTTGTGAGTGCTAAAAACGTCTCTGTTACTTACGTAACCTCAGTTCCCTAAGAGAACGGAAACGAGTGTTGGGTCTTTGCTATACGCAATGGGGGAAACTCCTTTTCTCAGACTTTTTAAGCCTTTAAAGGGGTGGTTTAATGTCCTTTTCACAAGATGTAAAATAAATCTTTGAGTTCCCAGAGTGCGTACGTGAAGTTTTAGCTCAAAATACCCCACAGGTATTTTTATATACCGAGGTTACATAAATAACCAAGACTTTCCGTTTCGAAATGTTTACTTGTATTGTATCTTTGCTAGATGCTATGGGGAGCCAATCTATGTGAACATAATGACATATTCTGTGGCCCTAGCCTGGGATGCTTAGTTAAGGGTCTATAGATCCCTTTTCAGTTGGTAAACATGGTGACGTTTTTATGTCGGCGGAGCTTAGGTGGAGGCAGAACGATCCCTCCGGCCGCTTCACTAACGCTAGTTAGCAAGTTTTATTAGCTTGTTTTTTTAACAATGACTGGAGAAAAATAGATTTTATCTTGATGTGTAAGGTCACTCAGTGTCCAGGACCGCGATTGTTATTTACACAAGTAACTTTTAACAGACGGAACCAGATTGGCCGACCCGTAGCCGGCTACACGCTCACTCAATGCATGGATGATCTGACAGGATTATATTGTTACGTTACCTCGGTTGAGTGGCCTGACTTCTACACCTACCTTATAGAGAAACCGATCGTAAAGAGAAACTGAGGGCATATAAATCTTTAGATGCCTATATGGTCCTGTACAAGACTTGTGTGTACGATCCGCAGTTCTGCAGAGCCAGCGCCGAGACCACAACAATGTAAAGAGTGACATTACAGTGAGATTTTAATCATGTGAATATTTTCTAGCAATAAAAAATCCAGATGCAGCATATTCATTTTTCATTGATTCTTGCACCAAACAACACAATAAGATGACATTAAAAATATTAAAAGTAATTTAAGCTCCTTATTATGTAGCCGAATCTGTGCTGGTTTGCATTGGCCGCCTCCAGTTTTCACTTTGCTTTGCCTCCAGCTAGCGCCGTGACGTAACTGTGACGTCGGCGCAAAAGGGGTCAATAGGCAATAGGGCTAGGGAAGGGCAAGTTATCAGATTAAAAAAGGTGGTCGGACTGAGGTCGCCCCTCCGGAGAGGTTATAGTTGGTTGAGCTCCCTCTGAGATCAACTCCAGCTAGACAGAGGATTTGAGCCTGCAGCGCAGTGATCTTCAGGTTGTAAAATTTGGCGAAGGTGGACGGCGAGAAGCGCACCGATGTCACCAATACACACACAACTGGACCACGCCCAGGAAGACGCTTCACGACTCCGATGGGGCATTGGAGGCCCACTGAAGCATTAGCCAACGTGATAGTGTCCACTATCCAGCATGATAGTGTCCACTATACGTCCACCTTCATAATCACTTTGGTGCGACCACCGAAACATACAAAGAGCTGCTCTGATTGTCTGAAATGGACAGAGCACTGTATATATACTCCTAAGGCCCGGCAGGGCAGAGTAAGTGAGGTTGACGCTGGTCTTCTGAATCGGGAAGAGTGGACAGCGTAAGAACTTGAGCTCTGGACAGACTAGAGAGCACTTTGGGCACATAGCCATGCCGTGGCTTGAGGATGACCTTCGAGTCGATAGACCCAAACTCGAGGCAGGAAGCACTGATGGAGAGAGCTCGCAGGTTATCCACTCGCTTCACTCACTCGCTAGCAGTAGTGAGGCCTTTAGCGAAAGTGGCCAGAGCTCAGCCGATTGTAGCGGTTCGAACAGGGCCTCTGAGGACCGCAGATAGATCCCAAGAGGGTACGGTAAGAGGACGAGGTGGGTCGAGCCTCCTTGCCCCTTTCAGGAAGCGGATGAGCAAGTCACTTTTACCCAGAGGCTGGCCGGCCACCGGAGTGTGATGAGGTCTTGTAAGAACGAGAGTACCAGAGGTACTTTGTATGAGTACCTTCACCCCGGATGCGCAGCGAGGGGTCCTGGGTGTCCAATCCTGACCCGCATTTACTGTAAGTGCACTTTTAACTTGCGGGCGGCAGTGGTTCATGTAGTTTGTGTACAAACCAGAAGGTTGGTGGTTCAATCCCCGGTTCCACCTGACCAAGTGTCGAGGTGTGCAAGACACCTAACACCAGCTGCTCCCGACGAGCTGGATGGCGCCTTGCATGGCTGACACCGCCGTCGGCGTATGAATGGGTGAATGTGAGGCAAACTGTAAAGCACTTTGGAAGTCATTGGGTCTGTGAAAGTGCTATATAAATGCAGTCCATTTACCACTACCATGATAAAGGGTCCATCATGGTATGAAAAGCTAAGCTCGATTAGCCAGAGGACGTGTAAGCCTGCCCGGCATTGGCTGAAGTCGTCCTGCATGCCGAACTCTGAACAGAGTCAGAGATCTATGTGCGGTCCTTAGGGCTCTCAAAGGCCCCTTGTTCTCGGCCCCTCGGCTGAGCTCAGGCCACTTTCGCTAAAGGCCGCACTACTGCTAGCATTAGCATCGGCGAAGCGAGTGGATAAGCTCAAGTTCTTACGCTGTCCGCTCTTCCCGATTCAGAAGACCAGCGTCAACCTCACTTACTCTGCCCTGCTCGGTATATATACAGTATATATACAGTGCTCTGTCCATTTCAGACAATCAGCTCCTTGTATGTTTCGGTGGTCGCACCAAAGTGATTATGAAGATGGTCGTATAGTGGACAGTATCATGCTTATCCTTTTTTGGACGAGCCACCTTTCCATCCAGTGGCAGTGGGCACACAGAGGTATTCCTAGAGATTAAGGGGGCAGGTGGCTCTCGTGTACTTTTTCCACGGCACCATCAACGGTAATGAGAACAGTGCTAATGCGCCAAGTTTGACGTGACCCTCAAGGAAGAAAGATGCTCCTCGCTGGAAAGGAGTCTGCAGGCGCCCCGGCTGGACCCAATCATCATCGCAGCTGCGAGTGTCGCTGGTGTCGCTCATGTCCACTGAGCTCGACCAATGCAGACCACTCATTGGCTGCCATAGACACGCTGCTTAGCTAAGGGTTCATGCAGTTCCCACTGATGTGTTCAGATCTCTGCACTGTTATAGGTGTGTAGTGGCACTGCTTTTTTATTTAAACGCTTCAAAATTCGGAGAAAAGAAGTTCCCCCCATAGAGACAAGCAAAGATACGAGTAAACACTTTGAAAGGGATCGATTGTTTTTTGACTTGATAACTCGATGAGATTGACTTTACAGGATTCCTCAGCAGGAATAAACTTCTGTTTGAGAATTGAATATTATCCACATGTTTCTATGATACTTACAGTCTGAACATGATGTGTTTGTCTGCTCATCTGAACTGTTTTTAATTGTTATAAATGAGTAAATCTGAAATCTCACCAGCTGTTTTTCTGTAGATCAGCCAGAGAAGAGCAAGAAGGAGAACAGCGACTGCAGCGACAGAAATCCCTATGACTGAAGAAGAGATCGAGCTCAGAGTCAGAGACGGACAGGTCAGATTGAGGACAATTATAGACAAAAGACTGTGATTATGAACCTGTGTTTGTAGTCAAATGATCCTGAGAGTTTGTGTCTGGTTTTGTTGTATCAGCTTGAGCTGAAAAGGATGATTAGGGACAGTTATAGACAAAGACAAAAGCCATCGACACCGGATGACATTTCAAATGATTCTGACTGTAGATTAATGCCATGAGATTTATTTATTGTTCATTTCTCTTCTTTCAAGAAACAAAAGGAAAAGGTCACCTCAACTCTTACATACTTCATTATTTAAATAATGTGGTAGAGTGTATATATATGGTAAATAATTTATATTTTCTATTAAATTGTTAGACAAATCTGTTCTGTGAATAACATCAAGGCTTAAACGCATCAGCATCATCATGTACCTTTTGTAGAAGGACTCACTGTTGTTGTTGGATCAACTGGAGCTGTAAAGATGAATGTTTGTTCAGATGATTCATAATGTACAATATTATCATATTGTCACAAGTTAAGGATAACAGGATAACTTTTAATACTGATCAATGAGAGTGTTTTCCCACCTGAATACTTGACAGTGTATGTGACTAAGGTCTGGAGTTGATTTCTGAGAGTAAGCCGACATCTCCACTCTCTGTTGTTATCTTCATTCAGGAGTGTTGTAGTCAGAGTGATGATACAGCGATATTGATCTGATGATATCTGATATCTGGAGTCTGTCTTCAGATTAACACCAGTCTGATTCACCCACAACAGCTCAAGTCCTTCAGAACTGACCAAATCATTACAGGAGTATCTAATATATGAATACAACTGACAGGAGAGAGTCACAGAGCGGCCTGGACTGATCTCAGTCTGTGAGGATGAAGATGATGATGATGATGATGGAGAAACTGAAACTGAACACAAGACACAAATCACAGACTCTTCAATCATCATCTGAGTTTAATAAAGAATCTGCCCTTTTTAAATTGACCATATAATCATAAACTTACCATGAAGAACATGCAGATAAACATGTACATCAGTTCCGTGATGTCGTCCGTTCACATATTGTCTGCAGGTGTAAGATCCATAATCTTCTTCTGTGACGTTCTTGATGTTCAGAGAGCAGTCAGACTCCAGACTCAGTCTCTCATGTCTCTCTGTGTCTTCATTCTTTTCCCCTAATTTAATCAGTTCAACTGTCCCTGAATCTCTGAATCTGCTGTAGATCCATGTAGTTGATTTGCAGCCAGAAAGAGTTTTATTACAGGACAGACGGACATCTACACCAGAACCGATGAACACATGATCCAATCCACTGGTGCCTGAAACACAGTAGATCTCAGTGATCAATCATTATGATATAAATTAATAAATGAAACCATAAACCATACCAGCATAACAATCAGAAGACTGAAATCATGCAGTATTTTTCATTTAAAGCAAACAACACACTCTCCAGAATAAACTATGAGTGTTTATCAGAGAGCTGTTCAAATCACTGACACACTCTTAATATGAAGATCATTCTTCATCATCAGATGTTTGAGTGACACTATGTCCAGTATCAGGAATAATACAGTATGATCTGTGTGTATCAATACACAACTCTGAGATCACAACGTGAATGTGTGCAAGAATAAACTGAGCATGTTCAAATCAACTCTTTCCAGACTAATTCCACTAAATGTGTTTAGAGAAAATACAGATTTCTTTACCTGTGAGAAGTGAAGAGAGAATGATCAGTCCCAGCAGACACAGATCACACTGATCAGACATTTCTGCTTCTGTGCGTCTTCGTCTTCATTAGATATAGTTACAGCTCTTCCTCTTGTCGTACATCATCAACTCCTCCTCTGGTTGTGAACTTCCTCTGTTTTGACAGACCGGCTGATGAAACCCTGAGAAGTGTTGCTTCACTTTAATATTAATGCTTATGTAGTAAGTGGCTCGATTATGGAGTTAATATGTGCCATAAATAAACAAACATATGAAGCATTTTGCAAACAAATTCAATCTGCTTTGCAAAGGAAAACTCGACTCGGAAACAAACAGAAAGCAATGTGCCAGTACAAAGGCCAAATTGAGCGAAAATGCAGTGGAGTAACACATATGCATTGTGCTTCGCAAATATAAATAAATTAGCCTAAATAATCTTTCACAAGTAAATACAAACCATCCTTCAAATTGCATGTAACCTTTGAACAAACAATCTGTCTGTTATAATTGTGAGACACTTGGCTTTTTCTTTTAATTATGGCACAAATAAGCTCCATACTAAAATCTTAGCGACTACGTAAGCCTGAAATAACGGGGAAAAAACAATCCAAATAAAGACTTCCACTTAGAAAAGGGCAGAGGCGTGAGTTCCTCCTCAAAAAAATATCTTTTATTAAAGCTAAAATAGTTGGCCAACAATCTTTTAAAACTGGAAGTGAACAATCAAATCAGTTATTGGTTGAATAAAACAGAAAAAAAAAAGAAAATTAGCAATAGTTATGGGCTTTGTACGTGAGAGCGGGCGAGTTCAACACAGCCAATCAGAATCACATCCAGAAAGTTGACTGCAAATAATGACACATCAATACTGAAAAAGAAATAACTAACGCCATCCCTTAAGGAAGTAAAGAACCCGCTTCAGGAAGTGCTCAGAAATAAATCAAACTAAAAAAAATTAAATTAAATAAAAACACAAATTACAATACATTTTATAAATAAAAGAACCATACGCTTTAAAGACAGAAACAAAGAGTTCACAAAAGATCACAACAAACTTAAAGCTAATTACACGTAATATATTAATATGTTAATTAATATTTCACAATGGCCGAAACCACTACTACTACTAGGCCTACAATTGATGAGACTGTTGCAAAACAGTGAGAATAACTACACCGGGGCTGGCGACAGTAGTTGATGAGTCGTTCGTGAACGATCCATTCATTGCGTCCGTCACGCGACAAATGAACGAAAGACTCGGAAGGTAAAGTAATTATATGTTCTCTGTAAATTACTTTTTACTGCATTATAACGATTTCTTAATTCAGAATATGATCAAGTTTGCGTAGGTGTGTGTGTTCGGGGAATTCGACAGTTGATAATATTTAAAGCCCCTTAAAGCTACAATATGCAAGATTGTTTCGCCACCAGGGGTCGCTAACCTCTTACAATAACAAAGGCGCATATTTATGACGCAGAATTGTGGATCTTGTCGTCAAGCTGATGGATCTTTTATGGATGAGTGAATACATTGATGTTTTTATCATGACTGTAGTATAATGCAGGGCGTGTATACCACACGCAACGCGAGTCCCGCGGAAATAAAGGATTAAGGACAAATCATTCTCCGAACTAAACGCATGTGCTGAATAACTCACACAGGTCAGTTTATTCGAGGAATTAAACTTGAGCCATTTTGAGTTTGTTATGGTGCTTTCTAAATCTGCCCTCCACTTGTATTTCGTCATATGAAAACAAGCTATTGGATGTAATGTTTTAAATTATTTTATTGCACTGTTTGTGGAGCACCTTGGCCAACTGCCGTTGTATTATGTTTGATATATATATATAAAAAAAATAAAATAAAAAAATAACAATAAAGAAAAAATATTTCTGAAGGAATTTAATTATTATGTTTCATGGTAAAGTGAAAATGTATTATTTTTAGTGTTCTTAGTAGTTTTTATTATTATTATTTTATTATACATTTTAAATTTGTAGTTAGCTAAATATGCAGGATCATTTTGCTTAATAATTAGAGTTAATTTTCGTGCATTTATAATGTCCTGGGGACAGAAATATCACACTGTCGGTGGAATGGCTCTTTTATACTTATAGATAGCAGAATATAAATATTGTAATAAAATTATCCCAAAGATAAATAATGGTAAGGAAACAATTCAATGCATAAAGACAGAAATAAATGTACATAGTAACCACTAAATCCCCTCAGTCTGCTGACACCAATGAAATGAGCTTTAAGTGTCAATTTACAGGAGATGTGAAGACATCAGCATAATAAATGAGGTGAAAACAGGAACTATTGTCATGAAATAAAGAGTGTTTTCAGCATATCTGTTAATATTGACGATCCTCAGACTATCAACACTCATTCAACAAGCCATTCAGGATCATCAGCAGATCATCTCACTTTATTCTGAGTAGACAGACATAAATGCTTAACAGGTTAAAGAACGAATATTTTTGCAACCTTTCATTATCTATTGTGTGGATATGTGAGTATTTAACGAGTCTTGTATTGATCAGTCGCGGGTATTGTGAGAGTTGTTTGTTGTGTAGGTTCGCCCTCTATTGGACAGAGGCGACAGTGGCGCTCATTTACTGAATCTTCCCGCTCGTTTCTTAGTCTGCATTTACTGGACTGAGAGAGGTACGTGTTCACATCAGTGCGATGTCCGCTTGAAATATACCGGTTGAAACTTTAACTTTAGTACACATGGTAACTTGTACTTGTATTTTATGATGAGTGAACATACTTTTAGTGAAGATGTGTCGAGAACTGCTGTTTTGAGTGCTTAAGAAATTGCTAGCATAGCTCTCCTCATGGTTTGTTTTGCTGTATGCTAGCGCGCTCGCCGTTTTATCGTCTTGTAATGAAGCCCACATGTTTCAGTTTTCCTTTTTCTAATGTTAGGCTGATTCTGAATGGAGATATAATCCTGAATTTTTGCTCTCTGTGAAATTTTACAGGTATGTAGACTACTTCAGATACCTGGTTTAAAATATAATGTATTCATATGAAAGTTTTCTTGTATTGATTGGTGTCAATGGCGCTGAACAGCCCAGATGTGAAGCCTGTACATTTTGATTCATGCATGTTACTGTGTGTAAACTAGTGAAAGGAAGATGGTTTATTTCATGATGCTTAATGTAAAACATTATCTTTATTATAACGTCAAAACGTCATTACCCATAGTTAATAACAGAAATAACTCACAATATGACAGATACACATGGTAAAAACAAGCCTAATGTGATATGTTCATTTTTCATAGTAATTTTTCTGAATTTTATTTTCTGAGTTTTGAATGTGATAAAATACTGAGTCTGCATTTTACTCGACTGATTCTCATTGAAGATCGTCAGTGTCCTGTCATTAGTTTACCAGAACACAACGCAGGAGTCAGAGAAGTGCAGACCGCACCAGCTACACTCAGAAGTGTAATTTATTATAAAACAAACTCAGTAATTGATACTTTTGATTTTGGCAGATCAGCTCCCCCATCTCTGGAATTCATCATCAGTGAAACTTCTCCCACTGTTGTCACATCATCAGCGAAGCTCCTCCCACAGTAATTCAGCAATAAATGCTGTAAATTCCCATCAGCTACAAGTGAAGACGAGCATCAGGAAGAGCTGAAATCTGCAAAGACTGAGTTTATTAAAGAGGACAGTGAGAACATGAGTGATCCAGAACCCTGCAGAATGAAACACACTGAAGATCCTGAAGAACAAAGAGGTTGGTGTTTATTCTTCATTCATTCATGATGCTGGAGAACATTCATGTTAGAAACATTCAAGCTCTTCATCACATTTAGATAGAGAGTTAAACTATCAAATGCTACAGAATGTTCTGGGTTTTCTTCAACAAATGGTCAGTAAAGGGATTTTTATTGATTATCAATATTAAATCAAGCTAAATACTATTTTACATTTATTTTATGTCTGGTTTTCAATTTGCAACAACGTTACCAGAATTTATTTTTGTAATTTTTAACAATTATATATTTTTTTAAGAATAATCAGTAAATACAAGTTACTAATGATGTTGTATTTTTTAAATATCACACAAGTTATTCATAGTTATAGAGATTCCTCTCACAGTAACTTTGGTAACAGGGTTGATGAATGCAGTCAATGCTACGGTTTGTGTAAAAACGATAACGATGGATTGAGATTATTTTCTCGTCTTCCCATCAAGAAATGTTGTGTTTTTTAAAGGATGAAAGTCATGTCAGGAGTAACAGGGTTAAGTGAAACATGTAGGACACAGATCATGCTGATAAAAATGGTTTATTTAAAGGGTTAGTTTGATATTTTACACTTAACGCTTAACGTTTCTGATGAAATAGAACGGTTAAGATTGAAATTTGGACAAATGCTGCTGTCCCGAGAATTGTAGTTTTCTGTGTTAGCACCCACACCTACACAATGGTTGTCTATGTGCACTGGAACAATCATTCATAAAACGCATTAAACTTTAGTTTACAAAGACGTGAAACTCACCGAGTGGTCTGGGGGTGTTCACTGATATGCTCACACAAATATCGCTGCAAAAGATGCTTTCCAACAGGTTTTATCGTAGTTTTTGTACCAAGTCAAGTCGGTGGAGTCGGACTATAACTACGATAAAACATCTTTTTACAGAAGCTAGTTTTGAACCCATCTATCCTTTCATCTATCTATCTATTTCAATTAATGCCGAGTTCAGACTGTACGATTTTCAAAGTAGTCGGGTCACTGTTTTATTCACACCGCATGACTATCTTGGCCAGCATTCAGTCGCTGCATGATTTTACTATAGAATCGCCGAGAACTCTGTCTAGCACGCTGCGTGTAAACTACGTTTCACAACAAACACAGGCGAGATTTGACAAGGAAACAACGCTCATGTGCAAGACCGGTTACAGCTCAGATGAAACGTCAAACAGACACGAGTGCTCCTGCCAAATTTCTACTAATTCTTCAATTTCTCAAAACCTGTCGGCAAGCCAAAATCGTGCAGTCTGATCTCGACGTGACCCTTTACAGTTAGTTAAAGCCGTGGCCACTCTACACTGTGAGCATGTGAAGTTTCTACACACACTGCAACGGTCGTGAAATGACGTCACATTCTGCGGCAGCTTTTTCACAAACAGAAATTTATTGAATGATAATGTTTGTGTTATTTCTCTCCGGGTTATTCACTTGAGCTTGTGTTTCTGGTGTCCCACTTTCACAGACTCATGAATGGAAGTCAGTGTAAGGAAAAGTCTAGTGTGGACGGCCATTAATAATTAAAACATTTTAGTTAAATAAATATCAATCTCAAAGTTGGTGTCAAAATATGGCAGTACATTTTAATGTTAATATTATGTTGGATGATTGTGTCGTTGCTAAAGAAACATGGGATTTGTGCCTATAATGTTTTAAAAATTATAATTGGATTGGAAGATAAATTTACCTCATTCATCAGTAGCACCTCAATGCAGAACATGAGATCCACGGGGAGGAGTCGGATCACGATCCAAAGGGTGGAGATGGGTAGGATTAGGGTTGGGTTTAGGGATTAGGGGGCGGAGTTGGTTAGGTTTAGGTGTATGTAAGGTGGGAGGAGTTGGATCTGGATCCGACTCCTCCCCATGGATTTCATGTTCCGCAGTGAGGACCATCTCTCATTCATGGAAAGTTTCAAGGACATGTAATCAATTTATAAAAAGGCATGACATTATCATAATAATTTCTAACAGTTGTCTATTTCGCACTTTCATGTCCTTTCACTTTATATTTCTCTCTTTGAAGAGAAATATTTTGATGTACTAAAAATTAAATGTAATAATTGTTTCTTTCCTGTCAGACCCGTTGGAAGTGAAGGAGGAGAGAGAAGAACTGAGTGAAGTGGAGGAGGAACATCATGTCCAACCTGGAGGAAAACCCTTGAGTCACTCAAAGACTAAAAATACATTTTTAAAGAAAATAAGAGCCGAGAAATCTTTCACCTGCACTCAGTGTGGGAAGAGTTTAACAACCAAACAACATCTTAATCTTCACATGATGATCCACACTGGAGAGAAACCGTTCTCATGCGATCAGTGCGGGAAGAGATTCACACAATCAGGAAACCTGAGGATGCACATGAGGATCCACACTGGAGAAAAACCTTACAAGTGTTCACACTGTGACAAGAGATTCAGTGTGTCATCACATCTGAAAAAACATGAGATGATCCACACTGGAGAGAAGCCGCACACGTGTGATCAGTGCGGGAAGAGTTTCTCTTGTAAAAGTGACCTGAAGATACACATGAGGATCCACACTGGAGAAAAGCCATACAAGTGTGTTCAGTGTGGAAACAGTTTCACATTAAAACGTAATCTTGAGGTTCACATGAGAATTCACACTGGAGAGAAGCCGTTCACGTGTGATCAGTGCGGGAAGAGTTTCTCTAATAAAGCTGACCTGAGGATTCACATGAGGATCCACACTGGGGAAAAACCTTACAAGTGTTCACACTGCGACAAGAGTTTCAATTACTCAGTCAATCTGAAAACACATGAGAGGATCCACACTGGAGAGAAACCGCACACGTGTGATCAGTGCGGAAAGAGTTTCTCTTGTAAAGCTGAACTGAAGATACACATGAGGATCCACACCGGAGAGAAGCCGTTCTCATGTGATCAGTGCGGGAAGAGTTTCAGACAATCTTCACACCTTAATGTTCACATGATGATCCACACTGGAGAGAAGTTGTTCACATGTCATCATTGTTGCAAAACGTTTCTAAGGGCATCAGAGCTGAAGAGACACCTGAGAGTTCATACGAAGGAGAAGCCGCATTCATGTTCTGTGTGTGGAAAGAGTTTTTCACTGCTGACAACTTTACATAGACACGAGAAAACTCACACTGGTGTGAGAGAGTACATGTGCTTTGAGTGTGAGAAGACTTTTATTACAGAAAATAGTTTAAAGGTGCACCAGAGAATTCACACTGGAGAAAAACCTTACAAGTGTTCACACTGTGACAAGACATTCAGTGACTCATCACATCTGAAAACCCATGAGATGGACCACACTGGAGAAAAACCTTACAAGTGTTCACACTGTGACAAGAGATTCAGTCAGGCAGGAAATCTGAAAACACATGAGATGATCCACACTGGAGAGAAGCCGCACACGTGTGATCAGTGCGGGAAGAGTTTCTCTATTAAAACTAACCTGAAGCGACACATGAAGGTCCATGCGGTGGATAAACCACTGAAACACAGTCTGAAATCACGCTAAGATGATTTTCATGTGATGAGCAACAAAGTCTCTTCTGTGTAAGTTAGCCACACATCACCCGATAGCCACATCTCTCCTCTCCACCTATAGTTGGTGTGTGGTGAGCACAGGACACTTTGTTGATTGATTGATATCTATTAGCTTGTGTTCAACCGACAGGAATGTGTAATTCGTCAGTTCAAGTCAAAGCAAATATATATACAGGGCTCTAGACTGCGATATTTGAGATATTTGGCAAATTGTTATCTGCTCAATTCCAGATGTACTGATCAATCAGTCCTTCCAGAAAAACGCGGAGTTTTTTTGTGATTGTTGCGGACAAAAATCCTTGATTACGCGGCCCGTTTTCTTTAAAAATGCGATGGAATATGCGGGATATTTATGCAATTTTATGCAATAAAATTGCAGGAACTTGCAAAAATTGCGGGAACTTGCAAAAACTGCGGTTTGATGAAAAAGAGAAAAAAAGTGATTGCCCCAACACCCTGTTCTCACTAGGCTACTACCTTAATGTAAAGAGTCATTTCTTTTTATTTCCTTTGATAAGCAAGCATACTACATCATAGAAAGTAATGGGAATATTTAATTACTCATCTTGTTTTATTTCAGACTGTAACGAGTGTAAATAAGGTGTGGCCCCTTTAAGAGCTGCGCGCTCCCTGTTGAAGTGTTATATGTGCGCCTCGAACACCCCATGTGTGCGGGTAATTTCTGTTTGATGCTACTTCCTTTATCTTATGTTGTTTATTAAGTAACGATGTGACGGTAGAACGTGTGACGGACAGTTATACGAGTTCGATTTGTGAGATATCGATCGCCTCCGTGAGTCTGTCTGGCCTCTGCAATAACTTCAGCTGTGAGCTATCCCGTCGCGTAATTGTGTCACTTCATAACGTTCCCATGGAAACGGAGAAATTGCTGCTCTCGTGTGAAGCAAACGCAACATTTTTCAACTTTCTGCTAAGATATATGTGGCTTTTTTGCAACGAAAATGCGAGGATTATAAAATCATGCAATTTATGCGGAAAGTGCGGCATATTTGAAAAAATGCGGCCCCCGCATAAATATGCGGACTTTGGCTGATTTTGTGTTGAATTCAGCGATCGCATAATCGCGTTTTTCTGGAGGGACTGATCAATAAGATGCCACCGGTTTTAATGACAGGCACCATTGTGCAGTCAATGTATCAAAATGAGCCTGAGAGTGAAATCTTTCAAATCTTTTAACTTTTTGAGAGTATTCTGTAATTAAAGATGTTTTCCACAACAGTGTAATTGTCCTTGAATTAATGCTTATAAATGCAGGGTGTGTGTACAGCCATCGCTCGTGTGGTGCTTCATTTTCAAAATTGTAAATGCATACTAGACCAAATGTCTTGTGTTAAAAATGAAAAATACTGTTAATTTTAATCATTTACAATCAACATGTGTAGAATGAGTTTGTCTGTGTTGAATGAGTGTCGCACTGCTATTTTCCATAAAGTTGGAGTTAAAACATACACAGGACCACAGAAACGCCACACGGCTACAATGTTTCACAGTTCCGTTAGCCATGTAGATGTGTTTTGTTTTGTTTTTTTCACAAATTTGTCTTTTATCATGTTTGAGTAGATATACGTCACAACCAAACGTTAGCGATCCTTAGCGACCTTCTAGGAAATGAATTCTTATCAGAGTGGCCAGACTCTCAGGTCCCGTACACACTGCGTTTTCGTTTAAAAACGGACAATTTACAAATGGGATCTCCGTCCACACCAGCGTTTTATCTGCGTATTAGAATTGATCTCCGTCCACATTAAAACGACTGAAAACGTGGATAACGTGACCATTCACCAACACTGGGCATGATCAGGATCATCAGCAGATCATCTCACTTTATTCTGAGTAGATAGACAGACATAAATGCTTAACAGGTTAAAGAACGAATATTTTTGCAACCTTTCATTATCTATTGTGTGGATATGTGAGTATTTAATGAGTCTTGTATTGATCAGTCGCGGGTATTGTGAGAGTTGTTTGTTGTGTAGGTTCGCCCTCTATTGGACAGAGGCGACAGTGGCGCTCATTTACTGAATCTTCCCGCTCGTTTCTTAGTCTGCATTTTACTGGACTGAGAGAGGTACGTGTTCACGTCAGTGCTATCCCAGATAGCAAACTGACATTGAATCAACGTGGAAATATGACATTGAAACAACGTTGATCTGACATTGTTTTGCTCATCGAATTAACGTTGAACCAACGTCAGATGCGTCATTCTTTCAAAACTAACGCAAAATCAACTTGAAATCAACGCGTTGTTTCAACGTTATGAAAGCAAACCAATTTTCGATTTCATTTAGCTTTGAAGAATGCCGCGTCTGACGTTGGTTCAACGTTAATTCGATGAGCAAATCAACGTTGTTTCAATGTCATGAGAGACGTCGTTTCCACGTTGATTCAATGTCAGTTTGCTATCTGGGATGTCCGCTTAAAAATATACCTTTTGTAACTTTAGCTTTAGTACACATAACTTGTACGTGTATTTTATGATGAGTGAACATACTTTTAGTGAAGATGTGTCGAGAACTGCTGTTTTGAGTGCTTAAGAAATTGCTAGCATAGCTCTCCTCATGGTTTGTTTTGCTGTATGCTAGCGCGCTCGCCGTTCTATCGTCTTGTAATGAAGCCCACATGTTTCAGTTTTCCTTTTTCTTTTGTTAGGCTGATTCTGAATGGAGATATAATCCTGAACCTTTGCTCTCTGTGAAATTGTACAGGTATGTAGGCTTTCCAGTCCCGGTTTAAAATATAATGTGTTCATATAAAAGTTTTCTTGTATTGATTTGTGTTCAATGGCGCTGAACAGCCCAGATGTGAAGCCTGTACATTTTGATTCATGCATGTTACTGTGTGTAAACTAGTGAAAGGAAGATGGTTTATTCATGATGCTTAATGTAAAACATTATCTTTATTATAACGTCAAAACGTCATTACCCATAGTTAATAACAGAAATAACTCACAATATGACAGATACACATGGTAAAACAAGCCTAATGTGATATGTTCATTTTTCGTAGTTATTTTTCTGTATTTTATTTTCTGAGTTTTGATTGTGATAAAATACTGAGTCTGCATTTTACTCGACTGATTCTCATTGAAGATCGTCAGTGTCCTGTCATTAGTTTACCAGAACACAACGCAGGAGTCAGAGAAGTGCAGACCGCACCAGCTACACTCAGAAGTGTAATTTATTATAAAAACAAACTTGGTAATTGATACTTTTGATTTTGGCAGATCAGCTCCTCAACTCTGGAATTCATCATCAGTGAAACTCCTCCCACTGTTGTCACATCATCAGTGAAGTTCCTCCCACAGTAATTCAGCAATAAACGCTGTAAATTCCCAACAGCTACAAGTGAACACGAGCATCAGGAAGAGCTGAAATCTGCAAAGACTGAGTTTATTAAAGAGGACAGTGAGAACATGAGTGATCCAGAACCCTGCAGAATGAAACACACTGAAGATCCTGAAGAACAAAGAGGTTGGTGTTTATTCTTCATTCATTCATGATCCTGGAGAACATTCATGTTAGAAACATTCAAGCTCTTCATCACATTTAGATAAACAGTTAAATAATGTTCTGGGTTTTCTTCAACAAATGGTCAGTAAAGGGAAGTTTGTGACAATTTTATATTGATTATCAATATTAAATTAAGCTAAATACTATTTTACATTTATTTTATGACTGGTATCCAGTTTGCAACAACGTTACCGGAATTTTATTTTTGTAATTTTCAACAATTATATTTTTTTAAGAATAATCAGTAAATACAAGTTACTAATGAAGTTGTATTTTTCAAATATCATACAAGTTATTCATAGTTATAGAGATTCCTCTTACAGTAACTTTGGTAACAGGGTTGATGAATGCAGTCAATGCTACGGTTTGTGTAAAAACGATTACGCTGGATTGAGATTATTTTCTCGTCTTCCCATCAAGAAATGTTGTGTTTTTTTAAAGGAAGAAAATCATGTCAGGAGTAACAGGGTTAAGTGAAACATATAGGACACAGATCATGCTAATAAAAATTGTGTATTTAAAGGGTTAGTTCGGTATTTTAAACTTAAAGCCCTGTTTTAAGATCGTTTCTGATGAAATAGAACGGTTAAGATTGAAATTTGGACAAATGCTGCTGTCCCGAGAATTGTAGGTCCCTTTCGTAGTCACTCCGAGTTACGTCAGGAGTGATGGAGAATGGGGGTTTCGCATAGAAAGAGTGAATTTCCTCCTCTCTATTAAAAAAGAGCTGCACGTGGCACGTCTTTTTAAAGATGGTTCGCCCGTGTTCTTCTGGGTGCGGTCGATCCATGTCATCTTCTGATGGTCACGATCGCTGCTCTGCGTGTCTGGGCATTCTGCATGCAGTAGCAGCATTCGTGGATGACTCATGTTCCTTCTGAATAAGGGGAACATGATCGTCTCTACACTGTGATCTAGACTCAATGATCTGATAAAGTGAGAGTCCCCGTGTCCGCTACTCGTTCTGCTTCTTCTTAATAGAAGCTCTTCGACTCGCGGACAGGGTGATTTGACGGTGACTGTGTGGAACAGACCCCCGACGCTAGCTCCTCGGGCCACACCCACCGTTCGAGTGTTAAGGCCTCATTATGCTTCTGCGTCAACTCCACGGCGTAGCTACGTCGTCACTGCTACGGCGTCGTGGCCGTTTTATACTTCTGCGTGAGGTTGTGGTGCATCGCGGTGCATTTTGCCGCCAGAACGCTAGGGGGGTTCGCGAATCTCTTTGGTTCCGTGCGCCGCGAGCGAAAGAGAGCGAATGTTGTTGTTTTTGCAGCTGCCACCTGGAGCTAATCGACATTGAATAACAAGACGACACAAACTTTACCTGTTCGAAATGACTTGAAGGATTTTTTTCAGTCTCCACATGGAACTGTGCTATTCAGGATAATGTGTCCCGTGGCAGACTTGGTTAGTACTGTATTATCAATGATGTAACCGTGAACATTGTATTGAAAATAAACAACAAACTGTATTTCAAAACAAACGTTGATTTATTGATTGATTGAAGTTTATTGCGAGCAAAAAAGAAAGAAAAGAATATAGACATATATTAACAATGAAATAAAAAAAATAGTTTATTTTTAGATTAATTCTTTATTTACTTTCTTTATAAGAGTATTATAATTATCAGAACGAGGGTGCAGGTGCAAATGTTAAAAATAGAGCTAATAGCGGGAGGGGGAAATCGGAAAAGCTACACTCCTGAAATTATGTATAATCTGACCAATCAAAGCCCTTGCTGTCTGCGTCGCCTCGACGCGTAGTTACAAATTTTTGGAGGTGCACGTCGAGCTACGGCGGAAGGGTCGGAGAGGGGTTCGCGTCGACGGATAGGGGTCTGCGGGGGTACGCCGTCGATTCGACGCAGAAGCATAAAACAGGCTTTAGAGCCAGCGAGCGCCGGATCGCGGCAGGGGTCTGCCTCTTCGCAGGTACCGTCTGTTTCGTTCGGCGCTCCAGAGGATGATCCGATGTCGATCGCAGCATCACAAGGCGGGCTTGATTCCTCGGGAAGTGAGGATGCGGCTGCGCTGCCTCCCTCGGGAGCGTCAGCTTCGCCGTGTCTGATCCCGAGATGAAGGCCATGCTATATCGGGCCACCGTGAGCATCGGGTGGAAGTGGAACTCCGCCCTGTCCCGATCTCTCACGGATGGATAATTGGTTTTTGGTTAAAGCAGCCGCCTCACGGCCACAGCCAACCCCAATTTCCTTTTTTCCCCCGAGTTGCATGCGGAACTGACACGCACTTGGTGGGCCCCTTCGTCCTCCCGAGAGCGCGCTTCAGCTTCCCCGCCTTTCCTCTCCTCGGCGGCCGGTTGCCCGTGGGTACACTGGGACTCCCCCGGTGAAGCGCTCTGTTGTGATGCTTCTGCGTCCGCAGAGCGCGTCCTCCCGCGGTACTCCCAAGCGCCCACCCAAAGCCTGTAGGTTCTCGTCGTCTATGGCGGCGCGATCCTATAGAGCGGCGGAACAGGCAGCCTCCGCCCTGCTAGTGATAAGTACCTGCAAAGCTGCTCAGGGATATGCACGAGGGGGGGACGGACCAAGCGAGCTGTCGCCGACCTCGCTATCAAACAGGCGACGGAAGTGGCCACTCGCTCCCTTGGTCAGGTGACGGTGGTCCAGGAGCGTCATCTATGACTTTTCAGCGGTGTGGTCCAGGACTTCGCCCAGCGGTTTTCGACCGCTCAGGAGCAGACGGAGGGGGTTATACACTTCTGCCCCGACGGCCAGCTGCTGCCTCCACCCAGCCGTCAGTTCAGACGCCTCCGCCTGCTCGCCGCAGACGACGCCCCCCCGCAGTTCCCTTCCCTCCCACGCGGCCCCAGCAGCAGCCTTCAGCCGGTTTGCGTTGCGGAGGAGGCCACAGGTGAGCGTCACAGCCCCCTCAGGCCGCGTCAGGGCTCGAGACTAACGGCGTCCTATCGTCCTGGGGACGATAGAAAATGTGTTTAGGACGAACAGAAATATTCTACAGGACGCCTACAGGACGAAAGACATTTTGTATGTGAGTTCACAGGGCTCGAATTTCGGCGCGGGTATTGCGCATAATTCTATTCATTCCCCACAGGTCTCCTAATTATAATGCGGGATATTCCCGCAATCGTAATCCACAAAGATTATAAAATGCCAGACGCAATTTCACAAACAGCGTGAGTGTTCAGCGGTGCCGCGTCTTCTCTCCTCTCAATGTTGTGGAAGGCAAGCATCAGTCACTGCTGCGAGAATACACACTCGCGTTCAGGAGTGGGACATGACGGAATATTCACTTGCACAATCGGGCAAGCAGTGCATCGTGAATGAAGTTTACCAGTTGCACGTCTTTTTAAGTCTTAGCAGTTTAAACATTCAGGCGATTTTAAACTAATCAGTGCTTGCGCGCTCTCTGGGATGACTATGCGCACATTCATAGAAAATCCGCCTCAAGAACAGCTGGCCAGTAACAAAAGTTATTTTTCACGGATTATATTGCATTTAACACTCAAAACTGTGTCAATTTCGGTCTTCGTGAGTACAATAGTCTAAATATAGTCGGTTTTGTCTTTAATAAGCATAAAACGCATGCCAGTACAGGGCTCCAGACTAACTTTTTTACTAGGAGCGCAGTTGCCCCTGACTGAAAATTTTAGGAGCGCAAGCAGAAAATTTAGGGGCACACCTTAAATCAGCTTGCAATACAATTATTCAAATTTCCCCCAAAATTACTGTAATACTGACAAATTCTTTAATAATAAATAGACTTAAAACTATGATACGCTGTTTTATTTTAACTTCACAGGGTTCCAGACTCAAAGTTGAGGGGCAGCATCACCTCAAATGAGAACTCACAGCGAGTTCTACAAAAAAAAAAAAAATTCTGGTAGCACTGGGGCTGACAATAAATCACTAAGCTTAATTTAGGATGTAGATGAAATTAACTTAGTTATTATTATTTATAATGTCTTAATATTAATTAAAAAAATAATATGTATATGGAGTGAAAATAGCCAATAAACATCCTACTGTTTACAATGGTATTATTATTAATTATTTTAGTGTTTAAATAAGAGTTTTCCAACATCTTAAATTTTTTTGCGTTTCAGGACAATCTTTAAAGGATGAACAAAAAATGTGTTGGTAACGTTAATCACATAAAAAATTTAAAAAAATAAAACATTTATATATGATATTATTGAAGTGCTGGGAAAAGATGTGTAGTAGGCTACTTGTAAGCATTTGACTTTCTTACACATTATCATATTTATGGTTAGTTAACTTACTACATTAGCCTAAATCCATGGTTCTGTTAGGCTGATTTGTGGATTGAAAGCCTTCTATAAGTGTTTCTCCTGGTTTCAACGTCAGCGCTGTTTGATCTGATATAACAGAACTCTGAGTGTTTCTCACTGGATCTCATGATGTTGATGTTAATAATTCTGAGGCGAATTCAATGGATTTCTTCACTGGATCTCCTAGTAACAGTAGTTGCATGAGCGAGATTGGCTAATCATATTTGAGTGGCGTATTTTCGTTCCACTTCCATTTAGTTTGCATTCGCTGCTAGGTAACGACTAACGAGTCGATAGATCGCTGATTACTCAGATGCACATCAGGTTGTGATATTTGTCTCCTTCCCACAGACGTTTACGCGCGCTATTCTTGTCACGGATTAATTGACGCGCCCCTTCCACGCTTTACCATGCGTTTAACGTGTGGCAAATTTACTGGTCGCACATGTGCGACTGGATGTAAAAGTCAGTCGCATACTCTCAAATTTTGGTTGCAAAATGCGACCATTTGGTTGCAGCCTGGAGCCCTGCATACAGTCCAGCTGTAGGCGGAGTGAGACAGAGAGCAGGGCGTTGCTAGCAGTCTTCATATTATTCTTTTCAAAGAACTTTATGACTACCCCTAATAACCTGGGAGTCTTCTCACCTCAGAGGTGTCTGCCCAACCACCTGCTGAGTGCCTCACACACACTCTCCAGCACACACAACAACACACAACAACAGAAACACAAGAGGCTCTCTGTTCTAGCATTCAGGAATACAGAGATCATATGGTATTTTTTTTAATGCAATGTCCATTAATCAGCCAATATTAAAATTTCCACTACAAAACAAACAACATACAAACACACACACACATACACACACTTATGCAAAGCCACGCCAACAGCGTTCCCACAGCGGTCTTGGCCAAGGCCAGTGCTGGTTGAGGGCGGCCAAAAACAGATAAGATTGGGATTGTTTGGTCTTGGGGCGAAAAGCCGCTTTCAATTCACACGGCTAATTCTTGTGGTCTCTGGTCTCCGAAACAATCCATATCCTTCTGCAAAGCTGTGAGCTTATATGGATCGTTTCGGAGACCAACATGGACCTTAAGAATGGCCGTGTAAATTGAATGCGGCTTCTCACCCCAAGACCAAACAATCCTAATCTTATCTGTTTTTGGCCGCCCTCAACCAGCACTGGCCTTGGCCAAGACCGCTGTTGGATCAACAACTCCCCTGGAAGAGCACTGCAGTGAGCCGCTCTTGCGTTTCTTCCCCGACTCCACAGACACCTGGTGATTGTTGACTCTGGCACCTGATCAAGGTTTTCTCCATGGTAACTTGCTGTGTATCGCTATGAAAATCCTGCGGACTGAGGCACCTAGATTATGATGCCAGGCATAGCGACTCTCCAGGCCTACACACACACAAACTCTTACACATATATACAGATATGCAATCACCCGCCCCACACCCCATCCCTCGCCTCGCTTTGTACCCCCAGTCTGACAGGCGGGTCTGTGACCAGCGTCCCGTACCTGTGGTCCGTCCCCCACTCCCCAACACTGTTGCAAGTTTTGTTCATGTTGTACTGATTGTGCTAATGTTGCTGAGGTGTTTTTTCCGGTTCCCACAATGCACTCCTTACAGGAGGATAGTCTGGGGGTTGCCTCTTTTCCCTCACCTCTCCTCATGTCATGCTGTATTTTCCTCAATTCCCTGTCTTCCTGTCCTGTCTACCCCCTTGTCATATCGTATATATGTTTGTATGGGCAGGTTGATGGACAATTTCGCTGGTACTTGTGACCAAGTGACACAGTTCCTTCCATTCCATCTCCAGACATAAACATAAAATTATTTTCACATGACTCTGCGGTAACGAATACATAAACATACGCTCGTATTTTAGCCATCTCCGTCGAGATATCTGGAAAGAAGCGAAGTTTCATTCCGCAAACCTTTTGTACCCTTTTCTTGTTGAGCTTGTGTTTCTGGTGTCCCACTTTCACAGACTCATGAATGGAAGTCAGTGCAAGGAAAAGTCTAGTGTGGACGGCCATTAATAATTAAAACGTTTTTGTAAAATAAATATCAATTTTAAAGTTGGTGTCTAAATATTTTAATGTTAATATTATGTCATTGCTAAAGAAACATGGGATTTTTGCCTGTTTTAAAAATGATAATTGGAAGATAAATTTACCTTGTTCATGGAAACTTTCAAGGACATGTAATCAATTAATAAAAAGGCATGAAGTTCATAATATTTTATAACAGTTGTCTACTTTCTACCATTACATCAGGGCTCACTTTCATGTCCTTTCACTTTATATTTCTCTCTTTGAAGAGAAATATTTTGATGTACTAAAAATTAAATTTAATAATTGTTTCTTTCCTGTCAGACCCGACGGAAGAGAGTGAGGAGAGAGAAGAACTGAGAGAAGTGAAGGAGGAGAGAGAAGAACTGATGGAAGTGAAGGAGGAGAGAGAAGAACTGAGAGAAGTGAAGGAGGAGAGAGAAGAACTGATGGAAGTGAAGGAGGAGAGAGAAGAACTGATAGAAGTGAAGGAGGAGAGAGAAGAACTGAGTGAAGTGAAGGAGGAGAGAGAAGAACTGAGAGAAGTGAAGGAGGAGAGAGAAGAACTGAGAGAAGTGAAGGAGGAGAGAGAAGAACTGAGAGAAGTGAAGGAGGAGAGAGAAGAACTGAGTGAAGTGGAGGAGGAACATCATGTCCAACCTGGAGGAAAACACTTGAGTCGCTCAAAGACTAAACAGACATTTTTAAAGAAAAGAATAGCCGAGAAATCTTTCACCTGCACTCAGTGTGGGAAGAGTTTCAGTCGATCATCACACCTTAATGCTCACATGATGATCCACACCGGAGAGAAGTCGTTCACATGTGATCAGTGCGACAAAACGTTTCTTAGGGCATCAGAGCTGAAGAGACACCTGAGAGTTCATACGAAGGAGAAGCCGTATTCATGTTCTGTGTGTGGAAAGAGTTTTTCACAGAGTAAATCTGTACGTATACATGAGAAAATCCACACTGGTGTGAAAGAGTACATGTGCTTTGAGTGTGAGAAGACTTTTATTACAGAAAAACGTTTAAAGGTGCACCAGAGAATTCACACTGGAGAAAAACCTTACAAGTGTTCACACTGCGACAAGAGATTCAATCAGACAGGACATCTGAAAACACATGAGAGGATCCACACTGGAGAGAAGCCGCACACGTGTGATCAGTGTGGAAAGAGTTTCGCTTTTAAAAGTGAACTGAAGAGACACATGATGATCCACACTGGAGAAAAACCTTACAAGTGTTCACACTGTGACAAGAGATTCAGTCAATCATCACATCTGAAAACACATGAGAGGATCCACACTGGAGAGAAGCCGCACACGTGTGATCAGTGTGGAAAGAGTTTCGCTTTTAAAAGTGAACTGAAGAGACACATGATGATCCACACCGGAGAGAAACCGCACACGTGTGATCAGTGTGGAAAGAGTTTCGCTTTTAAAAGTGAACTGAAGAGACACATGATGATCCACACCGGAGAGAAGCCGTTCGCATGTGATCAGTGCGGAAAGAGTTTCTCTACTAAATCTGAACTGAGGATGCACATGATGATCCACACTGGAGAAAAACCTTACAAGTGTTCACACTGTGATGAGAGATTCAGTGTTTCAGCAAATCTGAAAAGACATGAGATGATCCACACTGGAGAGAATTCGCACACGTGTGATCAGTGCGGGAAGAGTTTCGCTTTTAAAAGTGAACTGAAGAGACACATGATGATCCACACCGGAGAGAAGCCGTACTCGTGTGATCAGTGTGGGAAGAGTTTCGCACAATCTTCTTCCCTTAATGCTCACATGATGATCCACACTGGAGAGAAGAAGTTCACATGTCATCATTGTTGCAAAACGTTTCTTTGGGCATCAAAGCTGAAGACACACCTGAGAGTTCATACGAAGGAGAAGCCGCATTCATGTTCTGTGTGTGGAAAGAGTTTTTCACGGCTGCAATATTTAAAACTACATCAGAAAGTTCACACTGGTGTGAGAGAGTACATGTGCTTTGAGTGTGAGTAGACTTTCACTACAGCAAACTGTTTAAAACTACACCAGAGAATTCACACTGGAGAAAAACCTTACAAGTGTTCACACTGTGACGAGATACAGTTAGGGCTGTCAGTTTAACGCGTTATTAACGGCATTAACGCAAACCCATTTTAACTGCGTTAATTTTTTTATCGCGCGATTAACAGTCTTTTTTGTCCTAGCAAACTTTGCAGTTTTTTCACATGCTTTTGCAACAGGACGCATGCGTCCTGATCCATTTCGGCGTCTCGCGCTTGTCCACTCAAAGCCGGCTCGCAAGTCCAAACGTGTGTTTGCGGCGTGCCTGTTGTTTTGTTTATGGTCTTGATCCGCTTGCGCTTTGGTCGAAGAAGCAACAAAATGTCCTCGCCCAGCGCAAGCCATTGAAATGAATGGGTTCAGAGTGCAGCGTGAGGTCGTTTCGGCTTGCGAGCCGGCCAAATAGTAACGTTACTTTTGAGTGGATGACGAGTGCGAGATGCCGAAATGGATGCCCTAAAATTCTGAATCGAAAGTTTACTTTTAAAAAGTTGCCATATTGTCCCATTGACAAGACCAAGTGATCTGTGTGTTTTGTCATTGTGAACTGAGCGATCATCATCGCAGTACGTCCAGTCAGAAACACCACTTGATGGCCAAGCAAACACACACACACACACAGATGATGCGAATTCTCCACCCCCTCGCCAATATTAGGGCCTCGTCAGTATTTCTTTCTTTCCCCCTTTTATTGATAGCCAGTGTTACATTGTGTGAGAGATTATTTATAGGCTATATTTTAGTGTGAAATTGAACACTATTCCAGTGTTATTTTCAATAATCATTTTTCCACTTTTCCATATTGATAAGAGCATTAAAATGAGAAAAAAAAATAATGTAACAAAAAGAAATCAAGAGACATTTAGAATAGATAAAAATGTGCGATTTAATCGTGAGTTAACTATAACATTAATGCGATTAATCGCGATTAAACATTTGAATCGTTTGACAGCACTAGATTCAGTGTTTCATCACATCTGAAAACTCATGAGAGGATCCACTTTGGAGAAAAACCTTACAAGTGTTCACACTGCGACAAGAGATTCAATCAGTCGGGAAATCTGAAAACACATGAGAGGATTCACACTGGAGAGAAGCCGTACACGTGTGATCAGTGTGGGAAGAGTTTCTCTATATAAACTAACCTGAAGCGACACATGAAGGTCCATGCGGTGGATAAACCACTGAAACAGTCTGAAATCACGCTAAGATGATTTTCATGTGATGAGCAACAAAGTCTCTTCTGTGTAAGTTAGTCATCACCCGATAGCCACATCTCTCCTCTCCACCTGTAGTTGGTGTGTGGTGACAATTTTTCATACCCCTAGATTTTTTTTTATGAATAAAATGTCTATGAAGTATATTCCCATTAAGATTTACCTTTTTTAGCACACCAGGGTGACTAGGAACATGAAATTGTCCAGCTGTGACTTCTTGTTTCAAGGAGTTTAAATATGAGGAAGCACAAAGGCCAAATTCCCTGAATCATCCATCACAATGAATAAAACCAAAGAACATGGTTCTGATGTGCAGCAAAAGATTGTTGAGCTTCACAAAATAGAAAGTGGATGTAAGAAAATAGGAAAAGAATTGAAAATTCACATTTTGACCATCAGGACAATAATTAAGAAGTTAATCAACTAAAGATGTTACGATTCTGTTTACTTGCATTTAATTACAATGCAGTCTTGACCTCCGCAAAATGGCGGACCCGTTGACTTATCGCAGCAACGTTCCAAAGCGGCCAATAGGGGGTCTATGTATATATTATGTCTATGTTCCTGCCTCCTTCTTCCCTGAACCTTACTACAGTAATGTTTGAAATTATTTTATTCCACTGTTTGTGAAGCACCTTGGGCAACGGCCGTCTTATTATGTGTGCTAAATAAAAAAAATAAATAAAGATTTCTGAAGGATTTTAATCGTTATGTTACATAGTAAAGTTTAGAGATAGAGAGTGGGGACATGCTGAAAATGTGTGTGTGTGTGTGTGTGTATTCTTAGTTGTTGTTTTTTGATTTTTTTATTATAGCCTACATTTTAAATTTCTAGTTAGCTTAATATGCAGGATCATTTTGCTTAATAATCAGAGTTCATTTTCATGCATTTATAATGTCCTGGGGACAGAAATGTCACACTGTCGGTGGAATGGCTTTTTATACTTAGATAGCAGAATATAAATATTGTAATAAAATTATCCCAAAGATAAATAATGGTAAGGAAATAATTCAATGCATAAAGACAGAAATAAATGTACATAGTAACCACTATCCCCTCAGTCTTCTGACACCAATGAAATGAGATTTAAGTGTCAATTTACAGGAGATGTGAAGACATCAGCATAATAAATGAGGTGAAAACACGAACTATTGATAATATATGAAATACAGAGTGTTTTCAGCAGATCTGTTAATATTGACGATCCTCAGACTATCAACACTCATTCAACAAGCCATTCAGGATCATCAGCAGATCATCTCACTTTATTCTGAGATAGACAGACATAAATGCTTAACAGGTTAAAGAACGAATATTTTTGCAACCTTTCATTATCTATTGTGTGGATATGTGAGTATTTAATGAGTCTTGTTTTGATCAGTTGCGGGTATTGTGAGAGTTGTTTGTTGTGTAGGTTCGCCCTCTATTGGACAGAGGCGACAGTGGCGCTCATTTACTGAATCTTCCCGCTCGTTTCTAGTCTGCATTTACTGGACTGAGAGAGGTACGTGTTCACATCAGTGCGATGTCCGCTTGAAATATACCGGTTGTAACTTTAGCTTTAGTACACATGGTAACTTGTACGTGTATTTTATGATGAGTGAACGTACTTTTAGTGAAGATGTGTCGAGAACTGCTGTTTTGAGTGCTTAAGAAATTGCTAGCATAGCTCTCCTCACTGTTTGTTTTGCTGTATGCTAGCGCGCT
This sequence comes from Pimephales promelas, assembly GCF_016745375.1. Next base: position 111,814 of record NW_024121258.1, on the reverse strand, counting down.
CGCCGTTTTATCGTCTTGTAATGAAGCCCACATGTTTCAGTTTTCCTTTTTCTTATGTTAGGCTGATTCTGAATGGAGATATAATCCTGAACTTTTGCTCTAATGGCGCTGAACAGCCCAGATGTGAAGCCTGTACATTTTGCTTCATGCATGTTATGTGTGTAAACTGAAAGGAAGATGGTTTATTTCATGATGCTTAATGTAAAACATCTTTATTATAACGTCAAAACGTCATTACCCATAGTTAATAACAGAAATAACTCACAAATTGACAGATACACATGGTTAAAACAATGTTATTTTCTGAGTTTTGAATTTGATAAAATACTGAGTCTGCATTTTACTTTACTCTAAGAGAGACTGATTCTGATCGTCAGTGTCCTGTCATCAGTTTACCACAACGAAGTGCAGACCGCGCCAGATACACTTACAAGTGTAATTTATTATAAAACAAACTCAGTAATTGATGCTTTTGATTTTGGCAGATCAGCTCCCCCATCTCTGGAATTCATCATCAGTGAAACTCCTCCCACTGCAAATACATCATCAGCGAAGCTCCTCCCACAGTAATTCAGCAATAAATGCTGTAAATTCCCATCAGTTACAAGTGAAGACGAGCATCAGGAAGAGCTGAAATCTGCAAAGACTGAGTTTATTAAAGAGGACAGTGAGAACATGAGAGATCCAGAACCCTGCAGAATGAAACACACTGAAGATCCTGAAGAACAAAGAGGTTGGTGTTTATTCTTCATTCATTCATGATGCTGGAGAACATTCATGTTGGAAACATTCAAGCTCTTCATCACATTTAGATAAAGAGTTAAACTATCAAATGCTACAGAATGTTCTGGGTTTTCTTCAACAAATGGTCAGTAAAGGGATTTATATTGATTATCAATATTAAATCAAGCTAAATACTATTTTACATTTATTTTATGTCTGGTTTCCAATTTGCAACAACGTTACCAGAATTTATTTTTGTCATTTTTAACAATTATATTTTTTTAAGAAATAAGAATAATCAGTAAATACAAGTTACTAATGAAGTTGTATTTTTCAAATATCACACAAGTTATTCATAGTTATAGAGATTCCTCTCACAGTAACTTTGGTAACAGGGTTGATGAATGCAGTCAATGCTACGGTTTGTGTAAAAACGATGACGATAGATTGAGATTATTTTCTCGTCTTCCCATCAAGAAATGTTGTGTTTTTTAAAAGGATGAAAGTCATGTCAGGAGTAACAGGGTTAAATGAAACATGTAGGACACAGATCATGCTGAAAAAAATGGTTTATTTAAAGTAAGGTTAGTTTGATATTTTACACTTAAAGCCCTGTTTTAAGATCGTATCTGATGAAATAGAACGGTTAAGATTGAAATTTGGACAAATGCTGCTGTCCCGAGAATTGTAGTTTTCTGTGTTAGCACCCCCACCTACACAATGGTTGTCTATGCCAGTCATTCCCAAAGGCGGGGTCCCGACCCACAAATGGGTCGTGGAAGATTTTGAATGGGTCGCCAAGTCGAGCACTATTTTTCAGTGTGCTATATATACTCTCTAGATCAGGGCTATTCAATTGGCGGCCCGTGGGTGAAGTGCGGCCCGCCATTAATCTCCATACGGCCCGAGGGCACCCCAACCTCCCTCCTCCTATTTTCTAGTGGTGCGGCTAAATTTGGTTAGATATGCGCGTGGCCGCAGTGGCGCGTGCAGCTGGACGACTATACGCACTGTGTGTGGCGCTCCGACTGACCTGAGAGAAACGTTTACAGTCCGAATATTTCAGCAGTCCTTATCTGTGTCCCGTATTTCTGTCGACTGAACCAGCGATATTAATCATTCGTTGGTTTGATTATTTCCTTTCCATGAATTGGCCAAACGCGCGTGCATAACGGTCTGAAACGATTTGGATTCGTTCACCTGAAGCGTTTTCTCGGTCAGTAATAACAAACAGAGAACAGAATAGCGCTGGGTTCAGTTGTTTCACTAGTTTACTTTGAACTAGGCAGCACGGGCCAGTGGATAACGAAACGCAAAGCTTAAAGGAGTCGCGTTTACTCCCGGTCCCGGACACTATTATTATACAGCGTTGTGAAATCTAGTGAGAAGCGTTGCGGACACTCTTACAAACCATAAATCATTTTATCTAGTTTTAAATCGGATGAAACAGCCTTAACATTCCCAATAAATGTGGAATATTTATATTGAATACTATGTTATAGTCATTTATATTGTATTAGATTTATTAGGGGGGTAGATGATTATATACTAATTGTGTGTATAGTTTTTTTTTTTACCTGTTTAGGCATTTTTTTATACAGTGGTAGTGAGCCATGCATGGTTACAAAGTCTCACTGTCAGGATATTTTAATTTAAGCCTATAATAATTATTATAGTATATTGTGTACACTGTAATGATGAGAATATGAAAACAGTGAGATGCCCTGTCAACTCTTCATTTCTCATTTCACCTCTGCATTTCGCTTATTGCCAACAACAGGTTAATAAAAAAAGTGCTTTGTATCTGTATCTCTTTTAAATAGTTAACTGGAAGCTTAAGTGATCTTAAAAATGGTCATACATATTTTGTTAATGCATACATTCTCTTTGTGATATATTTATTTATTTATCCTTATGTTTATTGGGTCACAAAGATTTATCGACTTTAAAATGGTCTATGCGCACTGGAACAATCATTCGTAAAACGCATTAAACTTTAGTTTACAAAGACGTGAAACTCACCGAGTGGTCTGGGTTGTTCATTGATATGCTCACACAAATATCGCTGCAAAAGATGCTTTCCAACAGGTTTTAGTGTAGTTTTTGTACCAAGTTTAGTTTAGTTTATTAAGATCCCCATTAGCTACTGCAACTACTGGGTCTATAGACTTCAACACACACAAAAAAATTCTTATAACATAAAACCATACATTATATAGACAAAAAATGAGTGTAAACATTCATACTAACCATACAGCAATGTACTAAAAAAAATACAGTTCATACCTTGACTTGTTGAAACTTTATTCTTGAAATAAGAACTTAAATGATTTGCAATATCACTGGGTTTAGTCAAAAAGGATCCGGCAACTTCAATAAAAGACGGCACTATTTCAGTTTTTCTCCCCAAATATCTATTTTGTTTTTCTCTTCCAAAATATCCTGAATCTTATTTCTCAGACTAAAGATAATTAAAGATGCTATGCGTAACCCTTTAATATTTAATCCATCTTTTACCATAACCGTTGTTTAACTGATTAAAGAAGCTCACAGCTTTGCAGAAGGATATGGATCGTTTCAGAGACCAACGGGGCTTCTCGCCTCAAGACCAAACAATCCCAATCTTATCTGTTTTCGGCCGCCCTCAACCAGCACTGGCCTTGGCCAAGACCGCTGCTGGATCAACAACTCCCCCGGAAGAGCACTGCAGTGAGCCGCTCTTGCGTTTCTTCCCCGACTCCACAGACACCTGGTGATTGTTGACTCTGTCTGGCACCTGATCAAGGTTTTCTCCATGGTAACTTGCTGTGTATCGCTATGACAATCCTGCGGACTGAGGCGCCTAGATTATGATGCCAGGCATAGCGACTCTCCAGGCCTACACACACACAAACTCTTACACATAAATACAGATATGCAATCACCCGCCCCACACCCCATCCCTCGCCTCGCTGTGTACCCCCAGTCTGACAGGCGGGTCTGTGACCAGCGTCCCGTACCTGTGGTCCGTCCCCCACTCCCCAACACTGTTGCAAGTTTTGTTCATGTTGTACTGATTGTGCTAATGTTGCTGAGGTGTTTTTTTCCGGTTCCCACAATGCACTCCTTACAGGAGGATAGTCTGGGGGTTGCCTCTTTTTCCTCACCTCTCCTCATGTCATGCTGTATTTTCCTCAATTCCCTGTCTTCCTGTCCTGTCTACCCCCTTTTCATATCGTATATATGTTTGTATGGGCAGGTTGATGGACAATTTCGCTGGTACTTGTGACCAAGTGACAATAAAGTTCATTCCATTCCATCTCCAGACATAAACATATAAATTATTTTCACATTACTCTGCGGTAACGAATACATAAACAAGCTTATAATCATTTAGTTATTATGAACATTCAGTTGTACAGTCTCACAAAATTCTTCCTGCTACCTCTTATTGAGCCTCTTCCTTGTCTTGTTTTTCCAACTCAGGCTCTATGACCGTCTTTAGATACGTCTCTGCAGCTAGATGGTTGGAAAACTTTTTCGTATTGAAAGTCAGAATCAAGGTGGCAGGGAACTACACTGCGACCAAAATGGTCGCATATGCGACCTTTTGAAATCCCATTGCGACCCTAATTTTTTATGGGTCGCAAATGTATCACTGACTATTTTGACGGGTCGTTTTTTTGGGGTTTTTTTGTGTTTTTTTTGTTTCTTTCGGGTTGTATTTAATCTTCTAAAACCTGTCGGATCGTCCGCTTTTTGTCCCGCCAAAGCCTTTTTGATCGGCGAGTGTTGTATAATAGAATGACTGATGCGTTTGACCGGGCGCTAACGAGCTGAGAGCGAGAGCGTGCGCACTATCACGTCTTCACACAACATAAGCGCTGTCTTGCATGCTGTCTCTCTCATGATAGGACATGATAGTAAAAGGTTTGTGTCTTTATAATAGGCATGCTAATCACAATCATATAGGCTACCATCTGGGCCTGCATGGCGGCAGGAAAAAGACGCAGAGATGTAAGTCTCTACCTTGCGATGGTTTGGTACACCAAGGCTGATAAACTCTGCCATGGAGAGTAAAATTTGTTATTTCGTTTTTTGTCCAAAACCCACTTTTGCGAACTAGTCCCTGGTTTTTTGCCCAATACTATTCTCTGGACTCTCTAGATAAATAATTATCGAAAAAAGTAGAACTTTTGCTTTTGATTGGCTTTAACAGAGTCGTTTACAAAAGAGGGGGGACAAAATGCACCCAAAATCATATAAATCCTAAAGGAAAACTCTTTTGCTCTTTTATATATGCTCATCAGAAATTGAAACATGCCGAAGAAGCATGCACAGTTTCATGGAGATCGGACCATAGGTGGCACTATAACTGTTAAAAAGCTGTAAAACCATGCATTTCCAATGTTAAATTGCCTGTATTGATTGTAAATGGTGTTTTACATCTATTATGTCTGTGGATAAATGCATGTTAAATAAAATTGAATGCCTTTCGATGCGTTTGTGCTTAAAGGCCTGGACTGCTTGAACACCGATAAATGCTGCTTGCAGCTTTAATAATTAAAACGTTTTTGTATAATAGTTATAAAGTTGGTGTCTAAATATTTTAATGTTAATATTATGTTAGATGATTGTGTCATTGCTAAAGAAACATGGGATTTGTGCCTATAATGTAATGTAAAATAAAGATAAATTTAGCTCATTCATGGCAACTTTCAAGGACATGTAATCAATTAATAAAAAGACATGAAGTTATCATAATATTTTATAACAGTTGTCTACTTTCTACCATTACATCAGGGCTCACTTTCATGTAATAATTGTTTCATTCCTGTCAGACCCGATGGAAGAGAGCGAGGAGAGAGAAGAACTGAGTGAAGTGGAGGAGGAACATCATGTCCAACCTGGAGGAAAACCTTTGAGTCGCTCAAAGACTAAACAGACTTTTTTAAAGAAAAGAAGAGCCGAGAAATCTTTCACCTGCGCTCAGTGTGGGAAGAGTTACACATATAAAAGTGAACTGAAGATTCACATGATGATCCACACCGGAGAGAGGCCGTTCTCATGTGATCAGTGTGGGCAGAGTTTCAGTCAATCATCAAGCCTTAACGTTCACATGATGATCCACACCGGAGAGAAGCCGTTCTCATGTGATCAGTGTGGCAAAACGTTTCTTAGGGCATCACACCTGAAGACACACCTGATGGTTCATACGAAGGAGAAGCCGTATTCATGTTCTTTGTGTGGAAAGAGTTTCTCACAGAGTCAATCTGTACGTAGACATGAGAAAACTCACACTGGTGTGAAAGAGTACATGTGCTTTGAGTGTGGGAAGACTTTTACTGCAGAAAAAAGTTTAAAGGTGCACCAGAGAATTCACACTGGAGAAAAACCTTACAAGTGTTCACACTGCGACAAGAGATTCAATCAGGCAGGAAATCTGAAAACACATGAGATGAACCACACTGGAGAGAAACCGCACACGTGTGATCAGTGCGGGAAGAGTTTCTCTTCTAAAGTTGACCTGAGAAGGCACATGATGATCCACACTGGAGAAAAACCTTACAAGTGTTCACACTGCGACAAGAGATTCAATCACTCATCACATCTGAAAAGACATGAGAGGATCCACACTGGAGAGAAGCCGCACACGTGTGATCAGTGTGGGAAGAGTTTCTCCGGTAAAAGTGACCTGATGATACACATGAGGATCCACACTGGAGAGAAGCCGTATGAATGCCATCAATGCGGGAAGAGTTTCACATCCAAAAATTCTCTTAACGATCACATGTTGATCCACACCGGAGAGAAGAAGTTCACATGTCATCATTGTTGCAAAATGTTTCTTAGGGCATCAGCGCTGAAGTCACACCTGAGTGTTCATACGAAGGAGAAGCCGCATTCATGTTCTGTGTGTGGAAAGAGTTTTTCACAGCTGCAATATTTACGTGGACATGAGAAAATCCACACTAATGAAAGCGAGTACATGTGCATTGAGTGTGAGAAGACTTTTACTACAGCAAACAGTTTAAAACGGCACCAGAGGATCCACACTGGAGAAAAACCTTACAAGTGTTCACACTGTGACAAGAGATTCAGTCAGTCAGTAAATCTGAAAACACATGAGAGGATCCACACTGGAGAGAAGCCGCACACGTGTGATCAGTGCGGGAAGAGTTTCTCTATTAAAAATAACCTGAAGCTACACATGAGGATTCACACTGGAGAAAAACCTTACAAGTGTTCACACTGCGACAAGAGATTCAGTCACTCGGTAAATATGAAAACGCATGAGATGGACCACACTGGAGAGAAACCACACACGTGTGATCAGTGCGGGAAGAGTTTCTCTATTAAAACTAACCTGAAGCGACACATGAAGGTCCATGTAGTGTATAAACCACTGAAACACAGTCTGAAATCACGCTAAGATGGTTTTCATGTGATGAACAACAAAGTCTCTTCTGTGTAAGTTAGCCACATCACCTGATAGCCACATCTCTCCTCTCCACCTATAGTTGGTGTGTGGTGAGCACAGGACATTTTGTTGATTGATTGATATCTATTAGCTTGTGTTCAACTGACAGGAATGACTGTTATATTTGAGATATTTGGCAAATTGTTATCTGCTCAATTCCAGATGTTCTGATCAATAAGATGCCACCGGTTTTAATGACGGGCGCCATTGTGCAGTCAATGTATCAAAATGAGCCTGAGAGTGAAATCTTTCAAATCTTTTAACTTTTTGAGAGTATTCTGTAATTAAAGTGTAAATCTCCTTGAATTAATGCTTATAAATGCAGGGTGTGTGTACAGCCATCACTCGTGTGGTGCTTCTCCAGCACAAAATACATTGTGAGGTAGCTGTGTTATTTAGAAAACCACACTGTGCCAAACTGAACAGATTCTGTAATTCCTGTCACAAAACAGGCCATACAGAGGAAAAGTGCTGGTCATTGGGCAGCGGCAGACCTAAACCCTATTTCATAAGAGAGAGCCCGACCGATAAAGGATTTTGATGGCCGATACTGATACAAATATTTGTTGGTTTTAAAATCCGATATATCGGCCGATATTTATATATTTTTTTTACATTTCAGAAACGCGCAACAAAACATTAACAGATTTCGCTAACATTAGTTATTTGTATGAGTTTTAACTAAAATAATATGATAATTCATTTTAAAAAGAAACTTGCTTCTTTTATTGTCACAAGAGAACAGACTGATGATAGTGGCATTAGCTAGCTTTGTGGTTAGCTAGTCTATGATGAGCCATAATTTAGCAATGGATAACGTAAAACCTAAATTGAAAAACATGCATTTTTAATATAACAGGCCAAGGAGAGATGATGCGTCTCATTGCTATAACTGTCACGCGCTATTAAAGAAATACTTCAGTCACATTGTCAAAAGTTAAAAGGACAGTCAGTCAACTACACTGTAACGTAACTACTAGCTAATTCCGCTTCTTTCTCGGCTTATTTAACAGCAGCAAAACTGGACATGATGGTCACAAATGTTGTCATGCTTATTTGAGTTAAGTGAACTGATGGGGATGATCTTTTAATTGTTATTCAAACAATGTATGTCTCGTGACCAATTCAACGAGTGTTGCCAACAGGAACGGTGTAGAGCGCCCTCTGGTGGACAAACTATACAACTCCAACACTCATGATATGGTAGAAGCGTGTTTCGTCTGTTTTTATTTTATTTTTGAAATATTCATTTATCTGCCATTATAACTGCCGATACCGATAGTTTGGAAAATGCCTAATATCGGCCTGCCGATAAATCGGTCTGGCTCTACTTTACACACTGAGTTAAAATAAATTCCTCTTCTTATTGTAACAGCACATAAACTGAATTATTTTCTTTACTGAAACATCATACATCAGATGTATGCATTCAACTAAGTATTTAATTTTTTGCTTTTGTCTATTTTTCCATCTTTGTTTTTTGCCATCTTACAGTAACACCGTGTGCATTTCATTTACTTTTCATTTGAGACTTTTTTGTTGTTGTTGAGGTCTTTACTGTTAATTATAGAAGCTTGTTTCTGCCACAGAATGAAAAATAAAAAAGGTAATTGTTGCTTTTTATCTCACAATTCAGACTTTTTTTTTTCTCACAATTGCGAGTTTACATCTTTATTTCTTTAAAGTCAGAATTGTGAGATAAAAAGTTGCACTGTCTTTTTTTCTCAGAATTGCGACTTTATATGACGGAATTCGGACTTTATCATGCAATTCGTAATTTATCACGCAATTCTGACTTTATATCTCGCAATTCTGACTTTATATCACGCAATTCTGACTTTACATCTTGCTATTCTGACTTTATATCTTGAAATTCTGACTTTATATCACGCAATTCTGACTTTATATCTCGCAATTCAGACTTTATATCTCGCAATTCTGACTTTATATCTCGCAATTCAGACTTTATATCACGCAATTCAGACTTTATATCACGCAATTCGGACTATATCTCGCAATTCGGACTTTATATCTCAGAATTCAGACTTTATATCTCGCAATTCTGACTTTATATCTCGCAATTCTGACTTTATATCTCGCAATTCAGACTTTATATCACGCAATTCAGACTTTATATCACGCAATTCGGACTATATCTCGCAATTCGGACTTTATATCTCAGAATTCAGACTTTATATCTCACAATTCGGACTTTATATCTCACAATTCAGACTATATCTCGCAATTCAGACTTTATATCTCACAATTCTGACTTTATATCACGCAATTCGGACTATATCTCACAAATTTGACTTTATATCTCGCAATTCGGACTATATCACGCAATTCGGACTTTATATCTCACATATCACGCAATTCGGACTTTATATCTCGCAATTCGCACTATATCTTGCAATTCGGACTTTATATCTCAGAATTCAGACTTTATATCTCACAATTCGGACTTTATATCTCGCAATTCAGACTTTATATCTCACAATTCTGACTTTATATCACGCAATTCGGACTATATCTCACAAATTTGACTTTATATCTCGCAATTCGGACTATATCACGCAATTCGGACTTTATATCTCACATATCACGCAATTCGGACTTTATATCTCGCAATTCTGACTTTATATCTCGCAATTCTGACTATATCTCACAATTCTGACTTTATATCTCACAATTCTGACTTTATATCTCGCAATTCGGACTTTATATCTCGCAATTCTGACTATCTCACAATTCTGACTTTATATCTCGCAATTCTGACTTTATATCTCGCAATTCTGACTATATCTCACAATTCTGACTTTATATCTCGCAATTCTGACTATATCACGCAATTCTGACTTTATATCACTCAATTCTGACTTTATAACTCGCAATTCTGATTTTTTTTATCTCGCAATTCTGACTTTATATCTCGCAATTCTGACTTTATATCACGCAATTCGGACTTTACATCTTGCTATTCTGACTTTATATCTTTAAATTCTGACTTTATATCACGCAATTCTGACTTTATATCACGCAATTCAGACTTTATATCTCGCAATTCAGACTTTATATCTCGCAATTCAGACTTTATATCTCGCAATTCAGACTTTATATCTCGCAATTCAGACTTTATATCACGCAATTCTGACTTTATATCACGCAATTCAGACTTTATATCTCGCAATTCAGACTTTATATCTCGCAATTCAGACTTTATATCTCGCAATTCAGACTTTATATCACGCAATTCTGACTTTATATCACGCAATTCTGACTTTATATCACGCAATTCAGACTTTATATCTCGCAATTCAGACTTTATATCTCGCAATTCAGACTTTATATCTCGCAATTCAGACTTTATATCTCACAATTCTAACTTCATATCTCGCAATTCTGACTTTATATCACGCAATTCGGACTTTACATCTTGCTATTCTGACTTTATATCTTGAAATTCTGACTTTATATCACGCAATTCTGACTTTATATCACGCAATTCAGACTTTATATCTCGCAATTCAGACTATATCACGCAATTCTGACTTTATATCACGCAATTCAGACTTTATATCTCGCAATTCAGACTTTATATCTCGCAATTCAGACTTTATATCTCGCAATTCAGACTTTATATCTCACAATTCTAACTTCATATCTCGCAATTCTGACTTTATATCACGCCATTCGGACTTTACATCTTGCTATTCTGACTTTATATCTTGAAATTCTGACTTTATATCACGCAATTCTGACTTTATATCATGCAATTCAGACTTTATATCTCGCAATTCAGACTTTATATCTCGCAATTCAGACTTTATATCTCGCAATTCAGACTTTATATCTCGCAATTCAGACTTTATATCTCGCAATTCTGACTTTATATCACGCAATTCAGACTTTATATCTCACAATTCAGACTTTATATCACGCAATTCAGACTTTATTTCTCGCAATTCAGACTTTATATCTCGCAATTCAGACTATATATCACGCAATTCAGACTTTATATCACGCAATTCTGACTTTATATCAGGCAATTGCGACTTTCTATCAGGCAATTCTGACTATATCTCGCAATTGCGACTTTATTTCTCACAATTCTGACTTCAAATCTTGCAATTGTGAGTTAAAAAGTGGAAATTATTTTTTTATTTTTTTAAAATTCAGTGGTGGAAACAAGCTTCCATAGTTAATTACATCAACTATTGATTGAAGTTCATCAAGTTTAGGTTTGAAAACAACACCTTTTTGATTTTCTTTAAGGCAATTTATTCATGTTTCAAGAAACCGTATTAGAGATTCTAAAACTTTTCTTTTTGACTCCATATGCATTGAAGACCCGGGAACCCCTTATCTCAAATCATATACCACAGGTTCCTGATTGTCAACTCTTTTTATTTGTTCAATTCATATCCACCGCATTCTTTTCCCTTTTTTTTCATGTGGAATACTACGATGCCTAACAATTTAACTACTACATGTTGATACTCCCTTAAAAGTTGTAACCTTTTCATACTTTTGCATACTTTCATACATTTTTTATATATTGTTGTTTTGTCATCTAGGACTGTGTTACCAAAAGAATGCCTTTTTCAGTTTTCAGAGCTTGCTATTGTCTGCAAGCCATTTTCTCTACTTTGTAACTTTGTATAGTGTTTTTATAAAGCAAGACACGAGAGGTTTTTGTTGAACTATTTGTTAGAAAATATGCAGTCTTTGGGAGTTTCCGCCAGGGGATTTCTGATAACAAATCCTAGGGAGTTTCCAGGAGATTTATGGAGATGTCAGAGAGTTTGATGGACTGGAGAGATGATGTCCAGCAGACGCTGATTCCCCAAAGACGGCCTCTCGGTTAGATGCCTTGCCATTGCGCCTCATGCAGTTCAAGCTTGGAAATGATTTGGTTTTGATTGACTTTTATTTGTGTTTCATATAGTAGTACCTTTTTCTGTTAACTAGTTAACCTGTACTTAATAAAAAATATATACAACTGAAATTAAGAAGCTCGCCTGTGTCTGTTTTACAAAAGATTGAGCTGAACTGATCACAGTCTTCTGTGATTTAAATTAAATTTCAAATGCTTATTATTTAGGACAGATTTGACTTAATTTACCTAACCTGAGAATAATTAAAATAAGGTTAAAGGTGTTTAAAATTACGCACCATGGCGTTCGACGTGGTAAGACGGGATTGATTACTGATTTCTGGCCAGGATCAATGACCAATTGCTCAAAATACAAGAAACTTTTTAGTAGGAAACATAAGAGTGTAGGGTTAAATAGAAGAAAGCACTCGATATCAAACTTGATTAGACTAAGGATAATTGTAAGACAAATCATTTAAACGACCCAGAAAGGGTTAAGTGCAGATATAACAAATAATAAACCATGAAAGAAAACACCAAAGAAAAGCTGTGAAGGTTTATTTAGCCAGATAAATCTCATACGGTCTCAGAGAGGCTACACTCTAAAAAATGCTGGGTCGTTTTAACCCAATGTTGGGTCAAATATGGACAAACCTGAAATGTTGGGTTAAAAATGTAATGTAAAAATTTAACCCAACGGCTGGGTTAGTCCATATTTGACCCAAAGTTGGGTTAAAACAACCCAGCATTTTTTAGAGTGTACAGGGCTTCTCCTTAACACAGAGCCAGACTCTTCATTCAAGCTCATACGAGTGATCCTCGTGTGCCTTTAGTGGAGGAGAGTGATATATCAGTAAAAACATCAGTTCGAGAGAGAACTTGATTTATTATTACTTTGGTTTGAGAATGCTTCCCCCTAATATAGTCCCAAGTCAATATCTGCCTAGTGTTATTCTGCGTCGCTATTTGTACTCGTGGTGAATACGCAGGCCACAATAAGCAATAACGTGGGTTTGTTTATTCTTTTTAACCACTTTTACTCAGGACATGCTTGCTGGCAACAAAGGAATCCATTCATTGTGCTAAGCTAAGCTAGCGCCGACCCTGTCGAACTAAAACAATGCATGCACTGAGACAAAAATGCATTTGCACGCATATCTAAATGTAGGAAAGAATGTGAATAACCCAATTTCAAAAAACGGTGGAGTGTTCCTTTAAAAGCTGAAAGTGATGTCCTTAATTCAAAATGAAATCAGTAGAAATGTATAAGAAATATAAACCATTAAAAGGACTCTGGTGGAATCTCATGATGTTGGGTATAAACAGCCCTGAAGCGGAGGGAAAAAGAGAAGCAAATAAGACTGGTGGTTTTCCCAGTTCTGCTCCTCTGACTATAGAGGAAGGGAAAGTTTTGGCCAGCGTAGGCTTTGGAAGGGCTCTCTGGAGACCAACGCTTCGCCCGAAAGTCGTCTGTAATATGTATTTTAAAATACGTGCTTTTCTAATAAAAATGTAAGCAATAGTAGTTTACTTTTGCTGATAATTTACTCGCCCCCATGTCATCCAAGATCCGTATCATTCTTTCTTCAGTCGAAAAGAAATTAGTGTTTTTGATGAAAAAATTCCAGGATTTTTCTCCATATAATGGACTTCAATGGGAACCAAACGGTTCAAGGTCCAAGTGAGAGTTTCAGTGCAAACTGTTCAAAGGGCTTTAAACGACACCAGACGATGAATAAGGGTCTTATCAAGCTAAACGATCGCTCATTTAATAAATAAATCGCTAAGTTTAAGGTTTATAAGCTCAAATGGTCGCCTTGCTCTGTTCTGTGATGCGCGTTCGTGACTCTCCTGTTCAAATGAACGAATTGACTCAGAAAAAGATTTGTTCATTTTGATGAACGAGTTCGAACAAGAGAGTCACGAACGCGCATCACAGAACAGAGCAAGGCGAGCATTTGAGCTTACAAAACTTAAACTTTGTTATTTATTTATTAAGTGAGCGATCTTTTCGCTTGACAATATCCTTATTCATCGTCTGGAATCGTTTAAAGCCCTTTGAACATTTTGCACTGAAACTGCCTTTTGGACCTTGAACCGTTTGGACCCCATTGAAGTCCATTATATGGAAAAAAAATGTTGGAATGTTTCCATCAAAAACCTTAATTTCTTTTCGACTGAAGAAAGAAAGACATGGACATCTTGGATGACATGGGGGCGAGTAAATTATCAGCAAAAGTTTTTTTTTTTTTTTTAAAGTGAACTTTTCCTTAAAGTCAAGACATTAAAACTATGATGAATCTCTCACATTAGTTTATTTAGCATGATTAGCCTCAGAGGAAAGCAATAATATCATGAAATGACTTCTAAATGTCTTAAAACCAAAGATTGGGCACTAATGGTGGACTAGTGTTCAATCCAGTTGTTTGACAATTGATTTTTGGTGCCATGTTGAACTTTGTATTGTACACAGCTCAAAATAAAATATATGTTGATCCCTTACTTAATGTGACATCAAAATTCAGCTGTTATAGATTATTACAGTATGATTTATCATCAAAGTCCTCGTGATGATGTCTCTGCTTTTTTGCATATCCGGATCTGATGTCATAAACCACAAAAGCAACAGCAGCCACGCCCACCAGAGCAGCGACGACCAATCGGGTGACAGGTTCAGCAAAACCACAGCTGTAGATTTCTAAAGGAAAAAATAGGAATTAGATGTTTTCTCCTTGAATTTACATCACTGTAGCTAATATCGACACTGACACACCTGGACACGGCTGACAGAGCCGTCTGAAGTCCAGATGTGTGCTGTGGTTTGTGATGGGGTTGTTGAGCACACAGCTGTAGGGGTTCTTATCCTGATCTTCCACCTCCAGATGTAAAGAGATGCTGCTTCTGAGATCAGACACACTGATGCTGGACAATACACTGTTTCCTTTGTACCAGGAGAGAGTCACATTATTCACATTCAACACTGAACACAGCACTGAACAATTTGATGATGACGATGATGAAGAACACTGTGAAGAGTCTCTGGTGATGGCAGGAACAGGCAGACGAGCTGGAGAATAAACAGAGATAATCACTTTGGGCTAATAAATGTATTTGTAAACTAATTTAAAAAATGACTCCTAATTCAGAGGCTGCGTCCTTCTAAGGTCACTGTGGCACAATAAAGTCTGTTCCAATTCAAAGTGCATTTACGAAGTAGTAGCATCGTTATTGCGCGCCAGTGATGGAAGGATTTTGCACCGTAGACAGCAACATTATCTGTGCTGACACTATGTTGCTGTTTGGGACTTTTAAATTGAATTATTTGGTTTTACTTATGGCACTTTTCCCCTGCTGGTGGCACTTTTCCCCATATGGTACGGCTCACTTCCCCATATGGTATGGCACTTTTCCCCATATGGTACGGCTCAGTACGGTTCGGCTCGCTTAGCTTTTCCACGAACTTTATTACGAATTGCTGACTCTATATTCCAACTCTGAGCAAACTCTCTACTCCTGACCACGGCGCGTCTCGGTGCTGCGGTTATCACTCCGCCCAAGTAGCAGTGCTTTGCCTTCTGGGAATATAGTTCCCAATATTTATACGGTTAAAAGATGGCTGTGTCTCATATGGCCTTGTTATTTGGACACTCTGTGACTATACAAATCACAACATGTAAGTAGGAAAATGTTTGCGCAATTTTGTCTCTTATTGGGATTAGTATGCTAGCTGTATCCATTTACATCCAGTCTTTGTGCTAAGCTAGGCTAGCGGTGGGTGCGTCAGACAGAATTACAGCACAAACGGAGATGAAAAAGGTATTATGGACTTATCTAAATCTATACGGTGAATAAGCTAAAGTCTCAAAAACTCAGAGTGTGCCTATAAAACAGTTACTGGCTGCTTTTTACCGCGGTTACTGTCGCTCGTCGATGGCCGTCCCATTGGTTCAATCATTGTGGCCTTTAAAGTGTCTGAGTCATATAAAGGATGCAGACTTTCTGTACGTTCACACCGCCACCGGCGAGAGCGTCAAAGTGGCCGGAAGTCATTCATTTTCATTGAGATCCGGCGGCGAGAGCGGCGCGGCGCGTTTCGGACGGCAAGAGCGGCGAGGAGAGTTGAAATCAGTTCAACTTTATGGTAATAAGCAATGACGCGGTTCGGCGGCAACCAATCGGAATGTAGAAGTGCTCCGTTTGAGAGAATCCCAGAGAATGTAGTCCTGTAAACTTTGGTTCCGGCCACATTAGTTCCCAAGCAAAATAGAGGAGGTTGATAATTTGAATTAGGCAAGATTTTCGTGCTAGAACACTTTTTCAGCGGGAATGCAAATTATAATAGCACTTAACCATGAACACAAAAGCCACACCACACATATGGCTTTTAATTTGTTTATTTCATTAGCAAACATGTCACTATAATTTTAAAGTTATTTCCATCGATCAATTTTCGGCAAAAATAACCGACATTTTTGTTTGCTTGTTTGCATACCGTTTTAAAAAAGATCACGCATTCGATCTACGTCAGAGCATCAGAGCGTCCACGAATCTTTCCACGGCGTCGTTGACAGGGCGGCAAGAGCGAATTTTGCTGCTCTCGCCGGCGGTGGTGTGAACGTACGGTTTGAATTGGGACACAACTTGTTTGTTCTAAAGATAGGTCATAATAATCTGAGTTATAACTGACACGCATTAATATTCTTCTATATTTCATGACCAGCAGGGGGAGCTGTCTGGGCCGTTTCTAACTCCACAGATAACAGCGGTTAAGGCCAATTTATACTTCTGCGTAGGGTGCGCGCAGTAGGTGCGGAGTAGCATACGCACAGACGCGTACCATACCACATACCCTTCGTCGTAGCCTGACGCGCACCTCCTCAAAAATGTAACTACACGTCGCGACGACACAGACCGCAAGATCTCT
>NW_024121258.1:20541-94331 GCF_016745375.1 Pimephales promelas | reverse complement strand
GAAGCTCCTCCCACAGTAATTCAGCAATAAATGCTGTAAATTCCCATCAGTTACAAGTGAAGACGAGCATCAGGAAGAGCTGAAATCTGCAAAGACTGAGTTTATTAAAGAGGACAGTGAGAACATGAGAGATCCAGAACCCTGCAGAATGAAACACACTGAAGATCCTGAAGAACAAAGAGGTTGGTGTTTATTCTTCATTCATTCATGATGCTGGAGAACATTCATGTTAGAAACATTCAAGCTCTTCATCACATTTAGATAAAGAGTTAAACTATCAAATGCTAGAGAATGTTCTGGGTTTTCTTCAACAAATGGTCAGTAAAGGGATTTATATTGATTATCAATATTAAATCAAGCTAAATACTATTTTACATTTATTTTATGACTGGTTTCCAATTTGCAACAACGTTACCAGAATTTATTTTTGTCATTTTTAACAATTATATTTTTTTAAAGAATAATCAGTAAATACAAGTTACTAATGATGTTGTATTTTTCAAATATCACACAAGTTATTCATAGTTATAGAGATTCCTCTTACAGTAACTTTGGTAACAGGGTTGATGAATGCAGTCAATGCTACGGTTTGTGTAAAAACGATGACGATGGATTGAGATTATTTTCTCGTCTTCCCATCAAGAAATGTTGTGTTTTTTTTTAAAGGAGAAAAGTCATGTCAGGAGTAACATGGTTAAGAGAAACATGTAGGACACAGATAGTGCTGATAAAAATGGTTTATTTAAAGGGTTAGTTCGGTATTTTACACTTAAAGCCCTGTTTTAAGATCGTTTCTGATTAAATAGTACGGTTAAGATTGAAATTTGGACAAATGCTGCAGAATTGTAGTTTTCTGTGTTAGCACCCACACCCACACAATGGTTGTCTATGCGCACTGGAACAATCATTCATAAAACACATTAAACTTTAGTTACAAAGACGTGAAACTCACCGAGTGGTCTGGGGTGTTCACTGATATACTCACACAAATATCGCTGCAAAAGATGCTTTCCAACAGGTTTTAGTGTAGTTTTTGTACCAAGTTTAGTTTAGTTTATTAAGATCCCCGTTAGCTACTGCAACTACTGGGTCTATAGACTTCAACACACACCAAAAAATTCTTATAACATAAAACCATACATTATATAGACAAAAAAGGAGTGTAAACATTCATACTAACCATACA
The DNA here is from genome assembly GCF_016745375.1 of Pimephales promelas. Next base: position 93,145 of record NW_024121258.1, on the reverse strand, counting down.
GCAATGTACTAAAAAAAATACAACAGTTCATACCTTGTCTTAAAGTTGAAACTTTATTCTTGAAATAAGAGCTTAAATGATTTGCAATATCACTGGGTTTAGTCAAAAAGGATCCGGCAACTTCAATAAAAGACGGCACTATTTCAGTTTTTCTCCCCAAATATCCTTTTTGTTTTTCTCTTCCGAAATATCCTGAATCTTATTTCTCAGACTAAAGATATTTAAATATGCTATGCGCAACCCTTTAATATTTAATCCATCTTTTACCATAACCGTTGTATCTGATTAAACATCTGTCAATAGTAGAGCTGTACAACAACAATAAATAACATCTAACAATAAATATACAGACAGAACCACATAGAAACATACTGATGTGGCAAAATCAATAATTAAACAGAGCATCACGTTAAGAGACACCAGATTCCAAATTGTATTAAAAAAAGATTTATTTCTTGCAAAAAAGTTCCCAGTCAACCATTCAGTCCAGCTGTAGGCGGAGTGAGACAGAGAGCAGGGGGTTGCTAGCACTCTTTATACTATTCTTTTCAAAGAACTTTATGACTACTTTTAATGACCAGGGGGTCTTCTCACCTCAGAGGTGTCTGCCCAACCACCTGCTGAGTGCCTCACACACACTCTCCAGCTGCATACACACAACAACAGAAACACAAGAGGCTCTCTGTTCTGGTATTCAGGAATACAGAGATCATATGGTATTTTCAATGCAATGTCCATTAATCAGCCAATATTAAAATTTCCACTACAATACAAACAACCAAAACAACATACAAACACACACACTTATGCAAACCCCACTTGTCAACATTTATCAGTCCCTCCAGAAAAACGTGATTATGCGATCGCTGAATTCAATGCAAAATCAGCCAAAGTCCGCATATTTATGCGGGGGCCGCATTTTTTCAAATACACCGCACTTTCGCCGCATAAATTGCCGATTTCTGTGCAAAATATGCGGGGTTTGCGTGATTTCATAATCCTCGCATTTTCGTTGCAAAAAAATCACATATATCTAAGCAGAAAGTTGAAAAATTTTGCGTTTGCTTCACACAAGAGCAGCAATTTCCCCGTTTCCATGGGAACGTTATGAAGTGACGCAATTACGCGACGGATAAAGCTCACAGCTGAAGTTACTGCAGAGGCCAGACAGACTCACGGAGGCGATTGACATCTCACAAATCGAACTCGTATAACTGTCTGTCACACGTTCTACCGTCACATCGTTACTAAGATGAAACAAGTTGCATCAAACAGAAATTACCCGCACACATGGGGTGTTCGAGGCGCACATATAACACTTCAACAGGGAGCGCGCAGCTCTTAAAGGGGCCACACCTTATACTCGTTACAGTCTGAAATAAAACAAGATGAGAAATTAAATATTCCCATTACTTTCTATGATGTAGTATGCCTGCTTATCAAAGGAAGTAATAAGAAATGACTCTTTACATTAAGGTAGTAGCCTAGTGAGAACAGGATGTTGGGGGAATCACTTTTTTTTTTCACTTTTTCATCAAACCGCAGTTTTTGCAAGTTCCCGCAATTTCATCGCATAAAATTGCAAAAATGTCCTGCATATTCCATCGCATTTTTAAAGAAAACGGGCCGTGTAATCAAGGCTTTTTGCCCGCAACAATCACAAAAAAAATGCGTTTTTCTGGAAGGACTGATTTATGAGCAAAACCAATTGGCAGCCATGCCAACAGCGTTCCCACAGCGGTCTTGGCCAAGGCCAGTGCTGGTTGAGGGCGACCGAAAACAGATAAGATTGGGATTATTTGGTCTTGGGGTGAAAAACCGCATTCAATTTACACGGCTAATTCTCATGGTCTTTGGTCTCCAAACAATCCATATCCTTCTGCAAATCTGAGAAGCTCACAGCTTATATGGATCGTTTCTGAGACCAACATGGACCTTAAGATTAGCCGTGTAAATTGAATGGGGCTTCTCACCCCAAGACCAAACAATCCCAATCTTATCTGTTTTCCTCAACCTCAACCAGCACTGGCCTTGGCCAAGACCGCTGCTGGATCAACAACTCCCCCGGAAGAGCACTGCAGTGAGCCGCTCTTGCGTTTCTTCCCCGACTCCACAGACACCTGGTGATTGTTGACTCTGTCTGGCACCTGATCAAGGTTTTCTCCATGGTAACTTGCTGTGTATCGCTATGACAATCCTGCGGACTGAGGCGCCTAGATTATGATGCCAGGCATAGCGACTCTCCAGGCCTACACACACACAAACTCTTACACATATATACAGATATGCAATCACCCGCCCCACACCCCATCCCTCGCCTCGCTTTGTACCCCCAGTCTGACAGGCGGGTCTGTGACCAGCGTCCCGTACCTGTGGTCCGTCCCCCACTCCCCAACATTGTTGCAAGTTTTGTTCATGTTGTACTGATTGTGCTAATGTTGCTGAGGTGTTTTTTTCCGGTTCCCACAATGCACTCCTTAAGCCTAGTTCACACTACGTGATTTTAAGCCCGATTTAAGCCCGATTTGCAAATCGTTGAGTCGCCGACAAGTCAGGGTGTTATCGCGTGCAAATCGCGGGCGATTAGCGGACGATTAACGCTCGCCAATCCGATAGTGTGAAAGAGCCAACAACGCATCAAAGACAGCTCGCAGACAGCTCGCAGACAGGTCACCGAGCTCAGAAAAATATCTAGCATGCTAGATATCTCGAGCAGTCGCGCGACTCAATCTCAGTGATGTCATGAGTACAGCCAATCATAGCAACGCATGGGTTGAGGACACCAGGTAAATCTTACTTTTTCTTTTCTTTTTTGCATTTTTTTTTCTCAGAGCAGATCGTCGAGCAAACAGTGTGTAGCACTAGTTTCTGTCTGACGTCCATATTCGCGTGTTGTGTTCTCTGCAGTTTCGCGTCATTTCTGGTTCGTTTTATTGCGTGGTTTTTCGTGACAAAACATGGTTTCTAGACCAGATAGAATCGTGTTGTTGTCAACTCGTTATTTGTTTGATTATTTTCAGGATTTAGACCGTACTGTACTGAAACAGCTCTCATTGAGTCACAAATGATATGCTCTTATCATCCGATCGTGGTTGTATCTCTATGTAGTGCGTTGTTAACTCGTGTAGTGAGTCACCTCCTGTTGTGGATCAATCACGTTGTGTTGTGTGGTGTGAACAGGTAAACAACTTGAACACTCATGATTTCACTGAGAGCAAGTCATGTAGTGTGAACTGCACAGTTCAGCCTGACATTTTAAAATCATGTAGTGTGAACTAGGCTTTACAGGAGGATAGTCTGGGGGTTTCTTTCTCCTCACCTCTCCTCATGTCATGCTGTATTTTCCTCAATTCCCTGTCTTCCTGTCCGCATATATGTTTGTATGGGCAGGTTGATGGTCAATTTCGCTGGTACTTGTGACCAAGTGACAAAGTTCGTTCCATCTCCAGACATAAACATAAAATTATTTTCACATTACTCTGCGGTAACGAATACATAAACAAGCTTATAGTCATTTAGTTATTATGAACATTCAGTTGTACAGTCTCACAAAATTCTTCGTGCTACCTCTTATCGAACCTCTTCCTTGTCTTGATTTTCCAACTCAGGCTCTATGACCGTCTTTAGATATGTCTCTGCAGCTAGATGGTTGGAAAACTTTTTCGTATCTCCTTTGAAAGTCAGAATCAAGGTAGCAGGGTGAATTATGCCATGCTTAACTCCACGTCCAGAAAACTCGCTCGTATTTTAGATACGATTGCAGGGAACTACACTGCGACATGCAACCTTTTGAAATCCCATTGTGACCCTAATTTTTTATGGGTCGCAAATGTATCACTGACTATTTTGACGGGTCGTTTTTTTGGGGTTTTTTTGTGTTTTTTTTGTTTCTTTCGGGTTGTATTTAATCTTCTAAAACCTGTCGGATCGTCCGCTTTTTGTCCCGCCAAAGCCTTTTTGATCGGCGAGTGTTGTATAATAGAATGACTGATGCGTTTGACCGGGCGCTAACGAGCTGAGAGAGAGAGAGCGCGCGCACTATCACGTCTTCATACAACATAAGCGCTGTCTTGCATGCTGTCTCTCTCATGATAGGACATGATAGTAAAAGGTTTGTGTCTTTATAATAGGCATGCTAATCACAATCATATAGGCTACCATCTGGGCCTGCATGGCGGCAGGAAAAAGACGCAGAGATGTAAGTCTCTACCTTGCGATGGTTTGGTACACCAAGGCTGATAAACTCTGCCATGGAGAGTAAAATTTGTTATTTCGTTTTTTGTCCAAAACCCACTTTTGCGAACTAGTCCCTGTTTTTTTGCCCAATACTATTCTCTGGACTCTCTAGATAAATAATTATCGAAAAAAAGTAGAACTTTTGCTTTTGATTGGCTTTAACAGAGTCGTTTACAAAAGAGGGGGGACAAAATGCACCCAAAATCATATAAATCCTAAAGGAAAACTCTTTTGCTCTTTTATATATGCTCATCAGAAATTGAAACATGCCGAAGAAGCATGCACAGTTTCATGGAGATCGGACCATAGGTGGCACTATAACTGTTAAAAAGCTGTAAAACCATGCATTTCCAATGTTAAATTGCCTGTATTGATTGTAAATGGTGTTTTACATCTATTATGTCTGTGGATAAATGCATGTTAAATAAAATTGAATGCCTTTCGATGCGTTTGTGCTTAAAGGCCTGGACTGCTTGAACACCGATAAATGCTGCTTGCAGCTTTAATAATTAAAACGTTTTTGTATAATAGTTATAAAGTTGGTGTCTAAATATTTTAATGTTAATATTATGTTAGATGATTGTGTCATTGCTAAAGAAACATGGGATTTGTGCCTATAATGTTTTAAAAATTATAATTGGAAGATAAATTTAGCTCATTCATGGCAACTTTCAAGGACATGTAATCAATTAATAAAAAGACATGAAGTTATCATAATATTTTATAACAGTTGTCTACTTTCTACCATTACATCAGGGCTCACTTTCATGTAATAATTGTTTCATTCCTGTCAGACCCGATGGAAGAGAGCGAGGAGAGTGAAGAACTGAGTGAAGTGGAGGAGGAACATCATGTCCAACCTGGAGGAAAACCTTCGAGTCGCTCAAAGACTAAACAGACATTTTTAAAGAAAAGAAGAGCCGAGAAATCTTTCACCTGCACTCAGTGTGGAAAGAGTTACACATATAAAAGTGAACTGAAGATTCACATGATGATCCACACTGGAGAGAGGCCGTTCTCATGTGATCAGTGTGGGCAGAGTTTCAGTCAATCATCAAGCCTTAACGTTCACATGATGATCCACACTGGAGAGAAGCCGTTCTCATGTGATCAGTGCGGCAAAACGTTTCTTAGGGCATCACACCTGAAGACACACCTGATGGTTCATACGAAGGAGAAGCCGTATTCATGTTCTTTGTGTGGAAAGAGTTTCTCACAGAGTCAATCTGTACGTAGACATGAGAAAACTCACACTGGTGTGAAAGAATACATGTGCTTTGAGTGTGGGAAGACTTTTACTGCAGAAAAAAGTTTAAAGGTGCACCAGAGAATTCACACTGGAGAAAAACCTTACAAGTGTTCACACTGCGACAAGAGATTCAATCAGGCAGGAAATCTGAAAACACATGAGATGAACCACACTGGAGAGAAACCGCACACGTGTGATCAGTGCGGGAAGAGTTTCTCTTCTAAAGTTGACCTGAGAAGGCACATGATGATCCACACTGGAGAAAAACCTTACAAGTGTTCACACTGCGACAAGAGATTCAATCACTCATCACATCTGAAAAGACATGAGAGGATCCACACTGGAGAGAAGCCGCACACGTGTGATCAGTGTGGGAAGAGTTTCTCTTGTAAAAGTGACCTGATGATACACATGAGGATCCACACTGGAGAGAAGCCGTATGAATGCCATCAATGCGGGAAGAGTTTCACATCCAAAAATTCTCTTAACGATCACATGATGATCCACACCGGAGAGAAGAAGTTCACATGTCATCATTGTTGCAAAATGTTTCTTAGGGCATCAGCGCTGAAGACACACCTGGAAGTTCATACGAAGGAGAAGCCGCATTCATGTTCTGTGTGTGGAAAGAGTTTTTCACAGCTGCAATATTTACGTGGACATGAGAAAATCCACACTAATGAAAGCGAGTACATGTGCATTGAGTGTGAGAAGACTTTTACTACAGCAAACAGTTTAAAACGGCACCAGAGGATCCACACTGGAGAAAAACCTTACAAGTGTTCACACTGTGACAAGAGATTCAGTCAGTCAGTAAATCTGAAAACACATGAGAGGATCCACACTGGAGAGAAACCACACACGTGTGATCAGTGCGGGAAGAGTTTCTCTTTTAAAAATAACCTGAAGCTACACATGAGGATTCACACTGGAGAAAAACCTTACAAGTGTTCACACTGCGACAAGAGATTCAGTCACTCGGTAAATATGAAAACGCATGAGATGGACCACACTGGAGAGAAACCGTACACGTGTGATCAGTGCGGGAAGAGTTTCTCTATTAAAACTCACCTGAAGCGACACATGAAGGTCCATGTAGTGGATAAACCACTGAAACACAGTCTGAAATCACGCTAAGATGGTTTTCATGTGATGAACAACAAAGTCTCTTCTGTGTAAGTTAGCCACATCACCTGATAGCCACATCTCTCCTCTCCACCTATAGTTGGTGTGTGGTGAGCACAGGACATTTTGTTGATTGATTGATATCTATTAGCTTGTGTTCAACTGACAGGAATGACTGTTATATTTTAGATATATTTGGCAAATTGTTATCTGCTCAATTCCAGATGTTCTGATCAATAAGATACCACCGGTTTTAATGACGGGCACCATTGTGCAGTCAATGTATCAAAATGAGCCTGAGAGTGAAATCTTTCAAATCTTTTAACTTTTTGAGAGTATTCTGGAATTAAAGTGTAAATCTCCTTGAATTAATGCTTATAAATGCAGGGTGTGTGTACAGCCATCACTCGTGTGGTGCTTCTCCAGCACAAAATACATTGTGAGGTAGCTGTGTTATTTAGAAAACCACACTGTGCCAAACTGAACAGATTCTGTGATTCCTGTCACAAAACAGGCCATACAGAGGAAAAGTGCTGGTCATTGGGCAGCGGCAGACCTAAACCCTATTTCATAAGAGAGAGCCCGACCGATAAAGCATTTTGATGGCCGATACCGATACAAATATTTGTTGGTTTTAAAATCCGATATATCGGCCGATAATTATATATTTTTTTACATTTCAGAAACGCGCAACAAAACATTAACAGATTTTGCTAACATTAGTTATTTGTATGAGTTTTAACTAAAATAATATGATAATTCATTTTGCTTCTTTTGTCACAACAGAACAGACTGATGATAGTGGCATTAGCTAGCTTTGTGGTTAGCTAGTCTATGATGAGCCATAATTTAGCAATGGATAACGTAAAACCTAAATTGAAAAACATGCATTTTCAATATAACAGGCCAAGGAGAGATGATGCGTCTCATTGCTATAACTGTCACGCGCTATTAAAGAAATACTTGTCAAAAGTTAAAAGGACAGTCAGTCAACTACACTGTAACGTAACTATTACTAGCTAATTCCGCTTCACTCTCGGCTTATTTAACAGCAGCAAAACTGGACATGATGGTCACAAATTTTGTCATGCTTATTTGAGTTAAGTGAACTGATGGGGATGATCTTTTAATTGTTATTCAAACAATGTATGTCTCGTGACCAATTAGCCTTTCGCCGAGCCCCGCCCCCCTTAGTTACTGTTGATACCTCCGTCAAACACGGGCAGCGCGACAGATTGCCATGACGGCAAAGGGTATTCCCGTGCGTGTCGGTGACCTTTTTTGGAGCAATACCTCCGCGATATCAAGCAAGATCGAAGCAAAAGGGGTTACGGTATGCGGTGGAGGGATTTATTCCAAATATAAAATTAAGAAATGAATGAGACACGACTACTATTGATGCTAATGCTTACCAGTCTCAAGAAAAATCAGAAAAACCCCATGACCATGCTAAGTTACCTCAAAATGCAACCAGCACAGCCTTGAAGATTTTATAAACTGGTTCAGTGGCTAATTGTTTGGAGTTCGAAATATATAACTTGCGCTGCATATTTATTCATGTTGCCTCCGATACAGGAGTACACGTTCGCTTTAACAAGCAGGTTGTTCATTACCACAGCAACCGATTGCGTGTCATGCTCATGCTGAATGCGATTTTCGTGTTTAAAAAGTAACTAACGTTATGCATAAGAGACGGAAAGAGGCAGAGAACCATACGTTATTTAAGGTTATTTCTATTCGTTACGATATTGATATATGAACTGATGTTGTCATGTAAGCTCCATGCTTTCCCCGTTGCGAACGTCCTCTAAACTGTAGTCTACGGTGCTGCACTGCTAACTTAGCTGACTGCTGCTCATTTTCCCAGAGAATATCATGGTATGTTAACAACAACCCTTTAGAAAATGTACAGTAAGTCCTTTGTGGATCCTCTTGATCTGCTTTCTCCGTGCTTCTTTGACTAATCTCAGTCGCACGCGAGACGAGTTAACCATGTTCGACACATTTAACTGGAATTGGGGCGTCCACACTGTTTAATACATCTTAGGCACCGCTCGCGTTGTGTTTTGGGCTTTGGAAAGGGAAAAAACACAACTTCTCCAGACAATTTCTCGGGGTATCATGTGTCCGATTTACTAACGCCGTGGGCGCACCACTTACTGTTTGACGGAACAGCTCACACAGTAACGGTTGCTATGATGTGTGATTGGACAATGGCCATTTTGTGGGAGGGGCCGGCGAAAGGTCAATTCAATGAGTGTTGCCAACAGGAACGGTGTAGAGCGCCCTCTGGTGGACAAACTATACAAATCCAACACTCATGATATGGTAGAAGCGTGTTTCGTCTGTTTTTATTTTATTTTTGAAATATTCATTTATCTGCCATTATAACTGCCGATACCGATAGTTTGGAAAATGCCTAATATCGGCCTGCCGATAAATCGGTCTGGCTCTACTTTACACACTGAGTTAAAATAAATTCCTCTTCTTATTGTAACAGCACATAAACTGAATTATTTTCATTACTGAAACATCATACATCAGATGTATGCATTCAACTAAGTATTTAATTTTTTGCTTTTGTCTATTTTTCCATCTTTGTTTTTTGCCATCTTACAGTAACACCGTGTGCATTTCATTTACTTTTCATTTGAGACTTTTTTGTTGTTGTTGAGGTCTTTACTCTTTACTGTTAATTATAGAAGCTTGTTTCTGCCACAGAATGAAAAATAAAAAAGGTAATTGTTGCTTTTTATCTCACAATTCAGACTTTTTTTTTCACACAATTGCGTCTTACATCTTTATTTCTTTAAAGTCAGAATTGTGAGATAAAAAGTTGCACTGTCTTTTTCTCAGAATTGCGACTTTATATGACGCAATTCGGACTTTATCATGCAATTCGGAATTTATCACGCAATTCTGACTTTATATCTCGCAATTCTGACTTTATATCACGCAATTCTGACTTTACATCTTGCTATTCTGACTTTATATCTTGAAATTCTGACTTTATATCTCGCAATTCAGACTTTATATCTCACAATTCAGACTTTATATCACGCAATTCGGACTATATCACGCAATTCGGACTTTATATCTCACAATTCAGACTTTATATCTCGCAATTCGGACTTTATATCTCAGAATTCAGACTTTATATCTCGCAATTCGGACTTCATATCTCACAATTCAGACTTTATATCTCGCAATTCGGACTTTATATCTCACAATTCAGACTTTATATCTCGCAATTCGGACTTTATATCTCACAATTCAGACTTTATATCTCGCAATTCGGACTTTATATCACGCAATTCTGACTTTATATCACGCAATCCTGACTTTATATTTCGCAATTCGGACTTTATATCTCAGAATTCAGACTTTATTTCTCGCAATTCGGACTTTATATCTCGCAATTCGGACTTTATATCTCACAATTCAGACTTTATATTTCGCAATTCGGACTTTATATCTCAGAATTCAGACTTTATATCTCGCAATTCAGACTTTATATCTCACAATTCTGACTTTATATCACGCAATTCTGACTTTATATCACGCAATCCTGACTTTATATTTCGCAATTCGGACTTTATATCTCAGAATTCAGACTTTATTTCTCGCAATTCGGACTTTATATCTCGCAATTCGGACTTTATATCTCACAATTCAGACTTTATATTTCGCAATTCGGACTTTATATCTCAGAATTCAGACATTATATCTCGCAATTCTGACTTTATATCTCACAATTCAGACTTTATATCTCGCAATTCGGACTTTATATCTCACAATTCAGACTTTATATCACGCAATTCGGACTATATCTCACAAATTTGACTTTATATCTCGCAATTCGGACTTTATATCTCACATATCACGCAATTCGGACTTTATATCTCACATATCACGCAATTCTGACTTTATATCTCGCAATTCGGACTTTATATCTCGCAATTCTGACTATATCTCACAATTCTGACTTTATATCTCGCAATTCTGACTTTATATCTTGCAATTCTGACTATCTCACAATTCTGACTTTATATCTCGCAATTCTGACTATATCACGCAATTCTGACTTTATAATTCGCAATTCTGATTTTTTTTATCTCGCAATTCTGACTTTATATCTCGCAATTCTGACTTTATAACTCGCAATTCTGATTTTTTTTATCTCGCAATTCTGACTTTATATCACGCAATTCGGACTTTACATCTTGCTATTCTGACTTTATATCTTGAAATTCTGACTTTATATCTCGCAATTCTGACTTTATATCTCGCAATTCAGACTTTATATCTCGCAATTCAGACTTTATATCTCGCAATTCAGACTTTATATCTCGCAATTCAGACTTTATATCACGCAATTCAGACTTTATATCACGCAATTCAGACTTTATATCTCGCAATTCAGACTTTATATCAGGCAATTGCGACTTTCTATCAGGCAATTCTGACTATATCTCGCAATTGCGACTTTATTTCTCACAATTCTGACTTCAAATCTTGCAATTGTGAGTTAAAAAGTGGAAATTATTTTTTTTTTTTTTTAAATTCAGTGGTGGAAACAAGCTTCCATAGTTAATTACATCAACTATTGATTGAAGTTCATCAAGTTTAGGTTTGAAAACAACACCTTTTTGATTTTCTTTAAGGCAATTTATTCATGTTTCAAGAAACCGTATTAGAGATTCTAAAACTTTTCTTTTTGACTCCATATGCATTGAAGACCCGGGAACCCCTTATCTCAAATCATATACCACAGGTTCCTGATTGTCAACTCTTTTTATTTGTTCAATTCATATCCACCGCATTCTTTTCCCTTTTTTTTCATGTGGAATACTACGATGCCTAACAATTTAACTACTACATGTTGATACTCCCTTAAAAGTTGTAACCTTTTCATACTTTTGCATACTTTCATACATTTTTTATATATTGTTGTTTTGTCATCTAGGACTGTGTTACCAAAAGAATGCCTTTTTCAGTTTTCAGAGCTTGCTATTGTCTGCAAGCCATTTTCTCTACTTTGTAACTTTGTATAGTGTTTTTATAAAGCAAGACACGAGAGGTTTTTGTTGAACTATTTGTTAGAAAATATGCAGTCTTTGGGAGTTTCCGCCAGGGGATTTCTGATAACAAATCCGAGGGAGTTTCCAGGAGATTTATGGAGATGTCAGAGAGTTTGATGGACTGGAGAGATGATGTCCAGCAGACGCTAATTCCCCAAAGACGGCCTCTCGGTTAGATGCCTTGCCATTGCGCCTCATGCAGTTCAAGCTTGGAAATGATTTGGTTTTGATTGACTTTTATTTGTGTTTCATATAGTAGTACCTTTTTCTGTTAACTAGTTAACCTGTACTTAATAAAAAATATATACAACTGAAATTAAGAAGCTCGCCTGTGTCTGTTTTACAAAAGATTGAGCTGAACTGATCACAGTCTTCTGTGATTTAAATTTAATTTCAAATGCTTATTATTTAGGACAGATTTGACTTAATTTACCTAACCTGAGAATAATTAAAATAAGCTTAAAGGTGTTTAAAATGACGCACCATAAAACATGGCGTTCGACGTGGTAAGCCTGGATTGATCACTGATTTCTGGCCAGGATCAATGACCAATTGCTCAAAATACAAGAAACGTGTAGGAAACACAAGGGGTTAAATAGAAGAAAGCACTCGATATAAAACTTGATTAGACTAAGAATAATTGTAAGACAAATCATTTAAACGACCCAGAAAGGGTTAAGTGCACATATGTGAAAGAAAACACCAAAGAAAAGCTGTGAAGGTTTATTTAGCTAGATAAATCTCATACGGTCTCAGAGAGGCTACAGGGCTTCTCCTTAACACAGAGCCAGACTCTTCATTCAAGCTCATACGAGTGATCCTCGTGTGCCTTTAGTGGAGGAGAGTGATATATCAGTAAAAACATCAGTTCGAGAGAGAACTTGATTTATTATTACTTTGGTTTGAGAATGCTTCCCCCTAATATAGTCCCAAGTCAATATCTGCCTAGTGTTATTCTGCGTCGCTATTTGTACTCGTGGTGAATACGCAGGCCACAATAAGCAATAACGTGGGTTTGTTTATTCTTTTTAACCACTTTTACTCAGGACATGCTTGCTGGCAACAAAGGAATCCATTCATTGTGCTAAGCTAAGCTAGCGCCGACCCTGTCGAACTAAAACAATGCATGCACTGAGACAAAAATGCATTTGCACGCATATCTAAATGTAGGAAAGAATGTGAATAACCCAATTTCAAAAAACGCTGGAGTGTTCCTTTAAAAGCTTCAAAATGAAATCAGTAGAAATGTATAAGAAATATAAACCATTAAAAGGACTCTGGTGGAATCTCATGATGTTGGGTATAAACAGCCCTGAAGCGGAGGGAAAAAGAGAAGCAAATAAGACTGGTGGTTTTCCCAGTTCTGCTCCTCTGACTATAGAGGAAGGGAAAGTTTTGGCCGGCGTAGGCTTTGGAAGGGCTCTCTGGAGACCAACGCTTCGCCCGAAAGTCGTCTGTAATATGTATTTTAAAATACGTGCTTTTCTAATAAAAATGTAAGCAATAGTAGTTTACTTTTGCTGATAATTTACTCGCCCCCATGTCATCCAAGATCCGTGTCATTCTTTCTTCAGTCGAAAAGAAATTAGTGTTTTTGATGAAAACATTCCAGGATTTTTCTCCATATAATGGACTTCAATGGGAACCAAACGGTTCAAGGTCCAAGTGAGAGTTTCAGTGCAAACTGTTCAAAGGGCTTTAAACGACACCAGACGATGAATAAGGGTCTTATCAAGCTAAACAATCGCTCATTTAATAAATAAATCACTAAGTTTCAGTTTTATAAGCTCAAATGGTCGCCTTGCTCTGTTCTGTGATGCGCGTTCGTGACTCTCCTGTTCAAATGAACGAATTGACTCAGAAAAAGATTTGTTCATTTTGATGAACGAGTTCGAACAAGAGAGTCACGAACGCGCATCACAGAACAGAGCAAGGCGAGCATTTGAGCTTACAAAACTTAAACTTTGTTATTTATTTATTAAATGAGCGATCGTTTTGCTTGATAAGACCCTTATTCATCGTCTGGAATCGTTTAAAGCCCTTTGAACATTTTGCACTGAAACTGCCTTTTGGACCTTGAACCCGTTTGGACCCCATTGAAGTCCATTATATGGAAAAAAAATGTTGGAATGTTTCCATCAAAAACCTTAATTTCTTTTCGACTGAAGAAAGAAAGACATGGACATCTTGGATGACATGGGGGCAAGTAAATTATCAGCAAAAGTTTTTTTTTATTTTTTTAAAGTGAACTTTTCCTTTAAGTCAAGACATTAAAACTATGATGAATCTCTCACATTAGTTTATTTAGCATGATTAGCCTCAGAGGAAAGCAATAATAGCATGAAATGACTTCTAAATGTCTTAAAACCAAAGATTGGGCACTAATGGTGGACTAGTGTTCAATCCAGTTGTTTGACAATTGATTTTTGGTGCCATGTTGAACTTTGTATTATACACAACTCAAAATAAAATATATGTTGATCCCTTACTTAATGTGACATCAAAATTCAGCTGTTATAGATTATTACAGTATGATTTATCATCAAAGTCCTCGTGATGATGTCTCTGCTTTTTTTGCATATCCGGATCTGATGTCATAAACCACAAAAGCAACAGCAGCCACGCCCACCAGAGCAGCGACGACCAATCGGGTGACAGGTTCAGCAAAACCACAGCTGTAGATTTCTAAAGGAAAAAATAGGAATTAGATGTTTTCTCCTTGAATTTACATCACTGTAGCTAATATCGACACTGACACACCTGGACACGGCTGACAGAGCCGTCTGATGTCCAGATGTGTGCTGTGGTTTGTGATGGGGTTGTTGAGCACACAGCTGTAGGGGTTCTTATCCTGATCTTCCACCTCCAGATGTAAAGAGATGCTGCTTCTGAGATCAGACACACTGATGCTGGACAATAGACTGTTTCCTTTGTACCAGGAGAGAGTCACATTATTCACATTCAACACTGAACACAGCACTGAACAATTTGATGATGACGATGATGAAGAACACTGTGAAGAGTCTCTGGTGATGGCAGGAACAGGCAGACGAGCTGGAGAATAAACAGAGATAATCACTTTGGGCTAATAAATGTATTTGTAAACTAATTTAAAAAATGACTCCTAATTCAGAGGCTGCGTCCTTCTAAGGTCACTGTGGCACAATAAAGTCTGTTCCAATTCAAAGTGCATTTACGAAGTAGTAGCATCGTTATTGCGCGCCAGTGATGGAAGGATTTTGCACCGTAGACAGCAACATTATCTGGGCTGACACTATATTGCTGTTTGGGACTTTTAAATTGAATTATTTGGTTTTACTTATGGCACTTTTCCCCTGCTGGTACGGCTCAGTACGGTTCGGCTCGCTTAGCTTTTCCACGAACTTTATTACGAATTGCTGACTCTATACTCCAACTCTGAGCAAACTCTCTACTCCTCACCACGGCGCGTCTCGGTGCTGCGGTTATCACTCCGCCCAAGTAGCAGTGCTTCGCCTTCTGGGAATATAGTTCCCAATATTTATACGGTTAAAAGATGGCTGTGTCTCATATGGCCTTGTTATTTGGACACTCTGTGACTATACAAATCACAACATGTAAGTAGGAAAATGCTTGCGCAATTTTGTCTCTTATTGGGATTAGTATGCTAGCTGTATCCATTTACATCCAGTCTTTGTGCTAAGCTAGGCTAGCGGTGGGTGCGTCAGACAGAATTACAGCACGCACGGAGATGAAAAAGGTATGTATGGACTTATCTAAATCTATACGGTGAATAAGCTAAAGTCTCAAAAACTCGGAGTGTGCCTATAAAACAGTTACTGGCTGCTTTTTACCGCGGTTACTGTCGCTCGTCGATGGCCGTCCCATTGGTTCAATCATTGTGGCCTTTAATATGTCTGAGTCATATGAAGGATGCAGACTTTCTGTACGTTCACACCGCCACCGGCGAGAGCGTCAAAGTGGCCGGAAGTCATTCATTTTCATTGAGATCCGGCGGCGAGAGCGGCGCGGCGCGTTTCGGACGGCAAGAGCGGCGAGGAGAGTTGAAATCAGTTCAACTTTATGGTAATAAGCAATGACGCGGTTCGGCGGCAACCAATCGGAATCTAGAAGTGCTCCGTTTGAGAGAATCCCAGAGAATGTAGTCCTGTAAACTTTGGTTCCGGCCACATTAGTTCCCAAGCAAAATAGAGGAGGTTGATAATTTGAATTTGATAAGAGGGCACGCAACACTATTTATAGGCAAGATTTTCGTGCTAGAACACTTTTTCAGCGGGAATGCAAATTATAATAGCACTTAACCATGAACACAAAAGCCACACCATACATATGGCTTTTAATTTGTTTATTTCATTAGCAAACATGTCACTATAATTTTAAAGTTATTTCCATCGATCAATTTTCGGCAAAAATAACTGACATTTTTGTTTGCTTGTTTGCATACCGTTTTAAAAAAAGATCACGCATTCGATCTACGTCAGAGCATCAGAGCGTCCACGAATCTTTCCACGGTGTCGTTGACAGGGCGGCAAGAGCGAATTTTGCCGCTCTCGCCGGCGGTGGTGTGAACGTAAGGTTTGAATTGGGACACAACTTGTTTGTTCTAAAGATAGGTCATAATAATCTGAGTTATAACTGACACGCATTAATATTCTTCTATATTTCATGACCAGCAGGGGGAGCTGTCTGGGCCGTTTCTAACTCCACAGATAACAGCGGTTAAGGCCAATTTATACTTCTGCGTAGGGTGCGCGCAGTAGGTGCGGAGTAGCATACCACATACCCTTCGTCGTAGCCTGACGCGCACCTCCTCAAAAATGTAACTACACGTCGTGACGACGCGGACCGCAAGATCTGTGATTGATCGGCTTGGTAGCATCGCATTTCCTCCTACGCATTTCCGCACGTACCATCTCCTCCGACGTCTTCTCTCGTTTCTGCCTTTTAGTTTATTAATTTCACTAAATTAACTGTTTTTCCACCGCAATAAGCTCCATCGCCATTGCTTGTAGTAACCTAGCCGCGAGGAATCTAAACACAGTGGAACATTAAAACCCTCCGCCGCCAACTAGTGTTTCGGAGCAGTACTGCAGAGCAACCAAGACCTGAACGCAGAAGTATAAATGCTCACGACGGCGTCTCCTACGCCGTACACTAAAGGCCAATTTATACTTCTGCGTAGGGTGCGCGCAGTAGATACGGCGTAGCATACGCAGAGACGCGTCCCATACCGCGTACCCTTCGCCGTAGCCTGACGCGCACCTCCTCAAAAATGTAACTACACGTCGCGACGACGCGGACCGCAAGATCTGTGATTGGTCGGCTTGGTTGCATCGCATTTCCTCCTACACATTTCCGCACGTACCTTCTCACGCATTTCCACACGTACCATCTCCTCCGAAGTCTTCTCTCATTTCTGCCTTTCAGTTTTAGTAATTTCACTAAAATTAACTGTTTTTCCACCTCAATAAGCTCCAACTCCAACATGATCCGCTCTCTTTCAGGCTTGTAGTAACCTAGTCGCAACTCGGGCAATGTAAACAGTGGAACATTAAAACCCTCCGCCGCCAACTAGCGTTTCGGAGCAGTACTGCAGAGCAACCAAGACCTGAACGCAGAAGTATAAATGCTCACAAAGGCGTCGCCTACGTGCGTAGCCAACGCCGTTCACAACGGCGTACCCTCGACGCAGAAGTATAAATTGGCCTTAAGGCGTACCCTCGACGCAGATAACACAGTCTCATCCCAAAAAGTCATATAACTGACGTCTTGGGGCGTTTTTTGACCATACGTCAATATCCGCCTTTTTAGGGCCCCCTTAAACGTCGGTAGATGGCGATCCCGGGCCGTCATACAACTGACGCTTTACCTTTAACGTCAGTTAGGTGACGGGTTAGGTTTAGGGTTAGGTTTAGGTATGGGGTAGAGTTAGGATCCCATAACCTCATCTACCGACGTTTAAGGGGGCCCTAAAAAGGCGAATATTGACGTATGGTCAAAAGACGTCCCAAAACGTCAGTTATATGACGTCTTGGGATGAGACCAGGTTGACGCAGAAGTATAAATTGGCCTTTAGTGTCCTCTGTATTACTCCTGGAGAGGTTTTGAAAAAGTAAGTTTCTTGAACTGAAACATTTGACAGATGTTTCAGTTCTAGAAATTGTTATATAACAATACTAACAAGTAGAGTATGTGAACATCTAAGACCAATGCTATAAAAATGTTCTTTTTCCCATCCCATCTATTTTAAATCATATTTCAATATTGTGATTTTGTACCAATGATTTTGTTACTCACAATAGACGGTAAGCTTAAATTTGCTGACTTGGTCTCCTGCTCCTCCCTTGATGTTTACGTCATAAGGTCCAGAGTCTGAGGTTCTGGTGTGTGTGATGGTCAAAGATCCAGTGAGATCCAGCTTCAGTCTGTCTTTGAATCGTCCATCAGGACCTTCATATAATGAGATCTGACCGGCATCTATGAGAGCAATGAGAACCCCTTGATCTCCAAACCTCCACAGTATCTTATCTCTCAGAGTCGCAACACCAGGCTTTAGAGTGACTGAATCTCCCTCCGTCACTGACACGGACTTCACTGCATCGACATCACCAAACACACCTGCAAAACACAACAAACACACACACCTAAGGACTATACACACCGATAACAATCTACAGAATTAAATACAGTATTTTAAATGAAGACAAAAGTTGACTAGCATCAAGGTCAGGTTCTGTTTTAGCTGGGTAAATAAATTGAGAAAAAAAAAGGAAAGACAAAAAAAAGATGTGTTTTAGCTATAATAAATCAATATCAACGTACATTTAGAGGACATAGTAGTTTTTTTAATTACTGAAGCCACATATGCTTACCAACGGGACTCCACAAACAACAGAGCACAGCAAACAGACGAAGCATTTTCCTCAAACGCTCGCAGACGTCTCCAGTAGCTAATAGCCTATCAGTTGGCATGAATCTGTGGAAAACTCTTCAAAGCCCACTAGTTTTACACTTAAATGAGAACAAAAGTTGTATGAAGTGGTGTTTGTGAAAGTCAGCCGTCAGAATGAACTCCTGTCCCCTTATTTTGTGTCGAGTTACACTCATAAAACCACAAACCACAACTTTTATTGGTGTCATTTCCCTTTTGGTAGAGTCAGTTTTAATAGGAAATGAGAAAACAATAATTTTGCTTGAGTTTCTGAAATGTAGAGCTTAGGAGTTTTGTTAGAGTTTTGTGTGTGTGTGTTTTTTTTACAGTAAAATACTGGCAATACTGTTATCTAATAGACTGTTCACATTTAATAGACTGCATTTCACAATACTGTTGTCTGTTGACGCTACTGTGTCATGACGTCACACACGCGCTGTTGTTTTGGTTCAGAGTAGCAATCATGACATCGAGGCAGAAGCGCTCTAAAGTTTGCTTATATTTCACGGGCAAAGAGACAATATATGAGGCGACATTATATGAGTCATTCCACGAAACCGGTACGATTTGGACTTACACATTTTTGGATTTTTTACCAACATGTATTACTTTTCTGAACACCCCACAACATTAATGACATTTAACTTCCAGAAAAACATATTTTCCCACCTCAGGCATTAAATACTTTTTATTATTGGTAATTATTTTAAGATATGAGCGCTATTAGTCTTCAACCCCGTTATGGACAATATGGAAGCTCTCTGAATATAATTATAAAATATATTTGTAATGAAATCAACATTTTCCTATTAGTCAGATGTCCCTCACTCTAATTCAATTATTGCAAATGTAAAATGTACATATCATTTCACACTTATGCTATACTAAAGCCTGAAATGGGCACTTTTTGTGACAGCAACCTCATCATTTTTGATCAAAGATGTGGCTTAACTTCAGAATTTGAAGTATTCTTATGTATTCCGTATTCTTATGATTGCTCTGAACATTTCAGACTGAGTTCAACAAACAATAATTTACTTTTTCATGAACGTAAAAAAAAATTCATAAAAATGTAGGTGTGACGGGGTTGAGACTAGGGTAACAGGGTTGAAGATGGTAACGGGGTTGAAGAGACAAATACAGCTTCACATATGAGTAGTTGTTTTTTTACTCAAATTCACTGTAATATTTTCTATAAGCACTGTATTTTATTATGTTACCAAGAAAAACAACAGATATAAATTGCAATTGCAACTCAGTTTTATTAACCCGACTGCAGGAAAAACAACAATAACGTAGTATACATTAGAACATTATAAAATGACTGAATAGGTCATCAAAATAAAACCTATAACTTGTGTGCTTTTTTGATGTATGTGTGTGTGTGTGTGTGTGAGCATGTTTGTGTGGGTTTTTTTTACATGTGTGCATGCTTCGTGGCAAAGAAGTAACGGGGTTGAGTGTGACAGGGTTGTGATTTTTTTGCTAAAAATGGCCACTGCTCTATATGTAGTGAATAACAGGAGAGCAAATGGAATGCATGATATTAAGAAATCATATGCTTTTGAAATAACAAAGATCATTTTCACAAGTAATAGAATTCTATCTTTATTTGATGTAACGGGGTTGAGCCGTTGAGCTTGACAACCACAATATCACAATTCTAAATAAGTTATAGTTATAAAAGTAGTTGGTAACTTGCCTGTGTCTGCACACAATGTTGTTCAGAAGACTTCTGTGATGTTACTTCCTGTTGTTGATGTTACATAAGGATCTGTTCATTATTTTTATGGGGGGAGAATGATGAGGGATTACTGAGGTACGGAACTAAATAATGTGATTTTAATGATTAATCATGATTTTTTTTTTTTTTATATTACCAACAAAAAAGCACAGATAGATATTCATGGGAATAGCAAAATTCTCTAATCTCTAAAATTTTCTAATTTTATTATTCATATTCCAAGTACACTTTCATAGAAGGCCATGAGGGACATGACAAAATAGGTGGTGAACCTATTTTGAACCTATAGGTGGTCAACTGAAAAAACAAGATAATTTCTAATATAAAGATAAAATGTTTGTCATTATTTTTAAACTCTATTAAAGGAGACATTTCAACTGACACAAAAAGCTTTTAATAATAGATTTTGGCGACCCAATAGGTAAAATAGGCCTACACTTAAAAAGGTCAGAGGGACAGGGACTCAAATCGTACCGGTTTCGTGGAATGACTCATATGAGGCTTTAATCAAACTCCATTCATGCACACACACACACACACACACACACACACACATAAACACTTGCATACACACATATAGCCTAATAAGTAGTCGAACATGATGATACACTGCTGAATGCTCACACACCTAAAGTCGCTCACGCACATCACGCACAGTCGCCAGGCACAAACCAGTACTCATATGAGACGCGCGCGTAGTGCCGCACACACACTCTCCACGCAGGGAATGACGGACGGACTATGAGACGCGAGCACACACACACACTCGCGCAAATAGGCTACTCAATGAGAAACTTGACCCGAATCCACCGCCAAAAAAACATCATCCACCCGCCCTAATGTTTTCTTATACGTATCCGATGAGCAATGCAATATCGATAATGGAATAGGAATTGTTAAATTCTTATCAATTCCCATTCCTACATATAATCTTCAGCATCATTACATATGATAAATATCCATCATAAAACAGAACATATATAATATTCATCGCCATTCGTTAACTTGTCTTGTTTTCCCAGCTCCCCCAAACTAACAGTCAGATTGCGCAGGCGCAGTGCGGGATTTCAGCGGTGGGTGCGGTTCAGAAATCAAATCAAACACTCATAACACAGACACAACCGTGGATAGCCACAATCGGCCTTATTAAACTCAACTTTTACTCAACTTCTCAACAAAATGAAGATCGTGTTTTCTATCTGTGTATTTTGCTTCGCCATAGAAGGTAAGTGTTTTAATTCTGGTTTTCTGTGATGCTTTCAGTTTCTCTTTGTAACTTACCTGTCAGGTGTGACATGTGTTGTCTTCAAATGCCTTTGCTTATGACACGCGTTTTAAACTACACATAAGGTCTATGATAGATAATGTGCTTTGATTTTATAGGAATCTATCCTCCAAACATAAACGAAATGTTCTGATTTAAAGCAAACTAGTTTAGTAAAGTTGACAACATATTCACAGATTCGAAATTCCTGTCAATCAATAACTTCAATGTTACACACTGCATTGTCACTAAATTCAATCTCCACATAAGTCGTCTCCTACTGGTTACTACATCACTAGCAAAAAAAGGGGGCTTTTGCATTATTTTATTATTTTGCATAATATCACTAATTTTAGACCGAGCACGTGAAGCCATAATACAATGAATCAAGTTCCCTAGTTATATATATATATATATATATATATATATATATATTATAATTGCCGTCTATCAAAGAAAGTTTTCCATTTCTTCCAGTAACTTTCCCCTTTTTCCCGAAGCATGCCTTAAGGAAAAGGTCAGTTTCTCCATGCTGTATATTTTGTTTGTAATTTCTGTCCATTGCAATTAAGTAGGAGGGTCTATGTTCGACCATTTACCTGTAATGGCCTTCTTGCTTGATGCTTTTAAGATTTGCAGCAGATATCTGTCTTCCTTTCTTCTCCCATTTGGTATTTTTCCAAGTTAAAACACAGAAAAGGTCTCGTCTAATTGTAATCCCAATTTAATTTTTATATATCTCATAATATCTGCCCAATAGGGGGCGATCTTCCAACATCCCCAAAAGTTGTGATTTACCGTGTTGAGGATTTTTAGTCTGTGGTTCTATGATCTTTGGAGTAATGAAGTACCTTAAAGTATATTCTCTCCATAAGTCAGAGCTGAAAGTAGTAGCAATGGTTTCACATTTATATTTCCAATCTTCTTCAGTTATATTCATTCCAATCTACTTTTCCCATCTTTGTTTAATACACATAGTGGAGAGCTGTTTCCCAGATTGTATAAGAGATATATACTGCAGAGACATGTTTTTTAGTGATTTTTTGCCCCTACAGCCTACATTAATAAAAAGCGTAACCAAGGCACTGGTCTCCATGTTTTTGGATCTGATATCTATATTAAAATGATGCCTTAATTGAAGATAACTGAAAAATTCATCTTGCCTCAAGTCATATTTTATATCTTTATATCTGTAGTTATTTTCCCATATGTCGTAATTCCTTAATTACACCAGTGCTTGAATCATGCATCATTTTCTGTAGGTGTGAAATCCAGTCTTCAGCATCAGAAATCATTCTAATATGCTGCTTTATTATCAATTTCAGAAACATTTGTGCTGCGTCATATTTTATTGAAACCTGTGTTACTTTTTTCATGTTTCATTAACCCTCTGGGGTTGTTCGTTTGTCACACTTGGGGTGTTCGGGTCCAAATGGACCCAAAGGGCAAGATTCATATTTAAAAAAAAAAAAAAATCATAATTTTTTTTTTTACTTGTTTTCTATCAAAAATTTTCTTTTCTTTTTTGGTGTTTTGAGATAATTTTATGATTTATGATTAATATTTATGCAATAATTATGACCCATTTTTTCCCATTGAACATAATAGAATTTTTATTTATTTATTTATTTATTTTTTTTTTATCAAAGCTGTATTACATTTTAGAGTGAAGCCTAGGCCTCATAAAAGCAATTTTTGAAAAAAGATAGATGTCATCTGGTAGACACACTGAGCATTTTTATCACGCAATAGCACATTTTTACCACTATAGTGGATTAGTGGATACAGTACAGCTCTCTGTAGAAAGGCTTGGGGATTCTAGTGATTTTTGCAAATACCAATTGTTTTTCAGGTTGTTGATTTTTAAAATATAAAAACAGATTCTCAAAGACTATTTTTGTTTTTGTTTTTTGGTTGGTTTAGATGGTAATTTGAAGTTTATTATACAATCAAATCTGAACATTGCATTGGAAAGAGAACAAATGGAAAGCATTTTGTTACCCAATGTTTAATTTTTATTCTAACTTAATAAAAATGCAATTCCTCAGTCATAACATATATTTAAATTATTTGCATACTATTTACATATGCCATTCTATGAACAGTAACTCAAAATTAGCACAGGTGCTGCATTAGGCCTGGAGGTTACTAGGGTAGAACTCCATCCTTTGATCTAATCTCTCTCTGTGTTTGTGTGTGTGTGTGTGTGTGTGTGCCTGTTTTGTACTCTTGAGTCTTGATGTTTTAGAGATTCACCCCTTCACCATTGAGTCATTTTTTCTGCATTCTGGCTGATTTGTATATTGTATGCACAAAAAAACTGTTTTCATATTTTTGACAATTTCCCATTCATTTCCAATGGGGGTAATTTGGACACGAATGTCCTGAGTGTGATAAAAAAAAATTAGTGTGATAAAAAAAAAAATTACAACCACTTAGACTATTCAAATAGACTATTCTATTTGAACAGTCTATGTTTTCATATTGAATAATCTGTGTTTTCATATTTTTGACAATTTCCCATTCATTTCCTATGGGGGTCCATTTGAACCCGAAGGTCCTGAGTGTGACTATTTTTTTACAACCACTTAGACTGTTCACATCCTGTCCCCAATTTTTTTGTGTGTTCACATACCTAATACCATAAAAGTCACCTAGTTTCGTAACATTCCGATGAAGCTGTGATTTTTAAAAATTCAAAACAGATTTATGTAATCTGAATTTATGAGTGTGAAAGTGTATAAAAGTGTGTGTGTTTGTGTGTGTGAGTGTGTGTGGCTGTGTCTGTTTTGCACTTTTTGTGTTTTATAGATTCACCCCTTCACTGTTGTGTGCTTTTTTTATGGATTGTGTCTGATTTGTAGATTGTACGCACCAAAAAACTCTGTTTTTTCACATTTTTGCCAATTTCCCATTCATTTCCTATGGGGACCCGAACACCCCAAGTGTGACTATTTTTTTTACAACCACTTAGACTGTTCACATCCTGTCCCCAATTTTTTTGGGTGTTCATATAGCAAATACCAACAAAGTCACCAAATTTCGGACCATTCCGAAGAAGCTGTGATTTTTAAAATTTTTTTATTTGAATGCTTCGGGTTCATTTGGGCTGAACAACCCCAGAGGGTTAAAGAATTAAAAGTTTAAAATAACAACATGTATTCAAAATACAAATATAAGTCTTTACTATCTATCACTTTATCAATGTAACATCCTAGTAACAACATCCGTAACATCATAGCAACAACAGTTTGGTTACTAGCAATCTTCAAAATATATTCTGTGTTCAACAGAAATAATCAGGTTATACAGGTTTGGAACAAGTACCAACAAGTTGAGCAAATGATGAAATAAGTTTACTTTCGGGGTGAATCACCCCTTTAACATTTTTGTTTTCTTTTTCTGGCAATAGTTTATTTTTGATATAAATGTGACATGTATTGGTATTTCCATGTGTTCTGCAGGCGCGTGGGATGTAGATCCAGTGGAAGTGACAACGGCGATCGAGGGACATTCTCTCACTCTACATGCTGATTTCACTGAAACACAGACAGATGGTCTTGCAGAGTGGATCGTTAATGAGACGAGGATAGCAACAATTAACAAAGCAACTGGTAAAGTTGAATATAGTGATGTGAAGTTGATGATGATGTTTAGTGGCAGACTTCATTTGGATCAAACTGGATCTCTCACCATCTGGAACATGAGAATCAAACACTCTGGTGAATACACAGTCGAGAGTATCAGCAGTGTTGGGACTAAATCCAAGAAATTTCAAGTTATTGTGAAAGGTGAGTACATTAAATCTGATGGTCCCCATGCACTGGGAAAAGTGTGTTTATAGTGTGGGTGCACTGGGTAAAAAGTGTGGGCATGCTCCGGACAATACAAAGATGCATTGTAATATACCTGTGGCCTTAACAAACAAAATTAGTTTGGTTCTACTTTGCATTTGCCACAATACATGCAAAGTAATTCGTTGAAAGGCGAAATAGTAGTACATTAGAAGTCACATGTTTCAAATAATTGAATTTATTCACAGTCATACAATACAATACATTACCATTCAAAACTTTGGGGTCAGTAAGATTTTTTTAAATAGCCCTACTTCTGAACAAAGCAATTTTATACAGTAATTATTCCTGGGATGTTAAAACTGACTTTTCAGTAGCTAGCATCCATCCAGTCGTCAGCATGTAAATCGTGAAAGATTTTCAGAAATGTTTGAACAGAACTGTCAAAAGAGTAGCATTTCTTTAAAAAAATCACCAACACATTAAGGTGGATTATATACATTATAAAATTATACAAAGCATCGCCAATATGCATTTTAATGCATAGGTAAAACCTTTATGGGCACATATAAAATGTATATGCTCCAAACAGTTTAAAACAGTCATTCTGATCGTCACGGGAAAATAATATGAAAATATTATTAACTGCGAGCAACCAATATTTGTTTTAGTGAGCAAAAATATCAAAAGCATTATAAAAGTATTCCCCACTAAGCGTGCTAACTTGGGTTGTATTGGGGGCAAACAGCGTGCATCAATTTCAATGATGCTTGTGGATCTTCAAGAGCGGGAAAAATGAGCGACCGACACACGGCATGTAATGCATATGGTTAGTATGACTGTTATGGCCATTCAAGGTAGAAATACTCAACTCTTTTGTGTCTTGTAATTTTAATAGAATTACAATGAATGAACAAAATTTGAAAACAGTCAAAATGACTGCCTTTGGTAGTTCTAGTGTTAAGCATGATTCAAAATTCTTTTGCATTCCACATAGAAAAAAGTAAAGGATGCATGTTTGGAACAACATGAAGAACAATCCCTGTAATGTCTGGCTTTCACTTGCAGCATGAATATGTCATGGGAGTGCCCTCTGCTGTCCATAAGGTGCCATTTCAAACCCAGCCATCAGGATTTGGGCAACGCCTCCTCATTTGCATACACTCCTCAATCCTCAAATGGCCAATCCTAAATACCAAATTCCCAATAAATATACATTTTTGACTTAGACTTTAAGTTTCAGACTTAGACTTTAAATTTCAGACTTGCAGCCATTGCACACTGAGTACGAAATTTTTGTATTTTCGTGTTCGTCAGCCTAAAAATTCATCACGCACAAAAACCTTGCACACCGAGTCGTATTTATTAAACCTTTGCAGAAAAAAAACGCAAAAATACCAAATGGATTCGTCAGTGGATTGAACAGTGAGGATGATTTTGTTGCCCTCTCTCTTATTGAATAGAGAAGAAAGAGAAAATATTGCGTGGGTCCATCCAATACTGAAATTGCTCCGAGAGGAAGGAGAGTTCCACGTCCTTATCAAGAAATTGCGAATTTATCTTGAGCGATTAAAAATTTAATTCAGATTGTCAGTGGAACAGTGTGATGCTTTGCTTGCGATTTTGGAGCCACATATTAAAAACAAGACCACAAATTTCCATGAACCAATCGATTCTGAACAGAGACTGGCAGTATGTCTAAGGTATGGACACATAGGCTGCTATATATTGTGCCCAAATAACACATTAGTTATCGAATTGGCTGATCGAATTTCGGACTCACTTAGACTTTAAGTTTCAGACTTAGACTTTAAGTTTTCGACTTAGACTTTAAGTTTAAGACTTAGACTTTAAAGGGCACCTATTATGCCCCTTTTTACAAGATGTAATATTGTTCTTGGGTATCCCAGAATGTATTTGTGAAGTTTCAGCTCAAAAAACCCACAGTTAATTTATTATAACCATTTGAAAATGTCATTTTTTAGGCCTGTTAAAAAATGAGCTGTTTTGGTGTATACGACCATAAATGCAAATGAGCTGCATATCCCTGCCCTGCCTTTGGATGAGGGCGTAACTTGATACCTATGGCAGTCAGTCTAAGCAGAAGGGCTGAGAGAAACCGCTGTTTTGAATGTCATTCAGCCTTACGTGTTTGAATCAGAATATATAAATAGTACGAAGAGACTCCGGCAGAATAAACACAAATGAGAATGGACCAGTACGTCTCGGTATGGTTATTTAAAACATTTATGTACTTATAGAGTTGTAATCGCGTCCCCTTTGCAATTATGGATGTGCAACACACAGACACAAAAACACTAACGCTGGTGCAATTTTTTGAAACTACATACACATTCTGTGATAAAGTTTGCTACGGACAAGCGAAATTACATTTATGCCAGGGACCTGTTGCGTCATGTTTACTTGTCATACAGGTGCTTCTGTGGCAAAAGTGAGAAGATGGATAACTTACAGAACAAGAAAATATATGGAGTTTTTAATACAATATCTTTAAAAATATATATATTTATAAACGTGTGGTTACACACTATACAAACAAGGTTTAAATTATATAGACAGACATTCTACGACGACAACAACTTTAGACGCATTTGTTGTCGAATTGGCTGACATCGACTGAAAAGACTATTTGCTCAAAAATCATAAAATACACTTACTGTTACTGGAGGTGTCGGTGGATCGGAAACAGTAGACGACGATCCACACTTGGGGCCAGTGGTTCAAAACATTTAATCTGGATTAAAATGATCCGGATTTGGAAATCCCATTTTTTCCTATCCAGGATCAGGTAATCTGTCTTACTTTAATGCCGGTTTTTCAAAGCAACATTTGACTGGATCACCCTGATCCAGATACACAGTTTTCAAGATTACCAAATTCGGATTACCAGTGCTCTAAATTGGACAACATATCACAGTGTGGGCTACCAGCTATAAAGAACAGGTAGTAGAGCCAACACGGGGTCACTGTAAGTGTTTCTTATTTTGAGACAAAACACAAATGGGGACAAGATAACTTTTATTTTATTTTTACTTTACAATAATGAATAGCTTAATTGTTAGCCTATGTCTACTTTATCAATGTTACAACGGTTACACAAGTCAAGTGCAAAATATAAATAAAAGTATACACACTAAATGATACAAATGTATTATTTGACCAATTTTAAAGTTTTACTACATTTTCTTCCTGAAATCCAGCTTGAAATCCTTCCCCCTGTTGGGATCAGGGTAATCCTGTTTTTTTTTGATCAAAGTTATCCAAATCCCACTGACAAATTTGAACAACACAAACTGAAGGTTTGACCCAGATTAAAACTAGGATTGGATTCCCTGATCTAATCTGATTTCAGATTCCTTTTTTCCCTTTTGAACCACCCATTTTCAAGATTTGATCCAATCCGATAACCAAAATCCGATCAGCTTACCTTTGAACAACTGGCCCTTGAGGATTAACTTTTAATCCAGAACAACAGGATTAACCCACGACAGAACACTTAAGTTTCCAAGAGACATTACCGACTGTCGTTGAAACAATGGAGGGTGGTTTACAGATCACCGAGGGCGGGGTCTATGCCACAACCACACTGTCAATCAAACCCCTGGCTCATTTCTACGTCACAAAGCTCTGAATCTTAGAACAGCTCGTTCTGAGACAGTGCACATGATTTATTGAGATTGTAAAAAAAAACACTAGTTGGATTTTTATCATTCTAGGTTGTTTCGCTCACACACTGCCAACACACATTTATGTTCAAACACCATGTAAAAGTGAATTTTCAATAATAGGTGCCCTTTAAGTTTTAGGCTTAGACTTTAAGTTTTCGACTTAGACTTTAAGTTTCAGACTTAGACTTTAAGTTTTTGACTCAGACTTTAAGTTTCAGATTTAGACTTTAAGTTTCAGACTTGGACTTTAAGTTTCAGACTTAGACTTTAAGTTTCAGACTTAGACTTTAAGTTTTATAAAAACAATATAAATTCAAAATGCACTGATCGAATCCGGTAAGAATGCATTCATCTTTATCTTTCCTAATGGACTTATATGTGCTTATTTGAAAATGTGCTATTTAGAGATTGGGATTTTTTTATAAAGCCTATTAAAGCATCATGTTAACATCACTGCAAAAAGACATCTAATATAAAATCTATATTCACCTAGTAGGCTATAATAATAAGTATAGAGTAGCCTACGTTTTCTGATGAAAATCAGGTCTGCTTTCCTCGGCGCGAATGTTTTGGAATGTTGAAGCTCTGAACGTCGCAAATTCGCGTCGCGGCTGATGTGAATGGTTTTGACGCGAACTATTCTCACGCGAACTATTCGCTTTTTCGTTTCGCTTTTCCGTTACGCGTCCGGTGTGAAAGGGCCTTTAGACTTTTAGTTTCAGACTTGACTTAGACTTTAAGTTTCAGACTTATAATTTAAGTTTTTGACTTAGACTTTAAGTTTCAGACTTAGACTTTAAGTTTTTGACTTAGACTAAGTTTTCGACTTAGACTTTAAGTTTCAGACTTGGACTTTAAGTTTTCGACTTAGACTTTAAGTTTTCGACTTAGACTTTAAGTTTAAGACTTAGACTTTAGGTTTAAGACTTAGACTTTAAATTTCAGACTTAAACTTTAAATTTCAGACTTAGACTTTAAGTTTCAGACTTAGACTTTAAGTTTTCGACTCAGACTTTAAGTTTCAGATTTAGACTTTAAGTTTCAGACTTGGACTAAGTTTCAGACTTAAACTTTAAGTTTCAGACTTAGACTTTAAGTTTCAGACTTAGACTTTAAGTTTTCGACTCAGACTTTAAGTTTCAGATTTAGACTTTAAGTTTCAGACTTAGACTTTTAGTTTCAGACTTGGACTTTAAGTTTCAGACTTGGACTTTAAGTTTTTGACTCAGACTTTAAGTTTCAGATTTAGACTTTAAGTTTCAGACTTAGACTTTAAGTTTCAGACCTAGACTTTTAGTTTCAGACTTGGACATTAAGTTTCAGACTTAGACTTTAAGTTTCAGACTTATAATTTAAGTTTTCGACTTAGACTTTAAGTTTCAGACTTAGACTTTAAGTTTTTGACTTAGACTTTACGTTTTCGACTTAGACTTTACGTTTTCGACTTAAACTTTAAGGTTCAGACTTAGACTTTAAGTTTCAGACTTAGACTTTAAGTTTTCGACTTAGACTTTAAGTTTCAGACTTAGACTTTAAGTTTTCGACTCAGACTTTAAGGTTCAGATTTAGACTTTAAGTTTCAGACTTAGACTTTAAGTTTTCGACTCAGACTTTAAGTTTCAGATTTAGACTTTAAGTTTCAGACTTAGACTTTTAGTTTCAGACCTGGACATTAAGTTTGAGACTTACACTTTAAGTTTTTGACTTAGACTTTAAGTTTCAGACTTGGACTTTTAGTTTCAGACCTGGACATTAAGTTTGAGACTTACACTTTAAGTTTTTGACTTAGACTTTAAGTTTCAGACTTAGACTTTAAGTTTTCGACTCAGACTTTAAGTTTCAGATTTGGACTTTAAGTTTCAGACTTGGACTTTAAGTTTCAGACTTAGACTTTAAGTTTTCGACTCAGACTTTAAGTTTCAGATTTAGACTTTTAGTTTCAGACTTGGACTTTAAGTTTCAGACTTAGACTTTAAGTTTTTGACTCAGACTTTAAGTTTCAGATTTAGACTTTAAGTTTCAGACTTGGACTAAGTTTCAGACTTAAACTTTAAGTTTCAGACTTAGACTTTAAGTTTCAGACTTAGACTTTAAGTTTTCGACTCAGACTTTAAGTTTCAGATTTAGACTTTAAGTTTCAGACTTAGACTTTTAGTTTCAGACTTGGACTTTAAGTTTCAGACTTGGACTTTAAGTTTTCGACTCAGACTTTAAGTTTCAGATTTAGACTTTAAGTTTCAGACTTAGACTTTAAGTTACAGACCTAGACTTTTAGTTTTCAGACTTGGACATTAAGTTTCAGACTTAGACTTTAAGTTTCAGACTTATAATTTAAGTTTTCGACTTAGACTTTAAGTTTCAGACTTAGACTTTAAGTTTTTGACTTAGACTTTACGTTTTCGACTTAGACTTTAAGTTTTCGACTTAAACTTTAAGGTTCAGACTTAGACTTTAAGTTTTCGACTTAGACTTTAAGTTTCATACTTAGACTTTAAGATTCAGACTTAGACTTTAAGTTTCAGACCTAGACTTTAAGTTTCAGACTTAGACTTTAAGTTTTCGACTTAGACTTTAAATATCAGACTTAGACTTTAAGTTTTAGACTTAGACTTTAAGTTTAAGACTTAGACTTTAAGTTTCAGACTTAGACTTTTAAGTTTCAGATTTAGACTTTAAGTTTCAGACTTAGACTTTTAGTTAAATTAGACTTTTAGTTTCAGATTTAGACTTTAGCTTTAGCCTTTTAGTTTTCGATCTGACCCAATAATCCCTCCATAGCTGGGTGGTACCAGTCGGATTCAGAAACACAGCTTCTTAGCGATGGAAAGTTCTAGCAGTCTCATTGGTTAGAATTAATCATGTGATGACACCATCCACTGAATTACTTATGTTTTTTTTTCTTTTGCAAATTCAGAAATGTAATATAAAACATTGCTTTTTAAGCTCAACGTCGCAGCAGCAGATTGGTGAGGCGTCTGATGTCACGTGATCCCAATAAAGACACACAGCCAACGAGCAATCCGCCACCCAATGAATGGACACACAGAGAGGAAAAAAAAACACAAATACACGTGGAACGTAACATAATACAATATATATATATATATATATATATATATATATATATATATATATATATATTGTATTTCCTAGTGTAGAAATATATAATTTTATAATAATAAATACATCACTGATGAATACCAAAACAAATCAGTCAACCATTTGCATTGTTTTATTGTGACAAATTTAGGTTTTGTTTAATACATATATTGGAAACACTTTTTCAAATTGCCCTATAAACATTTTTGCGATTCACAATTTCAATTTGTGCAATTTTTAGGGTAATGTAAACACGGCTTATGATCAGTCACGCAGGGACTGTGCTCCTCCATTGATACTCGCTCATTATACACATTTTGTAAATTTTTAACAAAAAAATTACTTACTGCAGCTTTAAATAAGTGCATAGAGCTGCTCATTGTATTTGTCATTTTTTGAAACTATTAGTTATTTTTTATAAATTTTCATCTCATTTGAACAAAAACGTGTTAATATTGATCATCCTGATAAGAAACTGTCATGCCGTTTGATCTATATTTTTGTAATAAACAACCAACAGTTATGAGAATGAGATATTATTTTTGCAGAATCTCCACTCAAGTCTGTTGAAGATAATGAAGAAATCAAGGCACTATTAGCTACAGAGGGAAACTCTGAGACTCTCCACACTGACACTGAACTGCAGACACGAGATCTCATACTGTGGAGATATGGAGCTGAAGGATCTCTTATCGCTAAAGGCGATAGAGAAGACGATCATGCATCACACTATGATTTGGACGATGGGAGATTCAGAAACAGACTGAAGATGGACAACACTGGATCTCTGATCATCAGTGACATTGAAACTGTACATGCTGGAGAATATAGACTAAAGATTGTTAATGACAGAGGGATTTTATTCAAGAGATTCACTGTTACTGTCTCTGGTGAGTTGTTATTTTCTGCCAGTACAGCTCTAAAGCACTAGCGTCTCCTCATGATTGAGTTGATCATATGTCTCTTCCTCATGTCAGTGCCAGGTCTTCCTCCAGGAGCGGTGGCTGGGATATGTGTTGTTCTGATGCTGGCGGCTGCGGCTGCGGCGACTGGTGTCGGGATTTACTGGCGACACAGAGACTCTGAACTCAAAAAACTCATACGTAAGTCATACAGAATTCATGCAGATGATGAAGAATCACAGTCTCTTCTCAGTGTTTCATCTATTCACTCATTTCTGTTTTGATGTGCTGTGACATGAAGCGGGGATCTCCAAACAACTACAGCAACTGCGTAAGTATTACAGCTGATACAACAGAACTGTCTACTGTAGTAGATTATAACCGATTTTTCAGTCAATATTTATAATTTTCACCATGAGTTGTTTGATGAATGAATCGCTCTGTTTTAAATGCTGAATTTGGAACAAGCTCACTTATCTCATTTCTATTTCGCTGTGCGGCTGCTGACATGAAGCGAAGATATCCAAACAGCTGGAGGAGTTGTGTAAGTATTACACCTGATACGCATAGTTTAAATGTTTAATATGATTTTTTTTAAGATTCATTTTTGCCACAAATTCTGCTTATAAATAAATAATTAATAAAGTTTATGATAATTTAGTATTGATATGCATTAATTAAAAAAATAATACTAATTGGGAGAAATCACACACTCTTTTCTCAGTGTTTCTGACATGTAAATTTTGAGTCTCTTTTCTGTTTCTATGTGCTGTTGTGACATAAAGCGAAGCTCTCCAAACGCTTGTGTAAGTATTAAAGCTGAAACAGCAACTGAGTAAAGCTTAAGGTTTCACACATCACTGAAGTAATTAAACTAATTAAATTAAAATACATATCAATTCATTTTAACCAATAAATTTGGTGATTAGTGACACTTTATAATATAGAGCTTAGAACAGGGGTGCTGAAATGTGAGTTATAAAGAAGTTTTAACTTTATAATATAGTCCTATTAGTTATAATGATAAGTATGCACTTTTTCGTGTTCATGTTAACCCCCTCAGACCTGAATTGTTTCAAGTTTCTGAAAAATATAAAAGTACATTTTCCCAGCTCATGAGGTTTCCATAAATGAAATCAAATGAATTATATATATATATATATATATATATATATATATATATATATATATATATATATATGTATGTAATTGCTTTCATTGTGATTTTTTTTGTCCATTCCAATGGAAATTAGGTCAAATTAGGTGTACTTCCCAAAAATGTACCAACATGAAGTAAATTAATAAACATAAAATTTGTTGGTCTATACTTTGAGCTTTTTCTCAAGCTCAAAAAAATTCCAGCAGTATACCATTTCAACTATAATTTTGAGGTTTTTGTTTTACAGATTGCACATTGCTTGTAACAAACTAAATATATTCGAATCAATCAATCTGGTCATATTGGAGTCATTTGTGTGTGCATCTTTCTTTTTTTAGAACAAAAAACTTGAACATTATAACATTACAACTTTAATCGTAAGGTTTTTCCTTTATATTGCACATTTGTTTATTCATAAAAAAATAAACCTAGGAATCAATCAATGCATTCATGCATTCGATAAATGCATTCAAAGGCACGCCCGACGAAGCTGATGGATCTTTTCTGGATGAGTGAATATATTGTCATTATCACACAATCACACAGTATCTTCTCAGTGTTTCCGACATGTTCATCATTCACTCATAATCTCCTCATTTCTGTTTCTATGCGCTGCTGGAACACAAAGCCAACATCGATGAGAAAGAACTGGGTAAGTGTTAAAACTGATGCAGCAAAAGTCAAACAAATTCATAAATTAACTATGAAAACCATTATCTTTTTTTAAAATAAATAAAAAAAATAAACATTGAATATTTTATTTTTAATGCCGTTTTGGATCACATTAGAGGATCATGTTCATTCAGAGCATTTGACTGAAGATGAAGAAATAAACTATACTTATTAATAAAACTGTCAGATTTGATTTCATGGTGACTTTAACACACAACATTACTGTAATTGTTCCAGAACATTAAGATATAGACCTGCAGATGATGAGGTGATAATCACACAGTGTTTCTTCATCTGTCCTCATTTCTGTTTCTATGTGCTGCAGAACATGAAGCGAAGGGCTGTGAAAATGAAATAAGTAAGTATTTTATACTGATGCAGTGATAGTAAAACTGATCTGTAGTAAACTGTGGTAAATTTATATATATATATATATATATATATATATATATGTAAGGGTTAATGCCCGACGAGGTGTCCATTGTCAGGTTTTAATGGACGACGGCGAGGCGTAAACCGGCCGACGCGCAGCGGAGGACGGTTGCCTCCGCCGAAGTCCATTAAAACCTGACAATGGACACCTCGGAGGGCATTAACCCGCTTATACCATGGTCACTTGCCAAATAAAACATTTTTAAACATTAGTTTATATTTTAATTAGGCTAAATCTAGTTTTTACAAATAATAACTTGCCTTGCCTACTGTTTATTTAGCAACCGGAGATATTTAGCCTATAGTCCGCTTAGCTCCCTTCAGGTTCACAAATGCATTTTTTTTTCATGAAACACAAAGGTAGAATAGTTTTTTTTTTTATTACACATAAAACAATTAATCAAACAACAATAAAAAAACAATTAGCTCTGAGCTCCAGCGATTTGCGCTTAACGTTATAGAGGGCAATAAATTAATCAGATCAAAGAGAGGGTCATTTGCCTCAGGCTCCTTAGGCTTGAAACGCTGTAACGTTCAGCCTTCTCCTGCCTTGGTTGTCTGGACAGCTGCGTAAAACTCCCGCAGGGTCTCATTCAGGGGTGCGTTTCCCGAAAGCATCGTCGTTATCCAACTATGGTCGCAAGTTACGTCGTTACCAATAGAGTTCAATGGAGCAGAGCAGCAGCGGTGTAATTTTCTCCGTTTTATTTACATTTTTTCTTTCTTCAGCAGCATACCAGTCGTCAAAGTTGCCATATTCTCCATAAATGTTAAAAGAAATAGCACGAAGTCGCTCATTGTTGTATTAGGCTATAATATCTAACGTTAGATGATAGAGCATGTGACTGCCTGTTGCTATGGTTACTCACAGCCGTTGTAGGCAGCGCATTTATTTATTAATTTCGAATGGTAAACAGGCAGTTTCACCAGAACTACTTTACTAGGTGTCCTCTATCACTTTTTAACGGACACCCTGCAGCCAATCAGAATCGAGTATTCACCCAGACCATGGTATAAATATATATATATATATATATAAGATGTTAATTCTGTATATGAAATCATCTGTTCATTCATTTATAATCTCCTCATTTCTGATTCTATGTTGCTGTGACATGAAGCAAAGATCTCGGAAAAGCTAAAGAAAATGTGTAAGTATTGCAGCGGATACAAAGGAAAAGTGAGCTTTATTGTGTTCAAATGTACAAAATCATGCAGAATATTTTAGTATGTAAATTTAATCTAGTTAATGTTGTGACATAATCACTGCATAAGAGACTCTCAGAGTCAAATTTGTTAAAGAGAAGCATTTATTCTTGCAAGAATAGGTTCGGTCTTTAACAGAGACGTGACCCTGTGCAGGAGTGAAGACAGAGCAAGGCAATCTTTATACGATTTCAAGGTCCTTTTCCATAGACAAAGGACACATTGCTAGTCTAGATCAGCTGATGAAGAATCACACAGTATATTCTCAGTGTTTCTGATCGCTCTCTAATAATCTCCTTATTTCTGTTTCTATGTGCTGCTGTTACACGAAGCCGATGACTGTAAAAGAGAAATACGTAAGTTTCACAGCTGATACAGCAAGATAAAAAGTAGTTTTATTGTGCTATAATCTAGACTTGTGCTGAGGAAACTCTTATGAAGAGTAATCGTTATTAAGAGTAATACACAATCATATTCCAAATAGCTAGAAAAAGGTCAAAACCAAATGCAGACATTGAAATCCAGGAAACTAGGCTAAAGATCAACACCATAACACAGGGAATCCCAGTGAGAGTGTAAACACAAAGTAGACTTCACAGCGTGAGAGTTAAACACAGGACTTGTATAGGCAGAGAAACACCTGAACAATGGCTTATAGGAATCATAGTCAATAATTCATCATTCATCATCTCTCAACTAATTTCAAATCAAAATGCTGTGGAAAGTATTGTT
The DNA here is from genome assembly GCF_016745375.1 of Pimephales promelas. The sequence continues at coordinate 55,830 of NW_024121258.1, read as the reverse complement.
TATTAATTCACATTATGCTTTAATATTCACACACAACTTTACTGTAATTGTTACTGATCATTAATATAGTCATGTAGATGTAGAAGATGATGTGTTTCATCAGTGTTTCATCTATTCACTCATTTCTGTTTCGATGTGCTGTGACATGAAGCGGTGATCTCCAAACAACTACAGCAACTGCGTAAGTATTACAGCTGATACAACAGAACTGTCTACTGTAGTAGATTATAAATGATATTTAAGTCAATATTTATAAAGTTCTGCTTGTGAGTGATTGTCCAGTATTGAGCTGCATATTAAAATACTGATAACTAAAACATATACGATATTACAGTAAATCAAAAATCACATTCCTGCTGACTCTGGATCTGTTATTTTGAGTGTTGTCTGCGCTGTGTTCTGACATGTTCATCTGATCACTTGCTATAATCTCGTTTCTCTGTTTCTATGTCCTGCTGTAACAGATGAAGAGAAGATCCCAGAGCGACTGTGTACGTATTAAACCCGATGAAAGATAAGCTTTATAGTACGGAGGCGTATTGCATTCACTTGATGAAAAAAATCTACTCTGTTTTTCTGAATTACAAAGTTGATTATCTCAGAATTACGAGAATTTTTCATGGAAGAAAGTTTTTGCTCTGTTTTTCTTAATTAACGAGTTAATTTTTCATGAGAAAAACATTTTTGCTCTGTTTTTCTGAATTAACGAGTTAAATTTTCATGAGAATTTTTTTTGCTCTGTTTTTCTGAATTAATTAGTTAATTTTTCACGAGAAAAAAAATTTTGCTCTGTTTTTCTGAATTAACGAGTTCCATTAAAAAAATCCATTAAAAATCGAGTTCCAAAAAAAATCCATTAAAAATTAACTCATTAATTCAGAAAAACAGAGCAAAAAAAATTTCCATGAAAAATTAACTCACTAATTCAGAAAAAGAGCAAAAAAAAATTTCCATGAAAAATTAACTCGTTAATTCAGAGAAACAGAGTAGATTTTTTTCTTCAAGTGAATGCAATACGCCTCCGTATTATTGTGCTACAGCAGAAATCTTTTTTCTTTGCCAGTATTTATCATTTCTCAGCACATGTTCTGCTTGTGAGAGATTGAGGTGCATAATATTAATATATGATCTTTCACTTATAATCTCCTCATTTCTGTTTCCATGTGCTGCTGTAACCTGAAGCCGAGATCTCTGAAAACATAAAGAAAGTGTGTAAGTATCACAGCTGATGCAGTGAGTGAAAAAATCGCCTTTTTATGTGAGAGTAGAGTTTAACTTCTAGATATTACAGGTGTGAAACTGTCCTGAACTAATGAATAAATTACTATGAAAAGTATTGATGATTCATGTTAGTGTTAGATTTAATGGATTTTACTGATCATTAATAACAAGTTATAAGAAGCAGTGAGCACACAAAGAAACACACAGTACCTGTTCACACATTTCTGTTTCTATGTTCTGCTGTAACAGTTGAAAGCAAGAAACCTGGAAATCCAGAGCGACTGCGTAAGTATTACCACTAAGACAGCAAGTGTAACAAAACTTGATGGACCTTTTGATGGAAATAAATGTTTTGATGTTATTTCAATCAAGAGGTGCAGAGGTGCATCAGTTTCTTATAAGTTTCTTATGCTTTGCTAAAACTTAAAAGCTTGTAGAAATATAGACAATTTTATTACATGAGTGACTGAAAACAATGTAAAAAAAACACATGCAAGGAAAGCCACGTGTCTTTGATAATCTTTAATAAAGTCGTATCTCTACAGCTGGTTTAGTCCGAAATAGAAATGTGCCAAAAATGATAATTAATGGTTAATTTATTACAGACTTATATTATTATTATTATTTTAAGATTTTAAAAAGCAGAGTTGTGGTTAAAATTATGCATTTACTGAATGAGAACTAAGTCGCACGGAACAGAATTAAATATATTATTTTAAATTGTAATCTTTGAAACGCCTCTCGGGCATCAAGTGCAGCTCTCTTTGCATGGGGAAACATCAAATTCTCCAAAACCGTTCACCAAGCTTCTGAATACATGTCACATTTGAAAACACCAATGAAACTTGACAACAACAACAGTCTCAAAAAGCTTGTTCGTTATGTTCAAATAGTGTTAAAAAGTTTGTTTTCCAGCCAATGCGCATACGCAGTCATGTGCGCAAGTCTGCCTATTTCTATAACAACCGGAGCTTCAGCTGCAGTGATGAAATGACTTGCAAACACACACTTGATCTAATGTCTACTTTTTCTTTGTATTTCTCTATTTCTAGGCACTGATGTCCCAAAGATGGAGGAAGGTGAAGGGGAACGGCTCATACATGTTGAGGAGACAGCCTTAAGTCTAGCTATGGGTGATAACAAGACATCCATAGACCGACAGGGCAGGAGGACCATTGCAATCCGTAACCCCAGTACTGAACAAGCTGGAGATCATGGTGAGTCTTTTGATTTATTTATTTATTTTTTTATTGTAAGAAGGGATTAACTTCTAAAATTAACTCGTTAATTCAGAAAAACAGAGCACAAGAATTCATGAAAAATTAACTCGTTAATTCAGAAAAAGAGCAAAAAAAATTTCCATGAAAAATTAACTCGTTAATTCAGAAAAACAGAGCAAAAAAAAAAATTCCATGAAAAATTAACTCGTTAATTCAGAAAAACAGAGCAAAAAAAATTCCATGAAAAATTAACTCGTTAATTCAGAAAAACAGAGAAAAAAAATCCATGAAAAATTAACTCGTTAATTCAGAAAAACAGAGCAAAAAAAAATTCCATGAAAAATTAACTCGTTAATTCAGAAAAACAGAGCAAAAAAAAATTCCATGAAAATTTGACTCGTTAATTCAGAAAAAGAGCAAAAAAATTTCCATGAAAAATTAACTAGTTAATTCAGAAAAACAGAGCAAAAAAATTCCATGAAAAATTAACTTGTTAATTAACTCGTTAATTCAGAAAAAAAGAGCAAAAAAAATTTCCATGAAAAATTAACTCGTTAATTAACTCGTTAATTCAGAAAAACAGAGCAAAAAAATTTCCATGAAAAATTAACTTGTTAATTAACTCGTTAATTCAGAAAAACAGAGTAAAAAAAAATTCCATGAAAATTTACTCGTTAATTAACTCGTTAATTCAGAAAAACAGAGCAAAAAATTTCCATGAAAAATAAACTCGTTAATTCAGAAAAACAGAGGAAAAAAAATCTATGAAAAATTAACTCGTTAAAGATACAAGTTACAACATCTTTACACAAACACGTGTGCTTTTACTCTTTCGGATGTTTATGGGAACCATATTCCAAGCAACAGAACTTCGATAAAGCAAACTCTTTTTCATCAAATGTGTTTGTGACAAGCTAGAAAGAGTTGAGCCTTACACACTTGACGCGTTCTATAGTCATACAAATCCTGGTAATCCTCAACACACACTTGAACTAATGTCTACATTTTCGTTGTATTTTTCTATTTCTAGGCACTGATGTCCCAAAGATGGAGGAAGGTGAAGGGGAACGGCTCATACATGTTGAGGAGACTGTCTTAAGTCTAGCTATGGGTGATAACAAGACATCCATAGACCGACAGGGCAGGAGGACCATTGCAATCCGTAACCCCAGTACTGAACCTGCTGGAGATCATGGTGAGTCTTTTGATTCATTTATTTATTTTTTTATTGTAAGAAGGGATTAACTTCTAAAATTAACTCGTTAATTCAGAAAAACAGAGCACAAGAATTCATGAAAAATTAACTCGTTAATTCAGAAAAAGAGCAAAAAAAAAATTCCATGAAAAATTAACTCGTTAATTCAGAAAAAGAGCAAAAAAAATTTCCATGAAAAATTAACTCGTTAATTCAGAAAAACAGAGCAAAAAAAAATTCCATGAAAAATTAACTCGTTAATTCAGAAAAACAGAGCAAAAAAAAATTCCATGAAAAATTAACTCGTTAATTCAGAAAAACAGAGAAAAAAAAATCCATGAAAAATTAACTCGTTAATTCAGAAAAACAGAGCAAAAAAAAATTCCATGAAAAATTAACTCGTTAATTCAGAAAAACAGAGCAAAAAAAAATCCATGAAAATTTGACTCGTTAATTCAGAAAAAGAGCAAAAAAATTTCCATGAAAAATTAACTAGTTAATTCAGAAAAACAGAGCAAAAAAATTCCATGAAAAATTAACTTGTTAATTAACTCGTTAATTCAGAAAAAAAGAGCAAAAAAAATTTCCATGAAAAATTAACTCGTTAATTAACTCGTTAATTCAGAAAAACAGAGCAAAAAAATTTCCATGAAAAATTAACTTGTTAATTAACTCGTTAATTCAGAAAAACAGAGCAAAAAAAAAATTCCATGAAAAATTTACTCGTTAATTAACTCGTTAATTCAGAAAAACAGAGCAAAAAATTTCCATGAAAAATAAACTCGTTAATTCAGAAAAACAGAGGAAAAAAAATCTATGAAAAATTAACTCGTTAAAGATACAAGTTACAACATCTTTACACAAACACGTGTGCTTTTACTCTTTCGGATGTTTATGGGAACCATATTCCAAGCAACAGAACTTCGATAAAGCAAACTCTTTTTCATCAAATGTGTTTGTGACAAGCTAGAAAGAGTTGAGCCTTACACACTTGACGCATTCTATAGTCATACAAATCCTGGTAATCCTCAACACACACTTGAACTAATGTCTACATTTTCGTTGTATTTTTCTATTTCTAGGCACTGATGTCCCAAAGATGGAGGAAGGTGAAGGGGAACGGCTCATACATGTTGAGGAGACTGTCTTAAGTCTAGCTATGGGTGATAACAAGACATCCATAGACCGACAGGGCAGGAGGACCATTGCAATCCGTAACCCCAGTACTGAACCTGCTGGAGATCATGGTGAGTCTTTTGATTGATTTATTTATTTTTTTATTGTAAGAAGGGATTAACTTCTAAAATTAACTCGTTAATTCAGAAAAACAGAGCACAAGAATTCATGAAAAATTAACTCGTTAATTCAGAAAAAGAGCAAAAAAAATTTCCATGAAAAATTAACTCGTTAATTCAGAAAAACAGAGCAAAAAAAAAAATTCCATGAAAAATTAACTCGTTAATTCAGAAAAACAGAGCAAAAAAAAATTCCATGAAAAATTAACTCGTTAATTCAGAAAAACAGAGAAAAAAAATCCATGAAAAATTAACTCGTTAATTCAGAAAAACAGAGCAAAAAAAAATTCCATGAAAATTTGACTCGTTAATTCAGAAAAAGAGCAAAAAAATTTCCATGAAAAATTAACTAGTTAATTCAGAAAAACAGAGCAAAAAAATTCCATGAAAAATTAACTTGTTAATTAACTCGTTAATTCAGAAAAAAAGAGCAAAAAAAATTTCCATGAAAAATTAACTCGTTAATTAACTCGTTAATTCAGAAAAACAGAGCAAAAAAATTTCCATGAAAAATTAACTTGTTAATTAACTCGTTAATTCAGAAAAACAGAGTAAAAAAAAAATTCCATGAAAAATTTACTCGTTAATTAACTCGTTAATTCAGAAAAACAGAGCAAAAAATTTCCATGAAAAATAAACTCGTTAATTCAGAAAAACAGAGGAAAAAAATCTATGAAAAATTAACTCGTTAAAGATACAAGTTACAACATCTTTACACAAACACGTGTGCTTTTACTCTTTCGGATGTTTATGGGAACCATATTCCAAGCAACAGAACTTCGATAAAGCAAACTCTTTTTCATCAAATGTGTTTGTGACAAGCTAGAAAGAGTTGAGCCTTACACACTTGACGCGTTCTATAGTCATACAAATCCTGGTAATCCTCAACACACACTTGAACTAATGTCTACATTTTCGTTGTATTTTTCTATTTCTAGGCACTGATGTCCCAAAGATGGAGGAAGGTGAAGGGGAACGGCTCATACATGTTGAGGAGACTGTCTTAAGTCTAGCTATGGGTGATAACAAGACATCCATAGACCGACAGGGCAGGAGGACCATTGCAATCCGTAACCCCAGTACTGAACCTGCTGGAGATCATGGTGAGTCTTTTGATTGATTTATTTATTTTTTTATTGTAAGAAGGGATTAACTTCTAAAATTAACTCGTTAATTCAGAAAAACAGAGCACAAGAATTCATGAAAAATTAACTCGTTAATTCAGAAAAAGAGCAAAAAAAATTTCCATGAAAAATTAACTCATTAATTCAGAAAAACAGAGCAAAAAAAAAAATTCCATGAAAAATTAACTCGTTAATTCAGAAAAACAGAGCAAAAAAAAATTCCATGAAAAATTAACTCGTTAATTCAGAAAAACAGAGAAAAAAAATCCATGAAAAATTAACTCGTTAATTCAGAAAAACAGAGCAAAAAAAATTCCATGAAAATTTGACTCGTTAATTCAGAAAAAGAGCAAAAAAATTTCCATGAAAAATTAACTAGTTAATTCAGAAAAACAGAGCAAAAAAATTCCATGAAAAATTAACTTGTTAATTAACTCGTTAATTCAGAAAAAAAGAGCAAAAAAAATTTCCATGAAAAATTAACTCGTTAATTAACTCGTTAATTCAGAAAAACAGAGCAAAAAAATTTCCATGAAAAATTAACTTGTTAATTAACTCGTTAATTCAGAAAAACAGAGTAAAAAAAAAATTCCATGAAAAATTTACTCGTTAATTAACTCGTTAATTCAGAAAAACAGAGCAAAAAATTTCCATGAAAAATAAACTCGTTAATTCAGAAAAACAGAGGAAAAAAAATCTATGAAAAATTAACTCGTTAAAGATACAAGTTACAACATCTTTACACAAACACGTGTGCTTTTACTCTTTCGGATGTTTATGGGAACCATATTCCAAGCAACAGAACTTCGATAAAGCAAACTCTTTTTCATCAAATGTGTTTGTGACAAGCTAGAAAGAGTTGAGCCTTACACACTTGACGCGTTCTATAGTCATACAAATCCTGGTAATCCTCAACACACACTTGAACTAATGTCTACATTTTCGTTGTATTTTTCTATTTCTAGGCACTGATGTCCCAAAGATGGAGGAAGGTGAAGGGGAACGGCTCATACATGTTGAGGAGACTGTCTTAAGTCTAGCTATGGGTGATAACAAGACATCCATAGACCGACAGGGCAGGAGGACCATTGCAATCCGTAACCCCAGTACTGAACCTGCTGGAGATCATGGTGAGTCTTTTGATTCATTTATTTATTTTTTTATTGTAAGAAGGGATTAACTTCTAAAATTAACTCGTTAATTCAGAAAAACAGAGCACAAGAATTCATGAAAAATTAACTCGTTAATTCAGAAAAAGAGCAAAAAAATTTCCATGAAAAATTAACTCGTTAATTCAGAAAAACAGAGCAAAAAAAAAAATTCCATGAAAAATTAACTCGTTAATTCAGAAAAAGAGCAAAAAAAATTTCCATGAAAAATTAACTCGTTAATTCAGAAAAACAGAGCAAAAAAAAAAATTCCATGAAAAATTAACTCGTTAATTCAGAAAAACAGAGCAAAAAAAAATTCCATGAAAAATTAACTCGTTAATTCAGAAAAACAGAGAAAAAAAAATCCATGAAAAATTAACTCGTTAATTCAGAAAAACAGAGCAAAAAAAAATTCCATGAAAAATTAACTCGTTAATTCAGAAAAACAGAGCAAAAAAAAATCCATGAAAATTTGACTCGTTAATTCAGAAAAAGAGCAAAAAAATTTCCATGAAAAATTAACTAGTTAATTCAGAAAAACAGAGCAAAAAAATTCCATGAAAAATTAACTTGTTAATTAACTCGTTAATTCAGAAAAAAAGAGCAAAAAAAATTTCCATGAAAAATTAACTCGTTAATTAACTCGTTAATTCAGAAAAACAGAGCAAAAAAATTTCCATGAAAAATTAACTTGTTAATTAACTCGTTAATTCAGAAAAACAGAGCAAAAAAAAAATTCCATGAAAAATTTACTCGTTAATTAACTCGTTAATTCAGAAAAACAGAGCAAAAAATTTCCATGAAAAATAAACTCGTTAATTCAGAAAAACAGAGGAAAAAAATCTATGAAAAATTAACTCGTTAAAGATACAAGTTACAACATCTTTACACAAACACGTGTGCTTTTACTCTTTCGGATGTTTATGGGAACCATATTCCAAGCAACAGGACTTCGATAAAGCAAACTCTTTTTCATCAAATGTGTTTGTGACAAGCTAGAAAGAGTTGAGCCTTACACACTTGACGCGTTCTATAGTCATACAAATCCTGGTAATCCTCAACACACACTTGAACTAATGTCTACTTTTTCTTTGTATTTTTCTATTTCTAGGCACTGATGTCCCAAAGATGGAGGAAGGTGAAGGGGAACGGCTCATACATGTTGAGGAGACTGTCTTAAGTCTAGCTATGGGTGATAACAAGACATCCATAGACCGACAGGGCAGGAGGACCATTGCAATCCGTAACCCCAGTACTGAACCTGCTGGAGATCATGGTGAGTCTTTTGATTGATTTATTTATTTTTTTATTGTAAGAAGGGATTAACTTCTAAAATTAACTCGTTAATTCAGAAAAACAGAGCACAAGAATTCATGAAAAATTAACTCGTTAATTCAGAAAAAGAGCAAAAAAAATTTCCATGAAAAATTAACTCATTAATTCAGAAAAACAGAGCAAAAAAAAAATTCCATGAAAAATTAACTTGTTAATTCAGAAAAACAGAGCAAAAAAATTCCATGAAAAATTAACTTGTTAATTCAGAAAAACAGAGCAAAAAAATTCATGAAAAAATAACTCATTAATTCAGAAAAACAGAGCAAAAAAAATTCATGAAAAATTAACTTGTTAATTCAGAAAAACAGAGCAAAAACGTTTTTTTTTTAAACTGGTGTTTTGTAAACATTTCCCTGTTACTTTCGTTTCAGACTCAGAACCTAACATGTCATCAGTTAACATCTGACCCGTCAACGAGTCAGCTAAAGCAACTTGGTCTGCTTTCGCTAACTGAGCGCGTGTAACAGCACAGGCAGAAAATACGTCAGGATACAGATTAGCCACATCGTTAGAAATCGCACACACCTCTGGAACATCAGTCACCTCGGGCACGGGCATGACTTTGCCTCCGGCCAAATCATTCCCTAGGATAAAGGTTATTCCTTTCACAGGCAGGGAATCACGAATACCAACCTTCACAAATCCTGAAACTAGTGAACTGTTTAAGTACACACGATGCAAAGGAACTGGTACTATTTGCATTTCAATACCAGGAACTAGAATATTCGAGCCACAATATGATTCCTCAGAAAAAGGCAACACCTTACATACCATGAGTGACTGCATAGCCCCTGTATCTCGAAGAATATGAACTTCTTTCTGATCTTTCATTCTTCCAGATAATGAAACAAACCCTTTCCTCACAAACGGCTTATAATTCACATCAGGAATCTCAGTACAATTTGACAATTCCGATGATTGCACAGTCTTGAGTAACGCGACACTTTTAGGAGGCTGCATCTGCTGCTTTCGTTTCAGCACCACACAGTCCGCAATTAAATGTCCCTGCTTATGGCAGTAGAAACACTCTCTTACCTCTTTTGACTGTGAAGTTTCAGTTTTTACTCGGACACTCTGACTGGGTGGCGGGGAGCAAGTCACGCTCTTTTCAGCGCGTGTTACTGAAAATGCTGTCTTATGCGTGAGTACGAATTCATCTGCCAAGACCGCAGCACGAGACAGTGAATCAACTTTTTGTTCATTTAAGTACACCACCACACGTTCAGAAAGACATGATTTAAATTCCTCCAGCAGAAGTAATTCTCTCAACGAAACAAAGTTATCAGCTTTGCTTGCATTACTCCATTTGTCAAACAGACTACTTTTATCCCTTGCGAATTCTACAAAAGTCTGGTTAGAACTCTTTTTATGGCTTCGAAACTTTTGTCTGTATGCCTCTGGGACTAGCTCATATACGCACGTAATATTGCCGATTTCACAGTCTCATACTCTAAACCATCCCCCAAAGAAAGAGTGGAAAAGACTTCTTGCGCTTTTCCCATCAATCTGCACTGCAACAGAATAGCCCAAACCTCTCTCGGCCAAACGAGTGATAGAGCAATACGCTCAAAAGCGCTGAAGTATGAGTCCACCTCAGTCTCTCTAAAATGTGGAACTAGCGTAATACATCGAATGACCCAGCTGCTAACGATGGAGAAGCTGATGACCCTAGTGGTTGAGTATGAACAGAGGACACAGTTGCCAACGGTGGAGTATGAACATGAGGAACGCTGATATCTCGAGGTGGAGGCGGTTGCGCAGCAGAGCTCCCCACAATTTTCATTGCCTCGAGCTCCAACTCTCGCATTTTTATCTGTTTCTCTGCCTCAATTTCAAATTTGCGGATTTGTAATCGCAAATCCAACTCACCCTGACGATTCTGCACTTTCTCTTGTGCTTCCAGCTGCAATCGAGCAAGACGAACTTTCAGTCTCGCATCTCCCTTTGAATTTATAGAAGTAGGAGAGAACGGTTCAAATTGAGGTAGTGTTTTATTTCCTTCCCCTATTGGCGTAAACCCCTCACCTCTCGATGTTTCAATATCCACATCGCACTCTATATCCTCTTTGTCTGGTACCACAAGCACATTCATCTCTACTAACTGCTCACATTTAATGGATTTTATTTCCCTCTTAAGAGACTGTCGAACCACAACGATCTGAAAATGTTTCGCGATTTCTAACAAATCATCCTTTCTGCAGCAATCTAACAATTCTACAGTAGGATTTTTAATAAAACTTTCCAAATCAAACGTTGCCATTATTCCTGCTGATCAAATCTACTAGCCTACAAATAGCAAGGGTGTCTCGGGACAATCAATTAATCAATCCAATATTAATTAATTTCCAGGAAGAATTAAGATCCCGGACGAGCCCCCATTAATGTTAAGACCCTTCTTAGATTTTAGCCGTCTAGGGATTTAGAAGGGGAACATTGATCATCCCTCGACCCCAACCAAAGAAACACTGGGAAGTGAGTGAGAGAAACAAAGGCAGTAGAATATTTAAGGTTTCTTTTTTTTATTGCTGGCCACAACCGGTCAAAATAGCTCTCCATAAAATATATGTACATCACACATTTTCATGAAGAAACAATTCAAACAAATATTAACCAATCAATAAAGTAACATAAACATACCAGCAAATTATGTATTCATTCTGGGAAAGGAAAAGGGCAAATGGACAGTGCCAACTCAAAGAAATTAATAAAAAGAAAACAATCTTTCTTACCCGAATTTAATCTAACCTAACTAATAAAAAAATAAAATGTAGAAAAGAAAGATCTTCAACGTCCACGACGTCGTATACTTCCCTACGCTAACTAACCAAAACAAAAATACACCAGTGGCACTTGTCCCTAAATCTAGTGTTTTTAAACAAAGAAAAAAACTACATGTGCGCAATGTATGTCACGTGACAGCTTACCTGACCCTTTTCTTTATCCCACCTTTAATAAAGCATCATTACTCAAGTTCACATAATGAGTAAAGAAGTTCAGGTTTAAGACACTCTAATTCACATGACAAACTTAATATAAACGAACTAATTCAATATTCAAACGAATGTCAACAAAAACGTAACCAAAGGACTCAGCACACGGTTGCAGTTCACAAAACAAAAGGCTGGCCACACAATCGCGTTCAGGTGCTCCTTTTATAGTTCCCGCATCTCCTGATGATCCCCGTGATTGGATCGCTCTTTCCCTCCTCTCTGATGACAAGCCTCAGGGATCAGCCAATGACCGTAACCAGGACAACCAATCAGCGCTTCTCTGCGACAGAGAAAGTAACACGGCAAAAACACGAAGAAACACAGAGACACCCAAAGTCGCAATCTCGTGTAATCGCCTTTATTCGTAAAACTCACGAAATACATGATAGTAAGTGGCTGGTGAACTGGGAGAAGAATAGGGTCAAATGTTAAGCTACTTACACAATGTGTATCTGATATGAATAAAACGTGTCGTCTTATTATAATTGAAAGGATTATTATTGCCGCTTCCATAGACATCTGTGTGTATTTTACAAACTCAAAATCATTGTTTTGCTAGTAAATATGTGTATTTAAATGTCTGAAACCTAAAATAAACATTATGTGGTTGAAAACACTCAATAGTTGTGATCTATGACAGCACTGAGTGCATCTAACTCTGGCTGAGCGCCAGCCAACGCGCGAGAGCAAGTTTGAATTTAACAGTTGCTGACGTGATGCACTGAACGTTCTAATCACATCGGTGTGATCGTACGCTCCAGGGACCAGCCCAGACTGATCACACCGGTGTGATCGTACGCGTGAAAGGGTTAATTCAGAAAAAAAAAAAACAGAGCAAAAACTTTTTTTCTCATAAAAAATTAACTCATTAAATTCAGAAAAACAGAGCAAAAAAAAAATTCCATGAAAAATTAACTCGTTAATTAAAAAAAACAGAGCAAAAAAAAAAAAATCCATGAAAAATTAACTCGTTAATTCAGGAAAACAGAGCAAAAAAATTCATGAAAATTAACTTGTTAATTCAGAAAAACAGACCAAAAAAAATTCCATGACAAATTAACTCGTTAATTCAGAAAAACAGACCAAAAAAATTCATGAAAATTGACTTGTTAATTCAGAAAAACAGAGTAAAAAAAATTCCATGAAAAATTAACTCGTTAATTAACTTGTTAATTCAGAAAAACAGAGCAAAAAAAAATTTCCATGAAAAATTCACTCGTTAATTCAGAAAAACAGAGCAAAACAATTTCCATGAAAATTTAACTCGTTAATTCAGAAAAAGAGCAAAAAAGTTTCCATGAAAAATTAACTCGTTAATTCAGAAAAACAGAGCAAAAAAATTCCATGAAAAATTAACTCGTTACTTAACTTGTTAATTCAGAAAAACAGAGCAAAAAAAATTCCATGAAAAATTAACTTGTTAATTAACTCGTTAATTCAGAAAAACAGAGCAAAAAAATTTCCATGAAAAATTAACTTGTTAATTAACTCGTTAATTCAGAAAAGCAGAGCAAAAAAAAAATTCCATGAAAAATTAACTCGTTAATTAACTCGTTAATTCAGAAAAGCAGAGCAAAAAAAAATTCCATGAAAAATTAACTCGTTAATTAACTCGTTAATTCAGAAAAACAGAGCAAAAAAAATTTCCATGAAAAATTAACTCGTTAATTCAGAAAAACAGAGCAAAAAAAATTCCATGAAAATTTGACTCGTTAATTCAGAAAAAGAGCAAAAAAATTTCCATGAAAAATTAACTAGTTAATTCAGAAAAACAGAGCAAAAAAATTCCATGAAAAATTAACTTGTTAATTAACTCGTTAATTCAGAAAAAAGAGCAAAAAAAATTTCCATGAAAAATTAACTTGTTAATTAACTCGTTAATTCAGAAAAACAGAGCAAAAAAAAATTCCATGAAAAATTAACTCGTTAATTAACTTGTTAATTCAGAAAAACAGAGCAAAAAATTTCCATGAAAAATAAACTCGTTAATTCAGAAAAACAGAGGAAAAAAAATTCTATGAAAAATTAACTCGTTAAAGATACAAGTTACAACATCTTTACACAAACACGTGTGCTTTTACTCTTTCGGATGTTTATGGGAACCATATTCCAAGCAACAGAACTTCGATAAAGCAAACTCTTTTTCATCAAATGTGTTTGTGACAAGCTAGAAAGAGTTGAGCCTTACACACTTGACGCGTTCTATAGTCATACAAATCCTGGTAATCCTCAACACACACTTGAACTAATGTCTACATTTTCGTTGTATTTTTCTATTTCTAGGCACTGATGTCCCAAAGATGGAGGAAGGTGAAGGGGAACGGCTCATACATGTTGAGGAGACTGCCTTAAGTCTAGCTATGGGTGATAACAAGACATCCATAGACCCACAGGGCAGGAGGACCATTGCAATCCGTAACCCCAGTACTGAACCTGCTGGAGATCATGGTGAGTCTTTTGATTGATCTTTTTTATTGTTTTATTGTAAGAAGGGATTAACTTCTAAAATTAACTCGTTAATTCAGAAAAACAGAGCAAAAAAAAAATCCATGAAAAATTAACTCGTTAATTCAGGAAAACAGAGCAAAAAAATTCATGAAAATTAACTTGTTAATTCAGAAAAACAGAGCAAAAAAATTCCATGACAAATTAACTCGTTTATTCAGAAAAACAGACCAAAAAAATTCATGAAAATTGACTTGTTAATTCAAAAAAACAGACTAAAAAAAATTACATGAAAAATTAACTTGTTAATTAACTCATTAATTCAGAAAAACAGAGCAAAAAAATTTCCATGAAAATTTAACTCGTTAATTCAGAAAAAGAGCAAAAAAATTTCCATGAAAAATTAACTCGTTAATTCAGAAAAACAGAGCAAAAAAAATTCCATGAAAAATTAACTTGTTAATTAACTCGTTAATTCAGAAAAGCAGAGCAAAAAAAATTCCATGAAAAATTAACTCGTTAATTAACTCGTTAATTCAGAAAAGCAGAGCAAAAAAAAATTCCATGAAAAATTAACTCGTTAATTAACTCGTTAATTCAGAAAAACTGAGCAAAAAAAATTTTCCATGAAAAATTAACTTGTTAATTCAGAAAAAGAGCAAAAAAAATTCCATGAAAAATTAACTAGTTAATTCAGAAAAACAGAGCAAAAAAATTTCCATGAAAATTTAACTCGTTAATTCAGAAAAAGAGCAAAAAAATTTCCATGAAAAATTAACTCGTTAATTCAGAAAAACAGAGCAAAAAAATTTCCATGAAAATTTAACTCGTTAATTCAGAAAAAGAGCAAAAAAATTTCCATGAAAAATTAACTCGTTAATTAACTTGTTAATTCAGAAAAACAGAGCAAAAAAAATTCCATTAAAAATTAACTCGTTAATTCAGAAAAACAGAGCAAAAAAATTTCCATGAAAAATTAACTTGTTAATTAACTCGTTAATTCAGAAAAGCAGAGCAAAAAAAAATTCCATGAAAAATTAACTCGTTAATTAACTCGTTAATTCAGAAAAGCAGAGCAAAAAAAATTCCATGAAAAATTAACTCGTTAATTAACTCGTTAATTCAGAAAAACAGAGCAAAAAAAATTTCCATGAAAAATTAACTCGTTAATTCAGAAAAAGAGCAAAAAAATTTCCATGAAAAATTAACTAGTTAATTCAAAAAAACAGAGCAAAAAAATTCCATGAAAAATTAACTTGTTAATTAACTCGTTAATTCAGAAAAAAAGAGCAAAAAAAATTTCCATGAAAAATTTACTCGTTAATTCAGAAAACAGAGCAAAAAAATTTCCATGAAAAATTAACTTGTTAATTAACTCGTTAATTCAGAAAAACAGAGCAAAAAAAAATTCCATGAAAAATTAACTCGTTAATTAACTCGTTAATTCAGAAAAACAGAGCAAAAAAAATTCCATGAAAAATAAACTCGTTAATTCAGAAAAACAGAGGAAAAAAAATTCTATGAAAAATTAACTCGTTAAAGATACAAGTTACAACATCTTTACACAAACACGTGTGCTTTTACTCTTTTGGATGTTTATGGGAACCATATTCCAAGCAACAGAACTTCGATAAAGCAAACTCTTTTTCATCAAATGTGTTTGTGACAAGCTAGAAAGAGTTGAGCCGTACACACTTGACGCGTTCTATAGTCATACAAATCCTGGTAATCCTCAACACACACTTGATCTAATGTCTACTTCTTCTTTGTATTTTTCTATTTCTAGGCACTGATGTCCCAAAGATGGAGGAAGGTGAAGGGGAACGGCTCATACATGTTGAGGAGACTGCCTTAAGTCTAGCTATGGGTGATAACAAGACATCCATAGACCGACAGGGCAGGAGGACCATTGCACTCCGTAACCCCAGTACTGAACAAGCTGGAGATCATGGTGAGTCTTTTGATTCATCTTTTTATTTTTTTATTGTAAGAAGGGATTAACTTCTAAAATTAACTCGTTAATTCAGAAAAACAGAGCAAAAACTTTTTTCTCATGAAAAATTAACTCGTTAATTCAGAAAAACAGAGCAAAAAAAAATTCCATGAAAAATTAACTCGTTAATTCAGAAAAACAGAGCAAAAACTTTTTTTCTCATGAAAAATTAACTCGTTAATTCAGAAAAACAGAGCAAAAAAAAATTCCATGAAAAATTAACTCGTTAATTCAGAAAAACAGAGCAAAAACTTTTTTCTCATGAAAAATTAACTCGTTAATTCAGAAAAACAGAGCACAAAAAATTCCATGAAAAATTATCTCGTTAATTCAGAAAAACAGAGCAAAAAAAAAATTCCATGAAAAATTAACTCGTTAATTCAGAAAAACAGAGCAAAAACTTTTTTCTCATAAAAAATTAACTCGTTAATTCAGAAAAACAGAGCAAAAAAAATTCCATGAAAAATTAACTCGTTAATTCAGAAAAACAGAGCAAAAAAAATTTCCATGAAAAATTAACTCGTTAATTCAGAAAAAGAGCAAAAAAATTTCCATGAAAAATTAACTAGTTAATTCAGAAAAACAGAGCAAAAAAATTCCATGAAAAATTAACTTGTTAATTAACTCGTTAATTCAGAAAAAAGAGCAAAAAAAATTTCCATGAAAAATTAACTCGTTAATTCAGAAAAACAGAGCAAAAAAATTTCCATGAAAAATTAACTTGTTAATTAACTCGTTAATTCAGAAAAACAGAGCAAAAAAAAAAATTCCATGAAAAATTAACTCGTTAATTAACTCGTTAATTCAGAAAAACAGAGCAAAAAAAATTCCATGAAAAATAAACTCGTTAATTCAGAAAAACAGAGGAAAAAAAATTCTATGAAAAATTAACTCGTTAAAGATACAAGTTACAACATCTTTACACAAACACGTGTGCTTTTACTCTTTCGGATGTTTATGGGAACCATATTCCAAGCAACAGAACTTCGATAAAGCAAACTCTTTTTCATCAAATGTGTTTGTGACAAGCTAGAAAGAGTTGAGCCGTACACACTTGACGCGTTCTATAGTCATACAAATCCTGGTAATCCTCAACACACACTTGAACTAATGTCTACATTTTCGTTGTATTTTTCTATTTCTAGGCACTGATGTCCCAAAGATGGAGGAAGGTGAAGGGGAACGGCTCATACATGTTGAGGAGACTGCCTTAAGTCTAGCTATGGGTGATAACAAGACATCCATAGACCCACAGGGCAGGAGGACCATTGCAATCCGTAACCCCAGTACTAAACCTGCTGGAGATCATGGTGAGTCTTTTGATTTATCTTTTTATTTTTTTATTGTAAGAAGGGATTAACTTCTAAAATTAACTCGTTAATTCAGAAAAACAGAGCAAAAAAATTTCCATGAAAATTTAACTCGTTAATTCAGAAAAAGAGCAAAAAAATTTCCATGAAAAATTAACTCGTTAATTCAGAAAAACAGAGCAAAAAAATTCCATGAAAAATTAACTTGTTAATTAACTCGTTAATTCAGAAAAGCAGAGCAAAAAAAATTCCATGAAAATTAACTCGTTAATTAACTCGTTAATTCAGAAAAGCAGAGCAAAAAAAAAATTCCATGAAAAATTAACTCGTTAATTAACTCGTTAATTCAGAAAAACTGAGCAAAAAAAAATTTCCATGAAAAATTAACTTGTTAATTCAGAAAAAGAGCAAAAAAAATTCCATGAAAAATTAACTAGTTAATTCAGAAAAACAGAGCAAAAAAATTTCCATGAAAATTTAACTCGTTAATTCAGAAAAAGAGCAAAAAAATTTCCATGAAAAATTAACTCGTTAATTCAGAAAAACAGAGCAAAAAAATTTCCATGAAAATTTAACTCGTTAATTCAGAAAAAGAGCAAAAAAAATTTCCATGAAAAATTAACTCGTTAATTAACTTGTTAATTCAGAAAAACAGAGCAAAAAAAATTCCATTAAAAATTAACTCGTTAATTCAGAAAAACAGAGCAAAAAAATTTCCATGAAAAATTAACTTGTTAATTAACTCGTTAATTCAGAAAAGCAGAGCAAAAAAAAAATTCCATAAAAAATTAACTCGTTAATTAACTCGTTAATTCAGAAAAGCAGAGCAAAAAAAAATTCCATGAAAAATTAACTCGTTAATTAACTCGTTAATTCAGAAAAACAGAGCAAAAAAAATTTCCATGAAAATTAACTCGTTAATTCAGAAAAAGAGCAAAAAAATTTCCATGAAAAATTAACTAGTTAATTCAGAAAAACAGAGCAAAAAAATTCCATGAAAAATTAACTTGTTAATTAACTCGTTAATTCAGAAAAAAAGAGCAAAAAAAATTTCCATGAAAAATTTACTCGTTAATTCAGAAAAACAGAGCAAAAAAATTTCCATGAAAAATTAACTTGTTAATTAACTCGTTAATTCAGAAAAACAGAGCAAAAAAAAATTCCATGAAAAATTAACTCGTTAATTAACTCGTTAATTCAGAAAAACAGAGCAAAAAAAATTCCATGAAAAATAAACTCGTTAATTCAGAAAAACAGAGGAAAAAAAATTCTATGAAAAATTAACTCGTTAAAGATACAAGTTACAACATCTTTACACAAACACGTGTGCACGTGTGAACCATATTCCAAGCAACAGAACTTCGATAAAGCAAACTCTTTTTCATCAAATGTGTTTGTGACAAGCTAGAAAGAGTTGAGCCTTACACACTTGACGCGTTCTATAGTCATACAAATCCTGGTAATCCTCAACACACACTTGAACTAATGTCTACTTTTTCTTTGTATTTTTCTATTTCTAGGCACTGATGTCCCAAAGATGGAGGAAGGTGAAGGGGAACGGCTCATACATGTTGAGGAGACTGTCTTAAGTCTAGCGATGGGTGATAACAAGACATCCATAGACCGACAGGGCAGGAGGACCATTGCAATCCGTAACCCCAGTACTGAACAAGCTGGAGATCATGGTGAGTCTTTTGATTTATTTATTTATTTTTTTTATTGTAAGATGGGATTGTTCATTTAATAATTTTTACACATAATTATGATTGTTACTGCCAGGAGAAAACAGCGGTAACGCTTCCTTTTACAGTCCAGTTACCCATGTAAATACTATGTACTTTTTTTAGTAACTACAATTACTGGGTAATAAATAGTACTACCCTAAACCTACCTCTGTTCCATGTACTTACCTTAAATTAGCCAGTACTTTCTAGGTAAGTACACTGTAAGTACTGTACTGTAAAAGGAAGCATTACCAAAACAGCCTGTTTGTCCACATAACATGATCACACTGAAATTCCCATGCCGTTGAGTAGAAAGTTGGTGCAATATGCTATTGTCAATTACTTTGTACATCTACTTTCTATTTGTAATTTGATGGTTAATTATTGACATTTTGATCGCTCATGAATGACTTAAGAATTGATTTCTAAATTTCTCTCTTATATTAATGTCTGTGATTGTCCCCTTCCAGAATCATCAGGAAGAGAAACACCTTCTATTGGCCAAATAGATGATGATGATGATGGAGGAGAGAATTAGCAGTAGAAGAAGAGTTTAGTTTAATGAGATAAGACACGCCTACCAGTGTCAATCACTGTGACATCATCAACATTTCAGCTCAGTCTTTTATAAGCTTCTAGAAACATCTGATGAAAGTGAGAACGAGTTTTTTGAGTAGTGTGTGAAAATCTTCATGGGTTTAGATGAACTGGGAAATGTGCTGATGGAAACACTGCCATATATAATTGTGCTAATGCTTCACTACAAGTGTTACTCTTAACATAATACTAATATGACTCTCAAACCTTTGATCACATATATTTTTAAAGATGTGTTTTACCACAGCAGTAAAACCATTCTATGTGCTGTTTTATTTAATTAACACTAGTACAAGTTTTTTTTTTAGTTTTGTTTTTTGGTCAAGTAAAACCAAGTAGCAAAGTACACACTGCACTAGTTTAAAGGCAAAACAACCTACGAGTGTCTGCCTTGAAGAGTCATTAAAGGGATAGTTCACCCAAAAATGTAAATCCTGTATTTACTTACTTCATCTACTTTTTCCAATAGTTTTGTTTGTTCCTACTATGAAAGTCAATGAATACTGTCAACTGTCTGGTCACCAACATTCTTCAAAATATCTCCCTTTGTGTTTAGAAGAAAAGAAAAAAAACTGATTTGGAACAACATACAGGCGACTAAACAAAGACAGGATTTTCATTTTTAAGTGAACTATCCCTTTAAGTATTTATTGGGTTTGTTCAACTATACATTGACTTCTTCAACTACTGTATATGTTTAGATGCATCGGTTTGCTCAAGTATATATTGGGTTTGTTCAAGTATACATCTGTTGGATCAAGTATGTCTTCTTCTTGTTTTTTCCAATTATAAATTGGTTTGTACACATATATATATATATATATGTGGAGGGCAAATTATATTTTTTCAAAAATATATGACTTTATGAATTTGGCCATTCCTTTACCAAATGTGTGAATGACCAAACATTTTTTAGAAGAAAACATTTACATAAAAAATATTTTAGCAAATGTATTTCTGGCAATTTTGTTTTGTATATTTTGAAATATGTATTTGAAAAAATATATGTGAAAAAATTACATGGCGTATATTTTTGGCTATTTTTTTTTTCTTCCATTTTGTAAGTCAGAAATGTCCACATATAATATAAGCCTTACTCTTTTTCCAAACCCTCAGATGCCTAAAGGGGGTCAAACTGATCTGACACTTTTTTTTTTTTTTTTTTTTTGCATAATATGATTATATTTGCAAAATAATTAAATTCCCCATTATTTTTCAGCTTTTGCATATACATTTCCACTTGGGTTGTTCTAAATATGTCTGGATATTAAATACAAATTATATATATATATAGTTATTTTGCTATATAAACGATTTGTCTATGTCCTATATATTGAATGCCACATTTAAGCATATTTATAAAATAAATTATAAAACTCCATTATATGACTGACAGACAAGAACGGTTTGACCTAAAAATATCAAAATTGGCATGGTTTTACTTCAGTTAGCCTAATAGCTGGTTTGATTTGCATTGAAAGATGATCTTATGGAAAGTACCCCATGCCAATCTCTAGGTGTGGTGGAAGGTGTGTGATGATGTGGGGATATTTTAATTCCAAAGTCCAAGGGAACTTTATCACGATGCATATTATCCTGGATCCATGAAATAACTGGCTTTTAAAAATAAAAATCTGCCTAACTCTATGGGAATTTAACATAGGGGGGCAATGACTTATGCACCCTTTATTTTAAGGAAAAACATTTATTTATTTATGATACATTATTCATTCACAAAGAAAATTTGTGTCCTTAAAGGTTGGAGTTTTCCTCATTTTTCTAATTAAGGCATTAAGATCAACATCCAAAAGATGATTTTTTTATTCCTCTTCAAAATTTTGGGATCTTAATATCTCAGCTCTGGAAGGGTCTAGAGCCTCCATTTTTGCTCTCAGGTCTAAGTCCCATGGCCCTTTATCAGAATCCAGAGTTTGAAGAAGATTGGAGAAACTTATTTTTTCTCACCAAAAAAAAAAAAAACGACAGGGGTAACACTGTCGTTTTTTTTTTGGGTCGAAATTTTGAGTTTCTCCAATCTTCTTTAAACTCTGGATTCTGATAAAGGGCCATGGGACTTAGACCTGAGAGCAAAAGTGGAGGCTCTAGACCCTTCCAGAGTTGAGATATTGAGATTTTTATAAGGGCATAAATGCTACGTGGGATCTCAATATCTCAACTCTGGAAGGGTCTAGAGCCTCCATTTTTGCACTCAGGTCTAAGTCCCATGGCCCTCTATCAGAATCCAGAGTTTGAAGAAGATTGGAGAAACTCATTTTTTCTCACCAAAAAAAAAAAAAAACGACAGGGGTAACACTGTCGTTTTTTTTTTTGGGTCGAAATTTTGAGTTTCTCCAATCTTCTTTAAACTCTGGATTCTGATAAAGGGCCATGGGACTTAGACCTGAGAGCAAAAGTGGAGGCTCTAGACCCTTCCAGAGTTGAGATATTGAGATTTTTATAAGGGCATAAATGCTACGTGGGATCTCAATATCTCAACTCTGGAAGGGTCTAGAGCCTCCATTTTTGCACTCAGGTCTAAGTCCCATGGCCCTCTATCAGAATCCAGACTTTTAAGAAGATTGGAGGAACTCATTTTTTCACACCAAAAAAAAAAAAAACCCCGACAGGGGTAACACTGTCGGTTTTTTATTTGGGTCGAAATATTGGGATTTCAATATCTCAGCTCTGGAAGGGTCTAGAGCCTCCATTTTTGCACTCAGGTCTAAGTCCCATGACCCTCTATCAGAATCCAGAGTTTCAAGAAGATTGAGGAAACTTAATTTTTCGCCCAATCCCCCCCCCCCCCCCCCCCCCCCCCCCGAAAAAAACGTAAGGGGTACCACTGTCGTTTTTTTTTTTGTGTCGAAATTTTGAGTTTCGATATCTCAGCTCTGGAAGGGTCTAGAGCCTCCATTTTTGCATTTAGGTCTAAGTCTCATGGCCCTCTATCAGAATCCTGAGTTTTGAGAAGATTGGGGATACTTAATTTTTCGCCCCCCCAAAAAAATCTTAAGGGGTACCACTGTCGTTTTTTTTTCGGGTCGAAATTTTGAGTTTCGACATCTCAGCTCTGGAAGGGTCTAGAGCCTCCATTTTTGCACTCAGGTTTAAGTCTCATGGCCCTCTATCATAATCCAGAGTTTTTGAGAAGATTGGGGAAACTTAATTTTTCGCCCCCCCAAAAAAAACGTAAGGGGTACCACTGTCGTTTTTTTTTTTGGGGTTGAAATTTTGAGTTTCGACATCTCAGCTCTGGAAGGGTCTAGAGCCTCCATTATTGCGCTCAGGTTTAAGTCTCATGGCCCTCTATCAGAATCCAGAGTTTTGAGAAGATTGGAGAAACTTTTTTTTTCACCCAAAAAAAAAAAACGTAAGGGGTACCACTGTCGTTTTTTTTTCTGGTCGAAATTTTGAGTTTCGATATCTCAGCTCTGGAAGGGTCTAGAGCCTCCATTTTTGCACTCAGGTCTAAGTCTCATGGCCCTCTCTCAGACTCCAGAATTTTGAGAAGATTGGAGAAACTTCATTTTTCGCCCCAAAAAAAAAAAACATAAGGGGTACCTCTGTCGTTTTTTTTCGGGTTGAAATTTTGAGTTTCGACATCTCAGCTCTGGAAGGGTCTAGAGCCTCCATTTTTGCACTCAGGTCTAAGTCTCATGGCCCTCTATCAGAATCCAGAGTTTTGAGAAGATTGGGGAAACTTCATTTTTCGCCTGAAAAAAAACGTAAGGGTCATGGCCCTCCATTACACTGTCGTTTCTTTTTCGGGTCGAAATTTTTAGTTTCAATATCTCAGCTCTGGAAGGGTCTAGAGCCTCCATTTTTGCACTCAGGTCTAAGTCTCATGGCCCTCTATCAGAATCCAGAGTTTTGAGAAGATTGGGGAAACTTCATTTTTCGCCTGAAAAAAAACGTAAGGGTCATGGCCCTCCATTACACTGTCGTTTCTTTTTCGGGTCGAAATTTTTAGTTTCAATATCTCAGCTCTGGAAGGGTCTAGAGCCTCCATTTTTGCACTCAGGTCTAAGTCTCATGGCCCTCTATCAGAATCCAGAGTTTTGAGAAGATTGGAGAAACTTAATTTTTCGCCCCCCCCAAAAAAACTTAAGGGGTACCACTGTCGTTTTTTTTTCGGGTCGAAATTTTGAGTTTCGACATCTCAGCTCTGGAAGGGTCTAGAGCCTCCATTTTTGCACTCAGGTTTAAGTCTCATGGCCCTCTATCAGAATCCAGAGTTTTTGAGAAGATTGGGGAAACTTAATTTTTCGCCCCCCCAAAAAAAACGTAAGGGTACCACTGTCGTTTTTTTTTTGGGGTTGAAATTTTGAGTTTCGACATCTCAGCTCTGGAAGGGTCTAGAGCCTCCATTTTTGCGCTCAGGTTTAAGTCTCGCGGCCCTCTATCAGAATCCAGAGTTTTGAGAAGATTGGAGAAACTTTTTTTTTCGCCCAAAAAAAAAAAAACGTAAGGGGTACCACTGTCGTTTTTTTTTTCTGGTCGAAATTTTGAGTTTCGATATCTCAGCTCTGGAAGGGTCTAGAGCCTCCATTTTTGCACTCAGGTCTAAGTCTCATGGCCCTCTATCAGAATCCAGAGTTTTGAGAAGATTGGGGATACTTAATTTTTCGCCCCCCCAAAAAAAAACGTAAGGGGTACCACTGTCGTTTTTTTTTTCGGGTCGAAAATTTGAGTTTCGATATCTCAGCTCTGGAAGGGTCTAGAGCCTCCATTTTTGCACTCAGGTCTAAGTCTCATGGCCCTCTATCAGAATCCAGAGTTTTGAGAAGATTGGAGAAACTTCATTTTTCGCCCCAAAAAAAAAAAACATAAGGGGTACCTCTGTCGTTTTTTTTCGGGTTGAAATTTTGAGTTTCGACATCTCAGCTCTGGAAGGGTCTAGAGCCTCCATTTTTGCACTCAGGTCTAAGTCTCATGGCCCTCTATCAGAATCCAGAGTTTTGAGAAGATTGGGGAAACTTCATTTTTCGCCTGAAAAAAAACGTAAGGGTCATGGCCCTCCATTACACTGTCGTTTCTTTTTCGGGTCGAAATTTTTAGTTTCAATATCTCAGCTCTGGAAGGGTCTAGAGCCTCCATTTTTGCACTCAGGTCTAAGTCTCATGGCCCTCTATCAGAATCCAGAGTTTTGAGAAGATTGGAGAAACTTCATTTTTCGCCCAAAAAAAAAACGAAAGGGGTACCACTGTCATTTCTTTTTCGGTTCGAAATTTTGAGTTTCGATATCTCAGTTCTGGAAGGGTCTAGAGCCTCCATTTTTGCACTCAGGTCTAAGTCTCATGGCCCTCTATCAGAATCCAGAGTTTTGAGAAGATTGGGGAAACTTCATTTTTCGCCTGAAAAAAAACGTAAGGGTCATGGCCCTCCATTACACTGTCGTTTCTTTTTCGGGTCGAAATTTTTAGTTTCGATATCTCAGCTCTGGAAGGGTCTAGAGCCTCCATTTTTGCACTCAGGTCTAAGTCTCATGGCCCTCTATCAGAATCCAGAGTTTTGAGAAGATTGGAGAAACTTCATTTTTCGCCCAAAAAAAAAACGAAAGGGGTACCACTGTCGTTTTTTTTTCGGTTCGAAATTTTGAGTTTCGATATCTCAGCTCTGGAAGGGTCTAGAGCCTCCATTTTTGCACTCAGGTCTAAGTCTCATGGCCCTCTATCAGAATCCAGAGTTTTGAGAAGATTGGGGATACTTAATTTTTCGCCCCCCCTAAAAAAAAACGTAAGGGGTACCACTGTCGTTTTTTTTTCGGGTCGAAATTTTGAGTTTCGATATCTCAGCTCTGGAAGGGTCTAGAGCCTCCATTTTTGCACTCAGGTCTAAGTCTCATGGCCCTCTATCAGAATCCAGAGTTTTGAGAAGATTGGGGATACTTAATTTTTCGCCCCCCCAAAAAAACGTAAGGGGTACCACTGTCGTTTTTTTTTTTTCGGGTCGAAATTTTGAGTTTCGATATCTCAGCTCTGGAAGGGTCTAGAGCCTCCATTTTTGCACTCAGGTCTAAGTCTCATGGCCCTCTATCAGAATCCAGAGTTTTGAGAAGATTGGGGATACTTAATTTTTCGCCCCCCCCAAAAAAACGTAAGGGGTACCACTGTCGTTTTTTTTTTTTCGGGTCGAAATTTTGAGTTTCGATATCTTAGCTCTGGAAGGGTCTAGAGCCTCCATTTTTGCACTCAGGTCTAAGTCTCATGGCCCTCTATCAGAATCCAGAGTTTTGAAAAGATTGGGGATACTTAATTTTTCGCCCCCCAAAAAAAACGTAAGGGGTATCACTGTCGTTTTTTTTTTCTGGTCGAAATTTTGAGTTTCGATATCTCAGCTCTGGAAGGGTCTAGAGCCTCCATTTTTGCACTCAGGTCTAAGTCTCATGGCCCTCTATCAGAATCCAGAGTTTTGAGAAGATTGGGGAAACTTCATTTTTCGCCTGAAAAAAAAACGTAAGGGGTACCACTGTCGTTTTTTTTTTCTGGTCGAAATTTTGAGTTTCGATATCTCAGCTCTGGAAGGGTCTAGAGCCTCCATTTTTGCACTCAGGTCTAAGTCTCATGGCCCTCTATCAGAATCCAGAGTTTTGAGAAGATTGGGGAAACTTAATTTTTTGCCCCCCCAAAAAAAACGTAAGGGGTACCACTGTCGTTTTTTTTTTGGGTCGAAATTTTGAGTTTCGATATCTCAGCTCTGGAAGGGTCTAGAGCCTCCATTTTTGCACTCAGGTCTAAGTCGCATTGCCCTCTATCAGAATCCAGAGTTTTGAGAAGATTGGGGAAACTTAATTTTTTGCCCCCCCCAAAAAAACGTAAGGGGTACCACTGTCGCTTTTTTTTTTTGGGTCGAAATTTTGAGTTTCGATATCTCAGCTCTGGAAGGGTCTAGAGCCTCCATTTTTGCACTCAGGTCTGAGTACCATGGCCCTTTATCAGAATCCACAGTTTCAAGAAGATTGGAGAAACTCATTTTTTCGCACCAAACAAAAAAAAAACAGACAGGGGTAACACTGTCGTTTTTTTTTTTTTTTGTCGAAATATTGGGATCTCAATATCTCAGCTCTGGAAGGGTCTAGAGCCTCCATTTTTGCACTCCGGTCTAAGTCCCATGGCCCTTTATCAGAATCCAGAGTTTCAAGAAGATTGGAGAAACTCATTTTTTCGCACAAAAAAAAAACGACAGGGGTAACACTGTCATTTTTTGGGAGGGTCTAAATTTTGGGATCTCAATATCTCAGCTCTGGAAGGGTCTGGAGCCTCCATTTTTGCACTCAGGTCTAAGTCTCATGGCCTTCTATCAGAATCCAGAGTTTCAAGAAGATTGGAGAAACTCATTTTTTCGCACCAAAAAAAAAAAAAAAACACAGGGGTAACACTGTCGTTTTTTTTTTGGGGGGGGGTTGGTAGGGGGGGTCGAAATTTTGAGTTTCTCTGATAGTAGACAGTATAGTATAGTTGTGATTTTGCTGTAAACACATATTTTATTATGTATAGCTAACCAGGGGAGCTCCAGTAACCGCAAAGTTACGTTTCCAAAGTGGATTTACATAACCATACATCTTAAATATGCTTATTTAAAATGTCTATTTACATCAGGAAGGAAAATATTGTATAAGTATTGCAGGTGAGCACATCCCAACATGAAAAATACATGTGTGTGCTATTATGTAGGGATAATTTACTGTTGTCAACACTGCTTACATTAGACAAAAATGTGCTGTAAATAAACACTTCTATAAAGTAACTAAACATGATATATAGTTAATTTGTCCCTTATTAGTGATGATATATTGAAGAACATTTAAGCTGGATTAAAAGTGAGTTAACACATCAACCTCAACATAAATGCAGTGTTGAGCTCATAATGAGAATCTTTTCTGTATGTTACAGGGACAGAATAACACGCGTGTGTTTATCCGGTGGAGAGAGGCTCATGATGCTGAATGCTGTCATCAATGGCTCTGAGTGAGTACAGTGGTATGAATAAGTTTTGGCACCCATGCTAAAGTTGCCTAAAAAGAGGAATAAAAAAAATCATCTTTTGGATATTGATCCACACCTAGAGATTGACATGGTTTTACTTCGGTTAGCCTAATAGCTGGTTTGATTTGCATTGAAAGATGATCTTATGGAAAGTACCCCATGCCAATCTCTAGGTGTGGTGGAAGGTGTGTGATGATGTGGGGATATTTTAATTCCAAAGGCCAAGGGAACTTTATCACGATACATATTATCCTGGATCCATGAAATAACTGGCTTTTAAAAATAAAAATCTGCCTAACTCTATGGGAATTTAACATAGGGGTGCCCTGACTTATGCACCCTGTATTTTAAGGAAAAACATTTATATTACGATACATTATTCATTCACAAAGAAAATTTGTGTTCTTAAAGGTTGGAGTTTTCCTCATTTTTCTAATTAAGGCATTAAGATCAACATCCAAAAGATGATTTTTTATTCCTCTTTTTAGACAACTTTAGCATGGGTGCCAAAACTTATTCATACCACTGAATACTACAGAAATGGATGACAAAATCTATTAAATGTTAAGTTGTAGTTTATTTGAATGATTGTAATTTCAAACTGAGAAATTACAACAACACCTTTCTGAGTCTTGATTTCTGCATTTTGCTGCAGAGCTTTTGTGGTGGAGCAGGACCTGCAAGGAAAGATGATGGCAGCATTTGTTGGGGGAAAAAAAGGTTTCAGGGATTTTACTCAAATATAAAATAAGGCTATTTTTAATACATAAATCAAATGACATTGTGCTGTTAAAATGACTGCTTTTGTGTAATGTTTGTGAGCATTTTTGTAGGATCTGAAAAGTCTGCAGACTGGTGTGAGCACTGAGGATGAGGAGCCCAGAGCTGAATCCTGGAAGTGGTGCCATGGATGAGTCCCTCCATCTGTCCACCTGCCCTTATGAGTCCCTCCATCACTCCACCTGCCCTTACAAGACCCTCTATCGCTCCACCTGCCCTTATTGCCTCAGATTGTGAAGCGCAGCAACAAGCTCCAGCACGAAGGCACAGTCCCCTCTGGTGAATTCATCAGAATAAAGCTGCAGAATGGGAACCGCTGTGTTGAGTCGGCAGTAGGATGTGGTGTTCAGCGGCTGTAAATACATGCTTGTAGTTTGAATAAAGCTTTGTTTCATGTGTTGTTGACTTGTATATGCATTTGTTTATTGTGATGGTTACGTTTATTTGTTATTTTACTCATTTATTCATGTTTCTTATTGTTGTCAGCATATAAACTTTAATTAATGTATGCATTAATTCATCGATTGACTGACGATTTAGATGTTTCACTGCATTTAGCAATATAAATGAATTCATTCATAACTGTCATATGACAAAACAAATTACATTTTGCTTGTTTTATAAAATTATATTTTTAGTAAAAAAATAATCTAATTAAGTATTGGTCAACATTTAATATTATTATTTTGTTTAAGTTTTGGGGTAGGCTAACAATGCAATTCATTCTGAGGTAATATTAATTTTTAATACATTTTTTTGAGTCAACAGTTTTCTCCAAAAGAGGTCTTCGAGCAGCTGTCCGTCTCCTTTGTGCAGACATTACAAACGCAGAGGAAAACTGTTCTAGCTTGTGCTGTCGAGTCACTGATGTTATGAAGTGTTAGTGCACCTGTCGCTTAAACTTATTACATGCAAGATCATGGAAAGATACTATAGTTTATGTAACAATCATAATGCAAAACAGAAAATATAAAGATCATTGGTTTGTGTACATCATAATATGACAAATTATATTTATACACCAAGAACAATAAAAAAGGCTAAATATCTTCATTATAGTTCGTCATAATACATTAAAAGAAGTTGTTATATGTCTGGGGGATGAAACGAGGTAAATTCATGAAGGAAAAGAGGGAAAACCTAAAGGAGAAACTTTTGAGGTATAAAAAAAGAAATTAACAACATAATCAAGAGATGATGATTTTGGAGTTTCTTAATAAAAAAATATCGTTATAAGAATAACACTGTTGGTCATTAGTAGAGTTTAAAATATAACAACTTAAATCACCGTAAATGTATTCACAAATAAATGGGCGGTGTTTCTTCAACAATACCACAAAAAAATGAGCAGCAAGTTTCATCAATATCAAGATATTTATAGATGAACGTATGAATTAAACGTATCGTTCATATATTAAGGTGTTGCGCTTGTGATAACGCGTAGTAGGTCACATGATGACGTCAAAAAAAACATGGCCAAAAGGGGAATGTCCGGTTGGATTCATCTCAACGAGATTGGCTTATAAAGTACTCTGGATTCTGATAAAGGGTCATGAGACTTAGACCTGAGTGTAAAAATGGAGGCTCTAGACCCTTCCAGAACTGTAAGTATTTCAGATAATAATGGCATAAACGCTACGTGGATTTCAATATCTCAGCTCTGGAAGGGTCTAGAGCCTCCATTTTTGCGCTCAGGTCAAGTCTCGCGCCCTCTATCATAATCCAGAGTTTTGAGAAGATTGGAGAAACTTGATTTTTCGCCCGAAAACGAAAAAAACGTAAGGGGTAACACTGTCGTTTTTTTTTTCGGGTCGAAATTTTGAGTTTCGATATCTCAGCTCTGGAAGGGTCTAGAGCCTCCATTTTTGCGCTCAGGTCAAAGTCTCGCGGCCCTCTATCATAATCCAGAGTTTTGAGAAGATTGGAGAAACTTGATTTTTCGCCCGAAAACGAAAAAAAACGTAAGGGGTAACACTGTCGTTTTTTTTTTCGGGTCGAAATTTTGAGTTTCGATATCTCAGCTCTGGAAGGGTCTAGAGCCTCCATTTTTGCGCTCAGGTCAAAGTCTCGCGGCCCTCTATCATAATCCAGAGTTTTGAGAAGATTGGAGAAACTTGATTTTTCGCCCGAAAACGAAAAAAAACGTAGGGTAACACTGTCGTTTTTTTTTCGGGTCGAAATTTTGAGTTTCGATATCTCAGCTCTGGAAGGGTCTAGAGCCTCCATTTTTGCGCTCAGGTCAAAGTCTCGCGGCCCTCTATCATAATCCAGAGTTTTGAGAAGATTGGAGAAACTTGATTTTTCGCCCGAAAACGGAAAAAAACGTAAGGGGTAACACTGTCGTTTTTTTTCGGGTCGAAATTTTGAGTTTCGATATCTCAGCTCTGGAAGGGTCTAGAGCCTCCATTTTCGCGCTCAGGTCAAAGTCTCGCGGCCCTCTATCATAATCCAGAGTTTTGAGAAGATTGGAGAAACTTGATTTTTCGCCCGAAAAAAAACGTAAGGGGTAACACTGTCGTTTTTTTTTCGGGTCGAAATTTTGAGTTTCGATATCTCAGCTCTGGAAGGGTCTAGAGCCTCCATTTTCGCGCTCAGGTCAAAGTCTCGCGCCCTCTATCATAATCCAGAGTTTGAGAAGATTGGAGAAACTTGATTTTTCGCCCGAAAACGCGAAAAAAAACGTAAGGGGTAACACTGTCGTTTTTTTTTTCGGGTCGAAATTTTGAGTTTCGATATCTCAGCTCTGGAAGGGTCTAGAGCCTCCATTTTTGCGCTCAGGTCAAAGTCTCGCGGCCCTCTATCATAATCCAGAGTTTTGAGAAGATTGGAGAAACTTGATTTTTCGCCCGAAAACGAAAAAAACGTAAGGGGTAACACTGTCGTTTTTTTTTTCGGGTCGAAATTTTGAGTTTCGATATCTCAGCTCTGGAAGGGTCTAGAGCCTCCATTTTTGCGCTCAGGTCAAAGTCTCGCGGCCCTCTATCATAATCCAGAGTTTTGAGAAGATTGGAGAAACTTGATTTTTCGCCCGAAAACGGAAAAAAACGTAAGGGGTAACACTGTCGTTTTTTTTTCGGGTCGAAATTTTGAGTTTCGATATCTCAGCTCTGGAAGGGTCTAGAGCCTCCATTTTTGCGCTCAGGTCAAAGTCTCGCGGCCCTCTATCATAATCCAGAGTTTTGAGAAGATTGGAGAAACTTGATTTTTCGCCCGAAAAAAAACGTAAGGGGTAACACTGTCGTTTTTTTTTCGGGTCGAAATTTTGAGTTTCGATATCTCAGCTCTGGAAGGGTCTAGAGCCTCCATTTTTGCGCTCAGGTCAAAGTCTCGCGGCCCTCTATCATAATCCAGAGTTTTGAGAAGATTGGAGAAACTTGATTTTTCGCCCGAAAACGAAAAAAAACGTAAGGGGTAACACTGTCGTTTTTTTTTCGGGTCGAAATTTTGAGTTTCGATATCTCAGCTCTGGAAGGGTCTAGAGCCTCCATTTTTGCGCTCAGGTCAAAGTCTCGCGGCCCTCTATCATAATCCAGAGTTTTGAGAAGATTGGAGAAACTTGATTTTTCGCCCGAAAACGAAAAAAACGTAAGGGTAACACTGTCGTTTTTTTTTTCGGGTCGAAATTTTGAGTTTCGATATCTCAGCTCTGGAAGGGTCTAGAGCCTCCATTTTTGCGCTCAGGTCAAAGTCTCGCGGCCCTCTATCATAATCCAGAGTTTTGAGAAGATTGGAGAAACTTGATTTTTCGCCCGAAAACGAAAAAAAACGTAAGGGGTAACACTGTCGTTTTTTTTTCGGGTCGAAATTTTGAGTTTCGATATCTCAGCTCTGGAAGGGTCTAGAGCCTCCATTTTTGCGCTCAGGTCAAAGTCTCGCGGCCCTCTATCATAATCCAGAGTTTTGAGAAGATTGGAGAAACTTGATTTTTCGCCCGAAAAAAACGTAAGGGGTAACACTGTCGTTTTTTTTTCGGGTCGAAATTTTGAGTTTCGATATCTCAGCTCTGGAAGGGTCTAGAGCCTCCATTTTTGCGCTCAGGTCAAAGTCTCGCGGCCCTCTATCATAATCCAGAGTTTTGAGAAGATTGGAGAAACTTGATTTTTCGCCCGAAAACGAAAAAAAACGTAAGGGGTAACACTGTCGTTTTTTTTTTCGGGTCGAAATTTTGAGTTTCGATATCTCAGCTCTGGAAGGGTCTAGAGCCTCCATTTTTGCGCTCAGGTCAAAGTCTCGCGGCCCTCTATCATAATCCAGAGTTTTGAGAAGATTGGAGAAACTTGATTTTTCGCCCGAAAACGAAAAAAAACGTAAGGGGTAACACTGTCGTTTTTTTTTCGGGTCGAAATTTTGAGTTTCGATATCTCAGCTCTGGAAGGGTCTAGAGCCTCCATTTTTGCGCTCAGGTCAAAGTCTCGCGGCCCTCTATCATAATCCAGAGTTTTGAGAAGATTGGAGAAACTTGATTTTTCGCCCGAAAACGAAAAAAAACGTAAGGGGTAACACTGTCGTTTTTTTTTCGGGTCGAAATTTTGAGTTTCGATATCTCAGCTCTGGAAGGGTCTAGAGCCTCCATTTTTGCGCTCAGGTCAAAGTCTCGCGGCCCTCTATCATAATCCAGAGTTTTGAGAAGATTGGAGAAACTTGATTTTTTCGCCCGAAACGAAAAAAAACGTAAGGGGTAACACTGTCGTTTTTTTTTCGGGTCGAAATTTTGAGTTTCGATATCTCAGCTCTGGAAGGGTCTAGAGCCTCCATTTTTGCGCTCAGGTCAAAGTCTCGCGGCCCTCTATCATAATCCAGAGTTTTGAGAAGATTGGAGAAACTTGATTTTTCGCCCGAAAACGAAAAAAAAACGTAAGGGGTAACACTGTCGTTTTTTTTTCGGGTCGAAATTTTGAGTTTCGATATCTCAGCTCTGGAAGGGTCTAGAGCCTCCATTTTTGCGCTCAGGTCAAAGTCTCGCGGCCCTCTATCATAATCCAGAGTTTTGAGAAGATTGGAGAAACTTGATTTTTCGCCCGAAAACGAAAAAAACGTAAGGGGTAACACTGTCGTTTTTTTTTCGGGTCGAAATTTTGAGTTTCGATATCTCAGCTCTGGAAGGGTCTAGAGCCTCCATTTTTGCGCTCAGGTCAAAGTCTCGCGGCCCTCTATCATAATCCAGAGTTTTGAGAAGATTGGAGAAACTTGATTTTTCGCCCGAAAACGAAAAAAAACGTAAGGGGTAACACTGTCGTTTTTTTTTTCGGGTCGAAATTTTGAGTTTCGATATCTCAGCTCTGGAAGGGTCTAGAGCCTCCATTTTTGCGCTCAGGTCAAAGTCTCGCGGCCCTCTATCATAATCCAGAGTTTTGAGAAGATTGGAGAAACTTGATTTTTCGCCCGAAAACGAAAAAAAACGTAAGGGGTAACACTGTCGTTTTTTTTTTCGGGTCGAAATTTTGAGTTTCGATATCTCAGCTCTGGAAGGGTCTAGAGCCTCCATTTTTGCGCTCAGGTCAAAGTCTCGCGGCCCTCTATCATAATCCAGAGTTTTGAGAAGATTGGAGAAACTTGATTTTTCGCCCGAAAACGAAAAAAAACGTAAGGGGTAACACTGTCGTTTTTTTTTTCGGGTCGAAATTTTGAGTTTCGATATCTCAGCTCTGGAAGGGTCTAGAGCCTCCATTTTTGCGCTCAGGTCAAAGTCTCGCGGCCCTCTATCATAATCCAGAGTTTTGAGAAGATTGGAGAAACTTGATTTTTCGCCCGAAAACGAAAAAAAACGTAAGGGGTAACACTGTCGTTTTTTTTTCGGGTCGAAATTTTGAGTTTCGATATCTCAGCTCTGGAAGGGTCTAGAGCCTCCATTTTTGCGCTCAGGTCAAAGTCTCGCGGCCCTCTATCATAATCCAGAGTTTTGAGAAGATTGGAGAAACTTGATTTTTCGCCCGAAAACGAAAAAAAACGTAAGGGGTAACACTGTCGTTTTTTTTTCGGGTCGAAATTTTGAGTTTCGATATCTCAGCTCTGGAAGGGTCTAGAGCCTCCATTTTTGCTCTCAGGTCAAAGTCTCGCGGCCCTCTATCATAATCCAGAGTTTTGAGAAGATTGGAGAAACTTGATTTTTCGCCCGAAAACGAAAAAAAACGTAAGGGGTAACACTGTCGTTTTTTTTTTCGGGTCGAAATTTTGAGTTTCGATATCTCAGCTCTGGAAGGGTCTAGAGCCTCCATTTTTGCGCTCAGGTCAAAGTCTCGGCGGCCTCTATCATAATCCAGAGTTTTGAGAAGATTGGAGAAAACTTGATTTTCGCCCGAAAACGAAAAAAAACGTAAAGGGGTAACACTGTCGTTTTTTTTTTCGGGTCGAAATTTTGAGTTTCGATATCTCAGCTCTGGAAGGGTCTAGAGCCTCCATTTTTGCGCTCAGGTCAAAGTCTCGCGGCCCCTCTATCATAATCCAGAGTTTTGAGAAGATTGGAGAAACTTGATTTTTCGCCCGAAACGAAAAAAACGTAAGGGGGTAACACTGTCGTTTTTTTTTCGGGTCGAAATTTTGAGTTTCGATATCTCAGCT
The DNA here is from genome assembly GCF_016745375.1 of Pimephales promelas. The sequence continues at coordinate 20,907 of NW_024121258.1, read as the reverse complement.
CTGGAAGGGTCTAGAGCCTCCATTTTTGCGCTCAGGTCAAAGTCTCGCGGCCCTCTATCATAATCCAGAGTTTTGAGAAGAATTGGAGAAACTTGATTTTCGCCCGAAAACGAAAAAAAACGTAAGGGGTAACACTGTCGTTTTTTTTTCGGGTCGAAATTTTGAGTTTCGATATCTCAGCTCTGGAAAGGTCTAGAGCCTCCATTTTTGCGCTCAGGTCAAAGTCTCGCGGCCCTCTATCATAATCCAGAGTTTTGAGAAGATTGGAGAAACTTGATTTTTCGCCCGAAAAAAAAAACGTAAGGGTAACACTGTCGTTTTTTTTTTCGGGTCGAAATTCTTGAGTTTCGATATCTCAGCCTCTGA
>NW_024121258.1:0-20041 GCF_016745375.1 Pimephales promelas | reverse complement strand
TTTTTCGCCCCGAAAAACGAAAAAAAAAACGAAAAGGGGTAACACTGTCGTTTTTTTTTCGGGTCAAATTTTTGAATTTCGATATCTCAGCTCTGGAAGGGTCTAGAGGCCTCCATTTTTGCACTCAGGTCAAAGTCTCGTGGCCCTCTATCAGAATCCAGAGTTTTTGAGAAGATTGGAGAAACTTAATTTTTCGCTCCGAAAACGAAAAAAAAACGTAAGGGGTAACACTGTCGTTTTTTTTTCGGGTCGAAATTTTGAATTTCGATATCTCAGCTCTGGAAGGGTCTAGAGCCTCCATTTTTGCACTCAGGTCAAAGTCTCGTGGCCCTCTATCAGAATCCAGAGTTTTGAGAAGATTGGAAAACTTAATTTTTCGCCCGAAAACGAAAAAAAAAAACGAAAGGGGTAACACTGTCGTTTTTTTCGGGTCGAAATTTTGAATTTCGATATCTCAGCTCTGGAAGGGTCTAGAGCCTCCATTTTTGCACTCAAGTCAAAGTCTCGTGGCCCTCTATCAGAATCAAGAGTTTTGAGAAGATTGGAGAAACTTAATTTTTCGCCCGAAAACGAAAAAAAAACGAAAGGGGTAACACTGTCGGTTTTTTTTTGGGTAGAAATTTTGAATTCCGATATCTCAGCTTTGTAAGGGTCTAGAGCCTCCATTTTTGGACTCAGGTTAAAGTCTCGTGGCCCTCTATCAGAATCCATAGTTTTGAGAAGATTGGAGAAACTTAATTTTTCGCCCGAAAACGAAAAAAAACGTAAGGGGTAACACTGTTTTTTTTTTCGGGTCGAAATTTTAGTTTCGATATCTCAGCTCTGGAAGGGTCTAGAGCCTCCATTTTTGCACTCAGGTCAAAGTCTCGCGGCCCTCTATCATAATCCAGAGTTTTGAGAAGATTGGAGAAACTTGATTTTTCGCCCGAAAACGAAAAAAAACGTAAGGGGTAACACTGTCGTTTTTTTTTTCGGGTCGAAATTTTTTGAGTTTCGATATCTCAGCTCTGGAAGGGTCTAGAGCCTCCATTTTTGCGCTCAGGTCAAAGTCTCGCGGCCCTCTATCATAATCCAGAGTTTTGAGAAGATTGGAGAAACTTAATTTTTCGCCCGAAAACGAAAAAAAAACGAAAGGGGTAACACTGTCGTTTTTTTTTTCGGGTCGAAATTTTGAATTTCGATATCTCAGCTCTGGAAGGGTCTAGAGCCTCCATTTTTGCACTCAGGTCAAAGTCTCGCGGCCCTCTATCATAATCCAGAGTTTTGAGAAGATTGGAGAAAACTTTAATTTTCGCCCGAAAACGAAAAAAAACGAAAGGGGTAACACTGTCGTTTTTTTTTTTCGGGTCGAATTTTGAATTTCGATATCTCAGCTCTGGAAGGGTCTAGAGCCTCCATTTTTGCACTCAGGTCAAAGTCTCGTGGCCCTCTATCAGAATCCAGAGTTTTGAGAAGATTGGAGAAACTTTAATTTTTCGCCGAAAAATGAAAAAAAACAAAGGGGTAACACTGTCGTTTTTTTTTTGGGTCGAAATTTTGAAGTTTCGATATCTCAGCTCTGGAAGGGTCTAGAGCCTCCATTTTTGCACTCAGGTCAAAGTCTCGCGGCCCTCTATCAGAATCCAGAGTTTTGAGAAGATTGGAGAAACTTAATTTTCGCCCGAAAACGAAAAAAAAACGAAAGGGGGTAACACTGTCGTTTTTTTTCGGGTCGAAATTTGAATTTCGATATCTCAGCTCTGGAAGGGTCTAGAGCCTCCATTTTTGCACTCAGGTCAAAGTCTCGCGGCCCTCTATCATAATCCAGAGTTTTGAGAAGATTGGAGAAACTTGATTTTTCGCCCGAAAACGAAAAAAAAAACGTAAGGGGTAACACTGTCGTTTTTTTTTTCGGGTCGAAATTTTGAGTTTCGATATCTCAGCTCTGGAAGGGTCTAGAGCCTCCATTTTTGCACTCAGGTCAAAGTCTCGCGGCCCTCTATCATAATCCAGAGTTTTGAGAAGATTGGAGAAACTTGATTTTTCGTCCGAAAACGAAAAAAAACGTAAGGGGTAACACTGTCGTTTTTTTTTCGGGTCGAAATTTTGAGTTTCGATATCTCAGCTCTGGAAGGGTCTAGAGCCTCCATTTTTGCGCTCAGGTCAAAGTCTCGCGGCCCTCTATCATAATCCAGAGTTTTGAGAAGATTGGAGAAACTTAATTTTTCGCCCGAAAACGAAAAAAAACGAAAGGGGTAACACTGTCGTTTTTTTTTCGGGTCGAAATTTTGAGTTTCGATATCTCAGCTCTGGAAGGGTCTAGAGCCTCCATTTTTGCGCTCAGGTCAAAGTCTCGCGGCCCTCTATCATAATCCAGAGTTTTGAGAAGATTGGAGAAACTTGATTTTTCGCCCGAAAACTGAAAAAAAACGTAAGGGGTAACACTGTCGTTTTTTTTTTCGGGTCGAAATTTTGAGTTTCGATATCTCAGCTCTGGAAGGGTCTAGAGCCTCCATTTTTGCACTCAGGTCAAAGTCTCATGCCCTCTATCAGAATCCAGAGTTTTGAGAAGATTGGAGAAACTTAATTTTTCGCCGAAAACGAAAAAAAACGAAAGGGGTAACACTGTCGTTTTTTTTTTCGGGTCGAATTTTTGAGTTTCGATATCTCAGCTCTGGAAGGGTCTAGAGCCTCCATTTTTGCACTCAGGTCAAAGTCTCGCGGCCCTCTATCATAATCCAGAGTTTTGAGAAGATTGGAGAAACTTGATTTTTCGCCCGAAAACGGAAAAAACGTAAGGGGTAACACTGTCGTTTTTTTTTTTTCGGGTCGAAATTTTGAGTTTCGATATCTCAGCTCTGGAAGGGTCTAGAGCCTCCATTTTTGCGCTCAGGTCAAAGTCTCGCGGCCCTCTATCATAATCCAGAGTTTTGGAGAAGATTGGAGAAACTTGATTTTTCGCCCGAAAACGAAAAAAAACGAAAGGGTAACACTGTCGTTTTTTTTTCGGGTCGAAATTTTGAGTTTCGATATCTCAGCTCTGGAAGGGTCTAGAGCCTCCATTTTTGCACTCAGGTCAAAGTCTCGCGGCCCTCTATCATAATCCAGAGTTTTGAGAAGATTGGAGAAACTTGATTTTTTCGCCCGAAAATGAAAAAAAACGTAAGGGGTAAACACTGTCGTTTTTTTTTTCGGGTCGAAATTTTGAGTTTCGATATCTCAGCTCTGGAAGGGTCTAGAGCCTCCATTTTTGCGCTCAGGTCAAAGTCTCGTGGCCCTCTATCATAATCCAGAGTTTTGAGAAGATTGGAGAAACTTGATTTTTCACCCGAAAACGAAAAAAACGTGAGAGGTAACACTGTCGTTTTTTTTTTCGGGTCGAAATTTTGAGTTTCGATATCTCAGCTCTGGAAGGGTCTAGAGCCTCCATTTTTGCGCTCAGGTCAAAGTCTCGAGGCCCTCTATCATAATCCAGAGTTTTGAGAAGATTGGAGAAACTTGATTTTTCGCCCGAAAACGAAAAAAAACGAAAGGGGTAACACTGTCGTTTTTTTTGGGGTCGAAATTTTGGGATCTCAATATCTTAGCTCTGGAAGGGTCTAGAGCCTCCATTTTTGCACTCAGGTCTAAGTCCCATGGCCCTCTATCAGAATCCAGAGTTTCAAGAAGATCAGAAAAACTCAAAATTTCGACCCCAAAAAAAACAAAACGACAGTGTTACCCTGTCATTTTTTTTTTTTTTTGGTGCGAAACAATTTGTTTTTCCAATCTTCTTGAAACTCTGGATTCTGATAAATGGCCATGGGACTTAGGGGCTGAGTGCAAAAATGGAGGCTCTAGACCCTTCCAGAGCTGAGATATTAAGATCCCATGTAGCATTTATGCCATTATGATCCCACATAGCATTTTTGCCATTATAAATATCTCAATATCTCAACCCTCGAAATTTTGGGTTTCTCTGGGGTCGAAATTTTGAGTTTCTCTGATCTTCTTGAAACTCTGGATTCTGATAGAGGGCCATGAGACTTAGACCTGAGTGCAAAAATGGAGGCTCTAGACCCTTCCAGAGCTGAGATATTGAGATATTTATAATGGCATAAATGCTACGTGGGATCTCCATTGCTGCGTTCCAAACCGCATATTTCCCTACTATTTAGTATGGAAAAAAGAGTAGGCGAGCAAAAAAGTATGAATGAATCCAAAAGAGTAGGCGAGAATTACCTGGGTGACGTAGTAATTGTCGTGAGATTCGGACTTAAGTGCGTTCCAATATGCCTACTTTCCTACTATATAGTAGGCGAAAACAGTACGTGAAGGAAGCAGTATGTTCGTTTTCATAAAAGAGTAGGTGAGAAGTTCTCGGATCGCTTACTGCTTCCGCCCAGATTTTTGAGTGCTGTCCGATGGGTACTCATGATACTCATCGATCTATCCGAGGAGGCCACGTGAGAGGATTCGTCAGTATCAACATCGTGGAGATCAGCGACGCGGGGGTTTTGAAATGTGAGTAAACATGGTTCCATTGTGTTTAAATCGGATGTGTTAAACTACTTTAGAGTAAGTTGAAGGTCTAAAGTAGTTAGACAGTATAGTATAGTTGTGATTTTGCTGTAAACACATGTTTTATTATGTATAGCTAACCAGGGGAGCTCCAGTAACCATAAAGTTACTTTTCCAAAGTGGATTTACCTAACCATACATCTTAAATACGCTTTTTTAAAATGTCTGTTTACATCAGGAAGGAAAATATTGTATAAGTATTGCAGGTGAGCACATCCCAACATGAAAAATACATGTGTGTGCTATTATGTAGGATAATTCACTGTTGTCAACACTGCTTGCATTAGACAAATATGTGCTGTAAATAAACACTTCTATAAAGTAACTAAACATGATATATAGTTAATTTGTCCCTTATTAGTGTTGATATATTGAAGAACATTTAAGTTGGATTAAAAGTGAGTTAACACATCAACCTCAGCATAAATGCAGTGTTGAGCTCATAATGAGAATCTTTTCTGTATGTTACAGGGACAGAAGAACACGCGTGTGTTTATCCGGTGGAGAGAGGCTCATGATGCTGAATGCTGTCATCAATGGCTCTGAGTGAGTACAGTGGTATGAATAAGTTTTGGCACCCATGCTAAAGTTGCCTAAAAAGAGGAATAAAAAAAATCATCTTTTGGATATTGATCCACACCTAGAGATTGACATGGTTTTACTTCGGTTAGCCTAATAGCTGGTTTGATTTGCATTGAAAGATGATCTTATGGAAAGTACCCCATGCCAATCTCTAGGTGTGGTGGAAGGTGTGTGATGATGTGGGGATATTTTAATTCCAAAGGCCAAGGGAACTTTATCAGGATGCATATTATCCTGGATCCATGAAATAACTGGCTTTTAAAAATAAAAATCTGCCTGACTCTATGGGAATTTAACATAGGGATGCCCTGACTTATGCACCCTGTATTTTAAGGAAAAACATTTATTTAATTTATGATGCATTATTCATTCACAAAGAAAATTTGTGTCCTTAAAGGTTGGAGTTTTCCTCATTTTTCTAATTAAGGCATTAAGATCAATATCCAAAAGATTTTTATTCCTCTTTTTAGGCAACTTTAGCATGGGTGCCAAAACCTATTCATACCACTGAATACTACAGAAATGGATGACAAAATCTATTGAATGTTAAGTTGTAGTTTATTTGAATGATTGTAACTTCAAACTGAGAAATTACAACAACACCTTTCTGAGTCTTGATTTCTGCATTTTGCTGCAGAGCTTTTGTGGTGGAGCAGGACCTGCAAGGAAAGATGATGGCAGCATTTGTTGGGGGAAAAAAAGGTTTCAGGGATTTAACTCAAATATAAAGTAAGGCTATTTTTAATAGATAAATCAAATGACATTGTGCTGTTAAAATGACTGCTTTTGTGTAAAGTTTGTGAGCATTTTTGTAGGATCTGAAAAGTCTGCAGACTGGTGTGAGCACTGAGGATGAGGAGCCCAGAGCTGAATCCTGGAAGTGGTGCCATGGATGAGTCCCTCCATCTGTCCACCTGCCCTTATGAGTTCCTCCATCTCTCCACCTGCCCTTACAAGACCCTCTATCGCTCCACCTGCCCTTATTGCCTCAGATTGTGAAGCGCAGCAACAAGCTCCAGCACGAAGGCACAGTCCCCTCTGGTGAATTCATCAGAATAAAGCTGCAGAATGGGAACCGCTGTGTTGAGTCGGCAGTAGGATATGGTGTTCAGTGGCTGTAAATACATGCTTGTAGTTTGAGTAAAGCTTTGTTTCATGTGTTGTTGACTTGAATATGCATTTGTTTATTGTGATGGTTACTTTTATTTGTTATTTTACTAATTTATTCATGTTTCTAATTGTTGTCAGCATATAAAATTTAATTAATGTATGCATTAATTCATCGATTGACTGACGATTTAGATGTTTCACTGCATTTAGCAATATAAATGAATTCATGCATAACTGTCATATGACAAAACAAATTACATTTAGCTTGTTTTATAAAATTATATTTTTAGTATATAAAAAGTTATCTAATTCAGTATTGGTCAACATTTAATATTATTATTTTGATTAAGTTTTGGGGTGGGCTAACAATGCAATTCATTCTGAGGTAATATTAATTTTTTTGAGTATAAAATCAACAGTTTTCTCCAAAAGAGGTCTTCGAGCAGCTGTCCGTCTCCTTTGTGCAGACATTACAAACGCAGAGGAAAACTGTTCTAGGTTGTGCTGTCGAGTCACTGATGTTATGAAGTGTTAGTGCACCTGTCGCTTAAACTTATTACATGCAAGATCATGGAAAGATACTATAGTTTATGTAACAATCATAATGCAAAACAGAAAATATAAAGATCATTGGTTTGTGTACATCATAATATGACATAAAATTATATTTATACACAAGAACAATAAAAAAGGCTAAATATCTTCATTATAGTTCGTCATAATACATTAAAAGAAGTTGTTATATGTCTGAGGGATGAAACGAGGTAAATTCATGAAGGAAAAAGAGGAAAACCTAAAGGAGAAACTTTTTGGGTATAAAAAAAAGAAATTAACAACATAATCAAGAGATGATGATTTTGGAGTTTCTTAATAAAAAATATCGTTATAAGAATAACACTGTTGGTCATTAGTAGAGTTTAAAATATAACAACTTAAATCAACCGTAAATGTATTCACAAAATAAATGGGCAGCTGTTTCTTCAACAATACCACAACAAAATGAGCAAGTTTCATCAATATCAAGATATTTATAGATGAACGTATGAATTAAACGTATCGTTCATATATTAAGGTGTTGCGCTTGTGATAACGCGTAGTAGGTCACATGATAACGTCAACATGGCAGATGTCCGGTTGGCATTCATACTCAACGAGATTTGGCTATAAAGTACTCTGGATTCTGATAAAGGGTCATGAGACTTAGACCTGAGTGTAAAAATGGAGGCTCTAGACCCTTCCAGAACTGAGATATTCAGATAATAATGGCATAAACGCTACGTGGGATCTCAATATCTCAGCTCTGGAAGGGTCTAGAGCCTCCATTTTTGCACTCAGGTCTAAGTCTCATGGCCCTCTATCATAATCCAGAGTTTTGAGAAGATTGGAGAAACTTGATTTTTCGCCCGAAAACGAAAAAAAACGTAAGGGGTAACACTGTCGTTTTTTTTTCGGGTCGAAATTTTGAGTTTCGATATCTCAGCTCTGGAAGGGTCTAGAGCCTCCATTTTTGCGCTCAGGTCAAAGTCTCGCGGCCCTCTATCATAATCCAGAGTTTTGAGAAGATTGGAGAAACTTGATTTTTCGCCCGAAAACGAAAAAAAACGTAAGGGGTAACACTGTCGTTTTTTTTTCGGGTCGAAATTTTGAGTTTCGATATCTCAGCTCTGGAAGGGTCTAGAGCCTCCATTTTTGCGCTCAGGTCAAAGTCTCGCGGCCCTCTATCATAATCCAGAGTTTTGAGAAGATTGGAGAAACTTGATTTTTCGCCCGAAAACGAAAAAAAACGTAAGGGGTAACACTGTCGTTTTTTTTTCGGGTCGAAATTTTGAGTTTCGATATCTCAGCTCTGGAAGGGTCTAGAGCCTCCATTTTTGCGCTCAGGTCAAAGTCTCGCGGCCCTCTATCATAATCCAGAGTTTTGAGAAGATTGGAGAAACTTGATTTTTCGCCCGAAAACGAAAAAAAACGTAAGGGGTAACACTGTCGTTTTTTTTTCGGGTCGAAATTTTGAGTTTCGATATCTCAGCTCTGGAAGGGTCTAGAGCCTCCATTTTTGCGCTCAGGTCAAAGTCTCGCGGCCCTCTATCATAATCCAGAGTTTTGAGAAGATTGGAGAAACTTGATTTTTCGCCCGAAAACGAAAAAAAACGTAAGGGGTAACACTGTCGTTTTTTTTTCGGGTCGAAATTTTGAGTTTCGATATCTCAGCTCTGGAAGGGTCTAGAGCCTCCATTTTTGCGCTCAGGTCAAAGTCTCGCGGCCCTCTATCATAATCCAGAGTTTTGAGAAGATTGGAGAAACTTGATTTTTCGCCCGAAAACGAAAAAAAACGTAAGGGGTAACACTGTCGTTTTTTTTTCGGGTCGAAATTTTGAGTTTCGATATCTCAGCTCTGGAAGGGTCTAGAGCCTCCATTTTTGCGCTCAGGTCAAAGTCTCGCGGCCCTCTATCATAATCCAGAGTTTTGAGAAGATTGGAGAAACTTGATTTTTCGCCCGAAAACGAAAAAAAACGTAAGGGGTAACACTGTCGTTTTTTTTTCGGGTCGAAATTTTGAGTTTCGATATCTCAGCTCTGGAAGGGTCTAGAGCCTCCATTTTTGCGCTCAGGTCAAAGTCTCGCGGCCCTCTATCATAATCCAGAGTTTTGAGAAGATTGGAGAAACTTGATTTTTCGCCCGAAAACGAAAAAAAACGTAAGGGGTAACACTGTCGTTTTTTTTTCGGGTCGAAATTTTGAGTTTCGATATCTCAGCTCTGGAAGGGTCTAGAGCCTCCATTTTTGCGCTCAGGTCAAAGTCTCGCGGCCCTCTATCATAATCCAGAGTTTTGAGAAGATTGGAGAAACTTGATTTTTCGCCCGAAAACGAAAAAAAACGTAAGGGGTAACACTGTCGTTTTTTTTTCGGGTCGAAATTTTGAGTTTCGATATCTCAGCTCTGGAAGGGTCTAGAGCCTCCATTTTTGCGCTCAGGTCAAAGTCTCGCGGCCCTCTATCATAATCCAGAGTTTTGAGAAGATTGGAGAAACTTGATTTTTCGCCCGAAAAAAAAAAAAACGTAAGGGGTAACACTGTCGTTTTTTTTTCGGGTCGAAATTTTGAGTTTCGATATCTCAGCTCTGGAAGGGTCTAGAGCCTCCATTTTTGCGCTCAGGTCAAAGTCTCGCGGCCCTCTATCATAATCCAGAGTTTTGAGAAGATTGGAGAAACTTGATTTTTCGCCCGAAAACGAAAAAAAACGTAAGGGGTAACACTGTCGTTTTTTTTTCGGGTCGAAATTTTGAGTTTCGATATCTCAGCTCTGGAAGGGTCTAGAGCCTCCATTTTTGCGCTCAGGTCAAAGTCTCGCGGCCCTCTATCATAATCCAGAGTTTTGAGAAGATTGGAGAAACTTGATTTTTCGCCCGAAAACGAAAAAAAACGTAAGGGGTAACACTGTCGTTTTTTTTTCGGGTCGAAATTTTGAGTTTCGATATCTCAGCTCTGGAAGGGTCTAGAGCCTCCATTTTTGCGCTCAGGTCAAAGTCTCGCGGCCCTCTATCATAATCCAGAGTTTTGAGAAGATTGGAGAAACTTGATTTTTCGCCCGAAAACGAAAAAAAACGTAAGGGGTAACACTGTCGTTTTTTTTTCGGGTCGAAATTTTGAGTTTCGATATCTCAGCTCTGGAAGGGTCTAGAGCCTCCATTTTTGCGCTCAGGTCAAAGTCTCGCGGCCCTCTATCATAATCCAGAGTTTTGAGAAGATTGGAGAAACTTGATTTTTCGCCCGAAAACGAAAAAAAACGTAAGGGGTAACACTGTCGTTTTTTTTTCGGGTCGAAATTTTGAGTTTCGATATCTCAGCTCTGGAAGGGTCTAGAGCCTCCATTTTTGCGCTCAGGTCAAAGTCTCGCGGCCCTCTATCATAATCCAGAGTTTTGAGAAGATTGGAGAAACTTGATTTTTCGCCCGAAAAAAAAAAAACGTAAGGGGTAACACTGTCGTTTTTTTTTCGGGTCGAAATTTTGAGTTTCGATATCTCAGCTCTGGAAGGGTCTAGAGCCTCCATTTTTGCGCTCAGGTCAAAGTCTCGCGGCCCTCTATCATAATCCAGAGTTTTGAGAAGATTGGAGAAACTTGATTTTTCGCCCGAAAACGAAAAAAAACGTAAGGGGTAACACTGTCGTTTTTTTTTCGGGTCGAAATTTTGAGTTTCGATATCTCAGCTCTGGAAGGGTCTAGAGCCTCCATTTTTGCGCTCAGGTCAAAGTCTCGCGGCCCTCTATCATAATCCAGAGTTTTGAGAAGATTGGAGAAACTTGATTTTTCGCCCGAAAACGAAAAAAAACGTAAGGGGTAACACTGTCGTTTTTTTTTCGGGTCGAAATTTTGAGTTTCGATATCTCAGCTCTGGAAGGGTCTAGAGCCTCCATTTTTGCGCTCAGGTCAAAGTCTCGCGGCCCTCTATCATAATCCAGAGTTTTGAGAAGATTGGAGAAACTTGATTTTTCGCCCGAAAACGAAAAAAAACGTAAGGGGTAACACTGTCGTTTTTTTTTCGGGTCGAAATTTTGAGTTTCGATATCTCAGCTCTGGAAGGGTCTAGAGCCTCCATTTTTGCGCTCAGGTCAAAGTCTCGCGGCCCTCTATCATAATCCAGAGTTTTGAGAAGATTGGAGAAACTTGATTTTTCGCCCGAAAACGAAAAAAAACGTAAGGGGTAACACTGTCGTTTTTTTTTCGGGTCGAAATTTTGAGTTTCGATATCTCAGCTCTGGAAGGGTCTAGAGCCTCCATTTTTGCGCTCAGGTCAAAGTCTCGCGGCCCTCTATCATAATCCAGAGTTTTGAGAAGATTGGAGAAACTTGATTTTTCGCCCGAAAAAAAAAAACGTAAGGGGTAACACTGTCGTTTTTTTTTCGGGTCGAAATTTTGAGTTTCGATATCTCAGCTCTGGAAGGGTCTAGAGCCTCCATTTTTGCGCTCAGGTCAAAGTCTCGCGGCCCTCTATCATAATCCAGAGTTTTGAGAAGATTGGAGAAACTTGATTTTTCGCCCGAAAACGAAAAAAAACGTAAGGGGTAACACTGTCGTTTTTTTTTCGGGTCGAAATTTTGAGTTTCGATATCTCAGCTCTGGAAGGGTCTAGAGCCTCCATTTTTGCGCTCAGGTCAAAGTCTCGCGGCCCTCTATCATAATCCAGAGTTTTGAGAAGATTGGAGAAACTTGATTTTTCGCCCGAAAACGAAAAAAAACGTAAGGGGTAACACTGTCGTTTTTTTTTCGGGTCGAAATTTTGAGTTTCGATATCTCAGCTCTGGAAGGGTCTAGAGCCTCCATTTTTGCGCTCAGGTCAAAGTCTCGCGGCCCTCTATCATAATCCAGAGTTTTGAGAAGATTGGAGAAACTTGATTTTTCGCCCGAAAACGAAAAAAAACGTAAGGGGTAACACTGTCGTTTTTTTTTCGGGTCGAAATTTTGAGTTTCGATATCTCAGCTCTGGAAGGGTCTAGAGCCTCCATTTTTGCGCTCAGGTCAAAGTCTCGCGGCCCTCTATCATAATCCAGAGTTTTGAGAAGATTGGAGAAACTTGATTTTTCGCCCGAAAACGAAAAAAAACGTAAGGGGTAACACTGTCGTTTTTTTTTCGGGTCGAAATTTTGAGTTTCGATATCTCAGCTCTGGAAGGGTCTAGAGCCTCCATTTTTGCGCTCAGGTCAAAGTCTCGCGGCCCTCTATCATAATCCAGAGTTTTGAGAAGATTGGAGAAACTTGATTTTTCGCCCGAAAACGAAAAAAAACGTAAGGGGTAACACTGTCGTTTTTTTTTCGGGTCGAAATTTTGAGTTTCGATATCTCAGCTCTGGAAGGGTCTAGAGCCTCCATTTTTGCGCTCAGGTCAAAGTCTCGCGGCCCTCTATCATAATCCAGAGTTTTGAGAAGATTGGAGAAACTTGATTTTTCGCCCGAAAAAAAAAAACGTAAGGGGTAACACTGTCGTTTTTTTTTCGGGTCGAAATTTTGAGTTTCGATATCTCAGCTCTGGAAGGGTCTAGAGCCTCCATTTTTGCGCTCAGGTCAAAGTCTCGCGGCCCTCTATCATAATCCAGAGTTTTGAGAAGATTGGAGAAACTTGATTTTTCGCCCGAAAAAAAACGTAAGGGGTAACACTGTCGTTTTTTTTTCGGGTCGAAATTTTGAGTTTCGATATCTCAGCTCTGGAAGGGTCTAGAGCCTCCATTTTTGCGCTCAGGTCAAAGTCTCGCGGCCCTCTATCATAATCCAGAGTTTTGAGAAGATTGGAGAAACTTGATTTTTCGCCCGAAAAAAAAAAAACGTAAGGGGTAACACTGTCGTTTTTTTTTCGGGTCGAAATTTTGAGTTTCGATATCTCAGCTCTGGAAGGGTCTAGAGCCTCCATTTTTGCGCTCAGGTCAAAGTCTCGCGGCCCTCTATCATAATCCAGAGTTTTGAGAAGATTGGAGAAACTTGATTTTTCGCCCGAAAACGAAAAAAAACGTAAGGGGTAACACTGTCGTTTTTTTTTCGGGTCGAAATTTTGAGTTTCGATATCTCAGCTCTGGAAGGGTCTAGAGCCTCCATTTTTGCGCTCAGGTCAAAGTCTCGCGGCCCTCTATCATAATCCAGAGTTTTGAGAAGATTGGAGAAACTTGATTTTTCGCCCGAAAAAAAAAAAACGTAAGGGGTAACACTGTCGTTTTTTTTTCGGGTCGAAATTTTGAGTTTCGATATCTCAGCTCTGGAAGGGTCTAGAGCCTCCATTTTTGCGCTCAGGTCAAAGTCTCGCGGCCCTCTATCATAATCCAGAGTTTTGAGAAGATTGGAGAAACTTGATTTTTCGCCCGAAAAAAAAAAACGTAAGGGGTAACACTGTCGTTTTTTTTTCGGGTCGAAATTTTGAGTTTCGATATCTCAGCTCTGGAAGGGTCTAGAGCCTCCATTTTTGCGCTCAGGTCAAAGTCTCGCGGCCCTCTATCATAATCCAGAGTTTTGAGAAGATTGGAGAAACTTGATTTTTCGCCCGAAAACGAAAAAAAACGTAAGGGGTAACACTGTCGTTTTTTTTTCGGGTCGAAATTTTGAGTTTCGATATCTCAGCTCTGGAAGGGTCTAGAGCCTCCATTTTTGCGCTCAGGTCAAAGTCTCGCGGCCCTCTATCATAATCCAGAGTTTTGAGAAGATTGGAGAAACTTGATTTTTCGCCCGAAAACGAAAAAAAACGTAAGGGGTAACACTGTCGTTTTTTTTTCGGGTCGAAATTTTGAGTTTCGATATCTCAGCTCTGGAAGGGTCTAGAGCCTCCATTTTTGCGCTCAGGTCAAAGTCTCGCGGCCCTCTATCATAATCCAGAGTTTTGAGAAGATTGGAGAAACTTGATTTTTCGCCCGAAAACGAAAAAAAACGTAAGGGGTAACACTGTCGTTTTTTTTTCGGGTCGAAATTTTGAGTTTCGATATCTCAGCTCTGGAAGGGTCTAGAGCCTCCATTTTTGCGCTCAGGTCAAAGTCTCGCGGCCCTCTATCATAATCCAGAGTTTTGAGAAGATTGGAGAAACTTGATTTTTCGCCCGAAAACGAAAAAAAACGTAAGGGGTAACACTGTCGTTTTTTTTTCGGGTCGAAATTTTGAGTTTCGATATCTCAGCTCTGGAAGGGTCTAGAGCCTCCATTTTTGCGCTCAGGTCAAAGTCTCGCGGCCCTCTATCATAATCCAGAGTTTTGAGAAGATTGGAGAAACTTGATTTTTCGCCCGAAAAAAAAAAAACGTAAGGGGTAACACTGTCGTTTTTTTTTCGGGTCGAAATTTTGAGTTTCGATATCTCAGCTCTGGAAGGGTCTAGAGCCTCCATTTTTGCGCTCAGGTCAAAGTCTCGCGGCCCTCTATCATAATCCAGAGTTTTGAGAAGATTGGAGAAACTTGATTTTTCGCCCGAAAACGAAAAAAAACGTAAGGGGTAACACTGTCGTTTTTTTTTCGGGTCGAAATTTTGAGTTTCGATATCTCAGCTCTGGAAGGGTCTAGAGCCTCCATTTTTGCGCTCAGGTCAAAGTCTCGCGGCCCTCTATCATAATCCAGAGTTTTGAGAAGATTGGAGAAACTTGATTTTTCGCCCGAAAACGAAAAAAAACGTAAGGGGTAACACTGTCGTTTTTTTTTCGGGTCGAAATTTTGAGTTTCGATATCTCAGCTCTGGAAGGGTCTAGAGCCTCCATTTTTGCGCTCAGGTCAAAGTCTCGCGGCCCTCTATCATAATCCAGAGTTTTGAGAAGATTGGAGAAACTTGATTTTTCGCCCAAAAAAAAAAACGTAAGGGGTACCACTGTCGTTTTTTTTTCGGGTCGAAATTTTGAGTTTCGATATCTCAGCTCTGGAAGGGTCTAGAGCCTCCATTTTTGCGCTCAGGTCAAAGTCTCGCGGCCCTCTATCATAATCCAGAGTTTTGAGAAGATTGGAGAAACTTGATTTTTCGCCCGAAAACGAAAAAAAACGTAAGGGGTAACACTGTCGTTTTTTTTTCGGGTCGAAATTTTGAGTTTCGATATCTCAGCTCTGGAAGGGTCTAGAGCCTCCATTTTTGCGCTCAGGTCAAAGTCTCGCGGCCCTCTATCATAATCCAGAGTTTTGAGAAGATTGGAGAAACTTGATTTTTCGCCCGAAAACGAAAAAAAACGTAAGGGGTAACACTGTCGTTTTTTTTTCGGGTCGAAATTTTGAGTTTCGATATCTCAGCTCTGGAAGGGTCTAGAGCCTCCATTTTTGCGCTCAGGTCAAAGTCTCGCGGCCCTCTATCATAATCCAGAGTTTTGAGAAGATTGGAGAAACTTGATTTTTCGCCCGAAAACGAAAAAAAACGTAAGGGGTAACACTGTCGTTTTTTTTTCGGGTCGAAATTTTGAGTTTCGATATCTCAGCTCTGGAAGGGTCTAGAGCCTCCATTTTTGCGCTCAGGTCAAAGTCTCGCGGCCCTCTATCATAATCCAGAGTTTTGAGAAGATTGGAGAAACTTGATTTTTCGCCCGAAAACGAAAAAAAACGTAAGGGGTAACACTGTCGTTTTTTTTTCGGGTCGAAATTTTGAGTTTCGATATCTCAGCTCTGGAAGGGTCTAGAGCCTCCATTTTTGCGCTCAGGTCAAAGTCTCGCGGCCCTCTATCATAATCCAGAGTTTTGAGAAGATTGGAGAAACTTGATTTTTCGCCCGAAAAAAAAAAACGTAAGGGGTAACACTGTCGTTTTTTTTTCGGGTCGAAATTTTGAGTTTCGATATCTCAGCTCTGGAAGGGTCTAGAGCCTCCATTTTTGCGCTCAGGTCAAAGTCTCGCGGCCCTCTATCATAATCCAGAGTTTTGAGAAGATTGGAGAAACTTGATTTTTCGCCCGAAAACGAAAAAAAACGTAAGGGGTAACACTGTCGTTTTTTTTTCGGGTCGAAATTTTGAGTTTCGATATCTCAGCTCTGGAAGGGTCTAGAGCCTCCATTTTTGCGCTCAGGTCAAAGTCTCGCGGCCCTCTATCATAATCCAGAGTTTTGAGAAGATTGGAGAAACTTGATTTTTCGCCCGAAAACGAAAAAAAACGTAAGGGGTAACACTGTCGTTTTTTTTTCGGGTCGAAATTTTGAGTTTCGATATCTCAGCTCTGGAAGGGTCTAGAGCCTCCATTTTTGCGCTCAGGTCAAAGTCTCGCGGCCCTCTATCATAATCCAGAGTTTTGAGAAGATTGGAGAAACTTGATTTTTCGCCCGAAAACGAAAAAAAACGTAAGGGGTAACACTGTCGTTTTTTTTTCGGGTCGAAATTTTGAGTTTCGATATCTCAGCTCTGGAAGGGTCTAGAGCCTCCATTTTTGCGCTCAGGTCAAAGTCTCGCGGCCCTCTATCATAATCCAGAGTTTTGAGAAGATTGGAGAAACTTGATTTTTCGCCCGAAAACGAAAAAAAACGTAAGGGGTAACACTGTCGTTTTTTTTTCGGGTCGAAATTTTGAGTTTCGATATCTCAGCTCTGGAAGGGTCTAGAGCCTCCATTTTTGCGCTCAGGTCAAAGTCTCGCGGCCCTCTATCATAATCCAGAGTTTTGAGAAGATTGGAGAAACTTGATTTTTCGCCCGAAAAAAAAAAAAACGTAAGGGGTAACACTGTCGTTTTTTTTTCGGGTCGAAATTTTGAGTTTCGATATCTCAGCCCTGGAAGGGTCTAGAGCCTCCATTTTTGCGCTCAGGTCAAAGTCTCGCGGCCCTCTATCATAATCCAGAGTTTTGAGAAGATTGGAGAAACTTGATTTTTCGCCCGAAAACGAAAAAAAACGTAAGGGGTAACACTGTCGTTTTTTTTTCGGGTCGAAATTTTGAGTTTCGATATCTCAGCCCTGGAAGGGTCTAGAGCCTCCATTTTTGCGCTCAGGTCAAAGTCTCGCGGCCCTCTATCATAATCCAGAGTTTTGAGAAGATTGGAGAAACTTGATTTTTCGCCCGAAAACGAAAAAAAACGTAAGGGGTAACACTGTCGTTTTTTTTTCGGGTCGAAATTTTGAGTTTCGATATCTCAGCTCTGGAAGGGTCTAGAGCCTCCATTTTTGCGCTCAGGTCAAAGTCTCGCGGCCCTCTATCATAATCCAGAGTTTTGAGAAGATTGGAGAAACTTGATTTTTCGCCCGAAAACGAAAAAAACGTAAGGGGTAACACTGTCGTTTTTTTTTCGGGTCGAAATTTTGAGTTTCGATATCTCAGCTCTGGAAGGGTCTAGAGCCTCCATTTTTGCGCTCAGGTCAAAGTCTCGCGGCCCTCTATCATAATCCAGAGTTTTGAGAAGATTGGAGAAACTTGATTTTTCGCCCGAAAACGAAAAAAACGTAAGGGGTAACACTGTCGTTTTTTTTTTCGGGTCGAAATTTTGAGTTTCGATATCTCAGCTCTGGAAGGGTCTAGAGCCTCCATTTTTGCGCTCAGGTCAAAGTCTCGCGGCCCTCTATCATAATCCAGAGTTTTGAGAAGATTGGAGAAACTTGATTTTTCGCCCGAAAACGAAAAAAAACGTAAGGGGTAACACTGTCGTTTTTTTTTCGGGTCGAAATTTTGAGTTTCGATATCTCAGCTCTGGAAGGGTCTAGAGCCTCCATTTTTGCACTCAGGTCTAAGTCTCAGGGCCCTCTATCATAATCCAGAGTTTTGAGAGATTGGAGAAACAAATTTTTCGCCCCAAAAAAAAAAAACGAAGGGGTACCACTGTCGTTTTTTTTTCGGGTCGAAATTTTGAGTTTCGATATCTCAGCTCTGGAAGGTCTAGAGCCTCCATTTTTGCACTCAGGTCTAAGTCTCAGGGCCCTCTATCATAATCCAGAGTTTTGAGAAGATTGGAGAAAGTCAAAATTTTGACGCCCAAAAAAAAACGAAGGGTAACACTTTCGTTTTTTTTTCGGGTCGAAATTTTGAGTTTCGATATCTCAGCTCTGGAAGGGTCTAGAGCCTCCATTTTTGCACTCAGGTCTAAGTCTCAGGGCCCTCTATCATAATCCAGAGTTTTGAGAAGATCAGAGAAAGTCAAAATTTTCGCCCCAAAAAAAAACGACAGGGGTACCACTTTCGTTTTTTTTCGGGTCGAAATTTTGAGTTTCGATATCTCAGCTCTGGAAGGGTCTAGAGCCTCCATTTTTGCACTCAGGTCTAAGTCTCAGGGCCCTCTATCATAATCCAGAGTTTCAAGAAGATCAGAGAAAGTCAAAATTTTGACCCCCAAAAAAAACGACAGTGGTAACCCTGTCGTTTTTTTTTCGGGTCGAAATTTTGAGTTTCGATATCTCAGCTCTGGAAGGGTCTAGAGCCTCCATTTTTGCACTCAGGTCTAATTCTCAGGCCCTCTATCATAATCCAGAGTTTCAAGAAGATCAGAGAAAGTCAAAATTTTGCCCGAAAAAAAAACGACAGTGGTACCCTGTCGTTTTTTTTTCGGGTCGAAATTTTGAGTTTCGATATCTCAGCTCTGGAAGGGTCTAGAGCCTCCATTTTTGCACTCAGGTCTAATTCTCAGGCCCTCTATCATAATCCAGAGTTTCAAGAAGATCAGAGAAAGTCAAATTTTCGACCGAAAAAAAACGACAGGGTACCCCTTTCGTTTTTTTTTCGGGTCGAAATTTTGAGTTTCGATATCTCAGCTCTGGAAGGGTCTAGAGCCTCCATTTTTGCGCTCAGGTCAAAGTCTCGCGCCCTCTATCATAATCCAGAGTTTTGAGAAGATTGGAGAAACTGAATTTTTCGCCCGAAAACGCAAAAAAACGTAAGGGTAACACTGTCGTTTTTTTTTCGGGTCGAAATTTTGAGTTTCGATATCTCAGCTCTGGAAGGGTCTAGAGCCTCCATTTTTGCACTCAGGTCAAAGTCTCGCGGCCCTCTATCATAATCCAGAGTTTTGAGAAGATTGGAGAAACTTGATTTTTCGCCCGAAAACGCAAAAAAACGTAAGGGGTAACACTGTCGTTTTTTTTCGGGTCGAAATTTTGAGTTTCGATATCTCAGCTCTGGAAGGGTCTAGAGCCTCCATTTTTGCGCTCAGGCCAAAGTCTCGCGGCCCTCTATCATAATCCAGAGTTTCAAGAAGATCAGAGAAAGTCAAAATTTTGACCCGAAAAAAAAACCGACAGTGGTACCCCTTTCGTTTTTTTTTCGGGTCGAAATTTTGAGTTTCGATATCTCAGCTCTGGAAGGGTCTAGAGCCTCCATTTTTGCACTCAGGTCTAATTCTCAGGGCCCTCTATCATAATCCAGAGTTTGAAAGATTGGAGAAAGTCAAAATTTTCGACCCAAAAAAAAAAACGACAGGGTACCACTTTCGTTTTTTTTTTCGGGTCGAAATTTTGAGTTTCGATATCTCAGCTCTGGAAGGGTCTAGAGCCTCCATTTTTGCACTCAGGTCTAAGTCTCAGGGCCCTCTATCATAATCCAGAGTTTCAAGAAGATCAGAGAAACTCAAAATTTTTGCCCGAAAAAAAAACGAACAGTGGTACCCTTTCGTTTTTTTTTCGGGTCGAAATTTTGAGTTTCGATATCTCAGCTCTGGAAGGGTCTAGAGCCTCCATTTTTGCACTCAGGTCTAAGTCTCAGGCCCTCTATCATATCAGATCCGAGTTTCAAGAAGATCAGAGAAAGTCAAAATTTTGACCCTGAAAAAAAACGACAGTGGTACCCCTTTCGTTTTTTTTTCGGGTCGAAAATTTTGAGTTTCGATATCTCAGCTCTGGAAGGGTCTAGAGCCTCCATTTTTGCACTCAGGTCTAATTCTCAGGCCCTCTATCATAATCCAGAGTTTCAAGAAGATCAGAGAAAGTCAAAATTTTGACCCCAAAAAAAAAACGACAGTGGTAACCCTTTCGTTTTTTTTTTCGGGTCGAAATTTTGAGTTTCGATATCTCAGCTCTGGAAGGGTCTAGAGCCTCCATTTTTGCACTCAGGTCTAATTCTCAGGGCCCTCTATCATAATCCAGAGTTTCAAGAAGATCAGAGAAAGTCAAATTTTGACCCGAAAAAAAAAAACGACAGTGGTACCCCTTTCGTTTTTTTTTTTCGGGTCGAAATTTTGAGTTTCGATATCTCAGCTCTGGAAGGGTCTAGAGCCTCCATTTTTGCACTCAGGTCTAATTCTCAGGGCCCTCTATCATAATCCAGAGTTTCAAGAAGATCAGAGAAAGTCAAAATTTTTGACCCGAAAAAAAAAAACGACAGGGTACCCCTTTCGTTTTTTTTTCGGGTCGAAATTTTGAGTTTCGATATCTCAGCTCTGGAAGGGTCTAGAGCCTCCATTTTTGCACTCAGGTCAAA
>NW_024121257.1:288446-321053 GCF_016745375.1 Pimephales promelas | reverse complement strand
TCTCGTTAGATTCAGGGATCATGCCGAGTCGACCTGATATCCAATTTCCCAGATCGGCCATTTTTGGCTGTCGGCCATTTTGAATTATGTGCTAAAATGCTGTATTTTTTGAACGCATGAACGAATTGTTACGAAACTCGGTATGGGTCATCAGTACGATGCCCTGAAAAAGCCTGAGAAGTTTCGAAAACAGCGCCACCTAGTGGTGAATGTTTTTTTCAAACGCTTATAACTTTGGGTGTGGTACACTTATTTTCACGGCAGTCATTTTTGAGTTCCTGAATCGTTGCCGAGTCCAACGATACTAAACATGCTGGGTTTCGTGTTACGGTTGGTGTAGCGTAGCGATTTAGCGCGAAAAAAACACTTGGCGATATCTTCAAAACCGCTGTTCCGATCGAGACGAAACCACCGCCAGAAACACGGAATCATAGCTTGTTAACTAAACACTAATGCCCAAATGCGAAAATATTGATAGTAAGGGGTAGTAAAATTCAAACAAAGTCATGTGTCAGTCATTTTTTACGTGTTTTTTCATATAAATGTTTATAACTCGGAAGTGAATTGAGATATTTGCCACCAAAATTGACACACATATGTATGGGGTCACTCTGAGGAACATAAAAAAAATTGTGGGACTGAGCCTCTTGGTGCGCTATAATAGAACAAACGTGAAATTCCCATTGACTTCAATAGAGTTTTGTGAAATAAAATGCTATACTAAAACAAATGCATTAGTGTAATATTACAAAACTCAGTGTGTGCCATAAGCAGCATGCCCTGAAGGTACTCAAAAGATTTTGAGACAGCGCCACCTGTTGGTCAAAAGTTATAATTAATTTCTGAGAACGCTAATTACTTTTTGAATAAATTTGCCTATTGCAATGAAACTGATCTTAATAGATTCGTTGGGTTATGCTTGAAACATAGATATCAGGTTTTCCATAATCAGACAAACTTCCTGTTCGCATCTTTATTTCTTTTGAAAAACTTCTTTTTCGAACTCCTCCTAGACCGTTTGTCCGATTTTCACGAAAATTGAATCGTATCATCTCCAGACCGTGCCGACTAAAAGTTATGAATTGCACGATGATAGACAAAACCGTTTTCGTATACCACAGCATCAAATTTAGGCATGCTGCCAAAATTACTATTTAGGCTTTATCTCTGCAATGCCTTCACATTTTGACACCAAACTTTGCATGTGTCATTGTCACCTCACTCTGACACACACATCTATTTCGTAACTGCGCCACCTATTGTTCGAAAGTGATAACCCATTAAATCATCTTATAAGTTAATGTTTATGTGATTTTCTTAGCCATTTGCCCAAAGTTCTCTCAAAATGCCCTTAATTGCTCCTTGCTGCAGTTGGTCTGCCACTCCTTGCCATTTTGGCATATGTTGCCGCTTCTTGCGCTTGGCCCCGGTAATGGCTGCTTGCAGCTATATTTAGGGGCCAAGCACCGAAGGTGCGGAGGCACCTATTGTATCTGTGCCGGTTCTTATTATTATTATTATTATTATTATTATTCTTCTTCCGACTGGGCGTCTATGGCAGCCCATAGACCGGTTTGCGGGAAAGTTGTTTTGGTTTGACATTCTGATAGAGGACAGTCCCAACTTTAAATACACCAATTTTGGTGTCTCTAACTCATTCCCTCTAGCGCCACCAACTGTCCAAAGTTTCACTTTTATTATGCTAATAACTTTTGAACCGTAAGGCCTATCAACAAAATTCTTTTTTCCTCTTGTTCCTGAGCTCATGCCGATTCGATCGCACCCTATGACGTCATTTTCCGTCATAAAAAAACGGCCGCCATTTTGAATTTTCCAAAAAACCTACTTTTGCGAACTCGTCCTAGACGGTTTGTCCGATTTTCACCAAAATCGCACCGGATCATCTCCAGGCAGTGCTGACAAAAAGTTATGGAATTCAAGATGATTCGAATAACCGTTTTCGATAAACGCGTAAACAAAATTTACGTAGCGCTTGCGAAAACAGACGTGAGGTTGTATCTCCGCAACGCTTACTCGTTTTCACACCAAACTTGGTACGTGTTATCACAAGCATGACCTGAGGCTACGTGCTGCGTTTCGGCGCAGCGCCACCTAGTGGTCCGGAGATATGAAAAATGGCTATTTTTGCTCGTAACTTCTGAACGGTTTCTCCAAAAATCAAAAACTTGGTCTCGTTAGATTCAGGGCGTCATGCCGAGTCGACCGATATCCAATTTTCCCAGATCGGCCATTTTGGCTGTCGGCCATTTTGAATTATGTGCTAAAATGCTGTATTTTTTGAACGCATGAACGAATTGTTACGAAACTCGGTATGGGTCATCAGTACAATGCCCTGAAGGAGCCTGAGAAGTTTCGAAACAGCGCCACCTAGTGGTGAATTTTTTTTTTCAAACGCTTATAGCTTTGGGTGTGGTACACTTATTTTCACGGGAGTCATGTTTTTGAGTTCCTGAATCGTTGCCGAGTCCAACGATACTAAACATGCTGGGTTTCGTGTTACGGTTGGTGTAGCGTAGCGATTTAGCGCGAAAAAAACACTTGGCGATATCTTCAAAACCGCTGTTCCGATCGAGACGAAACCACCGCCAGAAACACGGAATCATAGCTTGTTAACTACATGTTAATGCCCAAATGCGAAAATATTGATAGTAAGGGGTAGTAAAATTCAAACAAAGTCATGTGTCAGTCATTTTATACGTGTTTTTTCATATAAATGTTTATAACTCGGAAGCGAATTGAGATATTTTCACCAAAATTGACACACATATGTATGGGGTCACTCTGAGGACACATAAAAAAAATTGTGGGACTGAGCCTCTTGGTGGCGCTATAATAGAACAAAACGTGAAATTCCCATTGACTTCAATACAGTTTTGTGAAATACAATGCTATACTAAACAAATGCTTTGGTCTAACATTACGAAACTCAGTGTGTGCCATAAGCAGCATGCCCTGAAGGTACTCAAAAGATTTTGAGACAGCGCCACCTGTTGGTCAAAAGTTATAATTAATTTCTGAGAACGCTAATAACTTTTGAATAAATTTGCCTATTGCAATGAAACTGATCTTAATAGATTCCTTGGGTTATGCCGAAAACATAGATATCAGGTTTTGCATAATCAGCCAAACTTCCTGTCCGCCATCTTTATTTCTTTGAAAAGCCTTCTTTTTCGAACTCCTCCTAGACCGTTTGTCCGATTTTCACGAAAATTTAATCGCATCATCTCCAGACCGTGCCGACTAAAAGTTATGAATTGCACGATGATAGACAAAACCGTTTTCGTATACCACAGCATCAAAGTTTAGGCATGCTGCCAAAATTACTATTTAGGCTTTATCTCTGCAATGCCTTCACATTTTGACACCAAACTTTGCATGTGTCATTGTCACCTCCCTCTGACCACATCACATCTATTTCGTAACTGCGCCACCTATTGTTCGAAAGTGATAACCCATTAAATCATCTTATAAGTTAATGTTTATGTGATTTTTTTAGCCATTTGCCCAAAGTTCTCTCAAAATGCCCTTAATTGCTCCTTGCTGCAGTTGGTCTGCCACTCCTTGCCATTTTGGCATATGTTGCCGCTTCTTGCGCTTGGCCCCGGTAATGGCTGCTTGCAGCTATATTTATTATTATTCTTCTTCCGTTTCCGACTGGGCGTCTATGGCAGCCCATAGACCGGTTTGCGGGAAAGTTGTTTTGGTTTGACATTCTGATAGAGGACAGTCCCAACTTTAAATACACCAATTTTGGTGTCTCTAACTCATTCCCTCTAGCGCCACCAACTGTCCAAAGTTTCACTTTTATTATGCTAATAACTTTTGAACCGTAAGGCCTATCAACAAAATTCTTTTTTCCTCTTGTTCCTGAGCTCATGCCGATTCGATCGCACCCTATGACGTCATTTTCCGTCATAAAAAAACGGCCGCCATTTTGAATTTTCCAAAAAACCTACTTTTGCGAACTCGTCCTAGACGGTTTGTCCGATTTTCACCAAAATCGCACCGGATCATCTCCAGGCAGTGCTGACAAAAAGTTATGGAATTCAAGATGATTCGAATAACCGTTTTCGATAAACGCGCAAACTAATTTTACGTAGCGCTTGCAAAAACAGACGTGAGGCTGTATCTCCGCAACGCTTAATCCTATTCAGACCAAACTTGGTACATGTTATCACAAGCATGACCTGAGGCTACATGCAGCGTTTCGGCGCAGCGCCACCTAGTGGTCCGGAGATATGAAAAATGGCTATTTTTGCTCGTAACTTCTGAACGGTTTGTCCAAAAATCAAAAACTTGGTCTCGTTAGATTCAGGGCATCATGCCGAGTCGACCGATATCCAATTTTCCCAGATCGGCCATTTTGGCTGTCGGCCATTTTGAATTATGTGCTAAAATGCTGTATTTTTTGAACGCATGAACGAATTGTTACGAAACTCGGTATGGGTCATCAGTACGATGCCCTGAAGGAGCCTGAGAAGTTTCGAAACAGCGCCACCTAGTGGTGAATTGTTTTATTCAAACGCTTATAACTTTGGGTGTGGTACACTTATTTTCACGGGAGTCATATTTTTGAGGTCCTGAATCGTTGCCGAGTCCAACGATACCAAATATGTCGGGTTTCGTCTCACGGATGGCGTAGCGTAGCGATTTAGCGCGAAAAAAACACTTGGCGATATCTTCAAAACCGCTGTTCCGATCGAGACGAAACCACCGCCAGAAACACGGAATCATAGCTTGTTAACTAAATGCTAATGCCCAAATGCGAAAATATTGATAGTAAGGGGTAGTAAAATTCAAACAAAGTCATGTGTCAGTCATTTTTTACGTGTTTTTTCATATAAATGTTTATAACTCGGAAGCAAATTGAGATATTTTCACCAAAATTGACACACATATGTATGGGGTCACTCTGAGGACACATAAAAAAAATTGTGGGACTGAGCCTCTTGGTGGCGCTATAATAGAACAAAACGTGAAATTCCCATTGACTTCAATAGAGTTTTGTGAAATAAAATGCTATACTAAACAAATGCATTGGTGTAATATTACAAAACTCAGTGTGTGCCATAAGCAGCATGCCCTGAAGGTACTCAAAAGATTTTGAGACAGCGCCACCTGTTGGTCAAAAGTTATAATTAATTTCTGAGAACGCTAATAACTTTTGAATAAATTTGCCTATTGCAATGAAACTGATCTTAATAGATTCCTTGGGTTATGCCAAAAAACATAGATATCAGGTTTTGCATAATCAGACAAACTTCCTGTCCGCCATCTTTATTTCTTTGAAAAACCTTCTTTTTCGAACTCCTCCTAGACCGTTTGTCCGATTTTCACGAAAATTGAATCGTATCATCTCCAGACCGTGCCGACTAAAAGTTATGAATTGCACGATGATAGACAAAACGGTTTTCGTATACCACAGCATCAAAATTTAGGCATGCTGCCAAAATTACTATTTAGGCTTTATCTCTGCAATGCCTTCACATTTTGACACCAAACTTTGCATGTGTCATTGTCACCTCACTCTGACCACATCACATCTATTTCGTAACTGCGCCACCTATTGTTCGAAAGTGATAACCCATTAAATCATCTTATAAGTTAATGTTTATGTGATTTTCTTAGCCATTTGCCCAAAGTTCTCTCAAAATGCCCTTAATTGCTCCTTGCTGCAGTTGGTCTGCCACTCCTTGCCATTTTGGCATATGTTGCCGCTTCTTGCGCTTGGCCCCGGTAATGGCTGCTTGCAGCTATATTTATTATTATTATTATTCTTCTTCCGACTGGGCGTCTATGGCAGCCCATAGACCGGTTTGCGGGAAAGTTGTTTTGGTTTGACATTCTGATAGAGGACAGTCCCAACTTTAAATACACCAATTTTGGTGTCTCTAACTCATTCCCTCTAGCGCCACCAACTGTCCAAAGTTTCACTTTTATTATGCTAATAACTTTTGAACCATAAGGCCTATCAACAAAATTCTTTTTTCCTCTTGTTCCTGAGCTCATGCCGATTCGATCGCACCCTATGACGTCATTTTCCGTCATAAAAACATGGCCGCCATTTTGAATTTTCTAAAAAACGTACTTTTGCGAACTCGTCCTAGACCGTTTGTCCGATTTTCACCAAAATCGCACCGGATCATCTTCAGGCAGTGCTGACAAAAAGTTATGGAATTCAAGATGATTTGCTTAACGGTTTTTGATAAACGCACAAACAAATTTTACGCAACGCTTGCAAAACAGACGTAAGGCTGTATCTCCGCAACGCTTCATCCTATTCAGACCAAACTTGGTACATGTAATCACAAGCATGACCTGAGGCTACATGCAGCGTTTCGGCGCAGCGCCACCTAGTGGTCCGGAGATATGAAAAATGGCTATTTTTGCTTGTAACTTCTGAACGGTTTGTCCAAAAATCATAAATTTGGTCTCGTTAGATTCAGGGCGTCATGCCGAGTCCACCGATATCCAATTTTCCCAGAACGGCTATTTTGGCGGTCGGCCATTTTGAATTATGTGCTAAAATGCTGTATTTTTTGAACGCATGAACGAATTGTTACGAAACTCGGTATGGGTCATCAGTACAATGCCCTGAAGGAGCCTGAGAAGTTTCGAAACAGCGCCACCTAGTGGTGAATTTTTTTTTTCAAACGCTTATAGCTTTGGGTGTGGTACACTTATTTTCACGGGAGTCATGTTTTTGAGTTCCTGAATCGTTGCCGAGTCCAACGATACTAAACATGCTGGGTTTCGTGTTACGGTTGGTGTAGCGTAGCGATTTAGCGCGAAAAAAACACTTGGCGATATCTTCAAAACCGCTGTTCCGATCGAGACGAAACCACCGCCAGAAACACGGAATCATAGCTTGTTAACTAAATGCTAATGCCCAAATGCGAAAATATTGATAGTAAGGGGTAGTAAAATTCAAACAAAGTCATGTGTCAGTCATTTTTTACGTGTTTTTTCATATAAATGTTTATAACTCGGAAGCAAATTGAGATATTTTCACCAAAATTGACACACATATGTATGGGGTCACTCTGAGGACACATAAAAAAAATTGTGGGACTGAGCCTCTTGGTGGCGCTATAATAGAACAAAACGTGAAATTCCCATTGACTTCAATAGAGTTTTGTGAAATAAAATGCTATACTAAACAAATGCATTGGTGTAATATTACAAAACTCAGTGTGTGCCATAAGCAGCATGCCCTGAAGGTACTTAAAAGATTTTAAGACAGCGCCACCTGTTGGTCAAAAGTTATAATTAATTTCTGAGAACGCTAATATTTTTTGAATAAATTTGCCTATTGCAATGAAACTGATCTTAATAGATTCCTTCGGTTATGCCGAAAACATAGATATCAGGTTTTCCATAATCAGAAAAACGTCCTGTTCGCCATCTTTATTTCTTTGAAAAACCTTCTTTTTCGAACTCCTCCTAGACCGTTTGTCCGATTTTCACGAAAATTGAATCGTATCATCTCCAGACCGTGCCGACTAAAAGTTATGAATTGCACGATGATAGACAAAACCGTTTTTGTATACCACAGCATCAAAATTTAGGCATGCTGCCAAAATTACTATTTAGGCTTTATCTCTGCAATGCCTTCACATTTTGCCACCAAACTTTGCATGTGTCATTGTCACCTCACTCTGACCACATCACATCTATTTCGTAACTGCGCCACCTATTGTTCGAAAGTGATAACCCATTAAATCATCTTATAAGTTAATGTTTATGTGATTTTCTTAGCCATTTGCCCAAAGTTCTCTCAAAATGCCCTTAATTGCTCCTTGCTGCAGTTGGTCTGCCACTCCTTGCCATTTTGGCATATGTTGCCGCTTCTTGCGCTTGGCCCCGGTAATGGCTGCTTGCAGCTATATTTACAATTACTATTGTAATAACTAGGTACTAACCCTGAACCTACCCCTAACCCTTGTACTTACCTTATATTGGCCATTACTTTTTACACTGTAAGTACATGTACTGTAAGTACTGTACTGTAAAAGGAAGCGTTACCAATCTTTCTCTCTCTCTCAGGCCCGTAAATGAACACAGACTTGATGAATTACACTTTTAAAATGAATTATCAAATTGAAGATTGCTAAACTGCCACAGGCCATATTTACTTCCAAATAGTAATTAATCCACACTGAATTCAAATCCATAGTGTAATCCAATGTAATGTAAATGTAAAGTATGGATTCAGTCAGACTTGGCATGTTGAACGTACTGTTTCTATGCCTGTCACTTTGTGTGGAATAATTGTAAAAAAAAATAGCTTTATAGTGCATTGTCAACATTTTCAGAGTTCAGCATTCTGCTTGCAGCAAAAATAGGTTGAACGGCAAAACACTTTATCTCAATTCTTCTGGTACGCAGCACTACATAAATAAATATGTGAAAAATGTGAGAAAAAAAACATTCAGAAAATTCTTATGAAATACTTTCATAATTAATAAGTTATTTTTGTGACAAAAATGAACAAAATGGTCATAGTTTTCAAAAGAACAAAACCGACAATATAAATATTCACTGTTGTATGAACAAAATGAAATGTCATGTTTACATTATTAAAAGCAAGTAAGCAAGTAAAAAACAAACAAATGTTAGAATGCCTTGATAAATAATCTTCTTTTTCTCATTACTAAAAGCATATCTATTAGCCCTCTCTGTGCATATCACCATGTGTATCAGTGACTTTAGCAGTGGAGTTAGTGATTATCACTGCTTCAGTGATGTTCAGGAGGGATGTTCGGACACTGCGGCGCTCCGGAGGGCTCTGTTGTGAGGTTGTGTGAGTGCTCGTATCCTCCCCCCCCCAAGGAATCTCTTAAAAATAACCTTTCTGCTGGCTTAATGATGTGTCTGTCCACGGCCTGACTGGATCAGATCTGATGGCTGGATGACTGTAGTGCCGGACGCTGACTGCTTGTCACCTCTTGCCCCTAGGAGCTGGCGGGAATGAGATCTTGTCTTTCTCCTGAGAGAAATGGAAAGAGATAAGTGGTAGCAGAGCAATTAACTGACGTTCCTTGCACTGCACTTAGAGGGAGAGACTGTTGACTAACCTTTAACCTTTTGTTTTTGTTTAGCCTGGAAGCTTAAATAATTTCCTTAACTATTATTATTTCCTGCTCTTAGATTATTCTGATATTTTGTTACTGTCCACACATCAAACAGAATATTGAACACATATATTTTCATAGAGTCCATCTCTGGTGGTCTATAAGTTTATTCATTTCCCACTATGTAGTTCTTGGAACTAAACAGAGACTTGAAGTATAAATTCAAGATCATAAAAAGCCTTAAACAGGGCTGTACATTGACTTTATTTGCACATAACTCTAGTGCTGCAGAGGTTGAATGTTTTGTAGCGCAGGACGCTCAGGCCACACAATGGGCTTTATGCACAGCTGCACTACTTCCTGAACTTAATATAAAGGAATAGTTCACTTTGAAATTAATTTTTGATATGTTTTAGCTTACCTCAAGGGGATCCAAGATGTAGGTGTCTTTGTTTCCACAGCATTTTCAATTTTGGCATTTTTTGGTCAAACCGTTGCGGTCTATCAGTCATACACTGGAGGTGAAGGGGGTCCTCAATCGGTTCACCTCAAAGAGCATGCACAGAGAAGTCAAAATTAAACATGATTTAATGACTCGTACATGTAAGTACAGATTGATGGCCTAAGACACGAAACGAGCGGTTTGTGTGAGAAAACGAACAGTATTTATATCGTTTTACCTCATGTAATCATAGCCATGACAAAATAATCTGACGGCACGGGCGCTTCGGTCTGCGCATGCGCTTGAAGTGATTGCTTGCGCGCCTACGTCACTCTTTGTTTATACAGAGATTTCGGAAGTTTTACCTTTCACTAAACATATTTAGATATACGGGAAACCGCAATGGAAGACGATTTTGGTATATCTAAATATGTTTAGATAAAGTCAGAATATGTGTATAAAGTCAGAATTGAAAGGTAAAGATTAGCTTCTTTACCTTATGGTGACTTTATAATCTTTTAAGCATTTTAAAAGGTAATTGCAACTTTTTATCTCACAATTGCGAGTTTACATCTTGCAATTCTGACTTTCTCAGAATAGCGAGATATAAATTCAGAATTGCGTGATAAATTCAGAATTGCGAGATATAAAAATGTAAAGCTAAACTATAAAAATTAACTCGCAATTCTGACATTTTTCACTTTTTTCTTCAATGGCGAATTTATAGCTCACAGTTCTGACTTTATAACACAAAATTGCGACTTTATATCATGCTATTCTGACTTAAGTCAGAATTGTGAGATGTAAACTCGCAATTGTTAAAAAAAATAAAACATTTATTTTATTGTTTTATATTTTTTATTCTGTGGCGGAAACAATGCAAGCTCAATGCCTTTCTAAAAAGCACAATGTGTTGTATTCAGGAGTTACCAGGGTTACCTATAAGTGCCACTTACTGTCAGAGAGTGAAGCTGCATTTATATTTGGCTGGTAGATCGAAAAGAAGCTAATGCATTCAAAAAAACTGAACAATTTGGATAGGATCATTTTATTAAAAAAAAAATGTCTTTGTCAAAACCGGTTTCATTTGAACTGTAAAGTTGTTTAAGTTGTCATTTTATGGTTTATATGTTACCATAGACGTTGCTCTACCCCACCCATATGGTAATAGTTTTATTTGTGCTGGTCTTAAAAAGGTCTTACAAAGCTTTACATTTTTGCAGATGCCTGCAGACACTTGTGCTTTTTATGCAAAATAAACTGAACCAAGCTGTTTTGACCTGAGATCATTTAGATATACAGATGCCTTTAAAGTGTGATTGTAAGAGAGGGTCAAAGTTGAAAAGAGTTGACACTCGGCTGTGTGCTGTCTGAATGAGTTGGACCTCATCAGAGCAGACTCGTTCTGACTGGACATGGCTGCCATTTGAGAAAATCAGCCTCAGTAATGAGCTCTTTTATTCCAGAAGAAACAAAGCCAAGTCCGTTTAAAAGAAGATAAGATCCCCCTCCAGTGATCGTTCTCTCTGTCTTTTTGTCCCGCTCCACGTTGTCTTGAGGGCATGGGAAAGGCAGTGACATCCTTGTCTCTTTACCTGGAGCATCCTTTGCCCCTAGCAGACAGTTGTGCACAAAAATACCCCCTCTGTCCCTCCCTCCGTGGCTATTCCTGAGCCTCCCGCTCTCTCGCTTAAGCAGCAGAAGTAATGAGTGTCTCTTTGATTACATCTGCTTTGTTTAGGTGCTCTGGGGAACATGCTTTTGGTCCGACTTGCCTTAAGATAAATGCCTGGCCGTCCTGATGTCACGTCACCCAACTTGTTGAGTTATGCACCCGTTATTTTTTTTTTTCTCCATAGGGATGTCCCTTCTCTTATCTGTTCCCTTTGACTGCCCTAAATGTTTTCTTGCTCTCTCTCACTCACTGCATCATACTCCTGGTTTACTTTTCTTTTTAGTTCTTTAGGGCTGTTTTGACTTGGCCCAGTAAGTAACCATGTAGAAACCACCAAGATTGAGCTAGTAATGGCCTACCAACAACCAAGAAAATGGATGTGGCAAGTTCCTACAATTTTTTTATTTTATTTTTGTCGCTTTCACATTGTTCCGGATAAAACTTTGAGCTTTGTAAGATTCTTAAAAGTCTCTTTTGCTTACCAAGGATGTATTTATTTGATTAAGAATACAGTTAAACCGTATTTTGTGAAATATTACCATTTTAAATTACTTTTTTAAATTCTAATTATGGCAAAGCTTGAAATTACATTATCATTACTTCAGTGTCACATGATCCTTCAGAAATCATTCTAATATGCTGATTTGGTGCTGAAGAAACATTTCTTATCATC
This sequence comes from Pimephales promelas, assembly GCF_016745375.1. Next base: position 309,168 of record NW_024121257.1, on the reverse strand, counting down.
AATGTTGAAAATAATGGTGCTGCTTTAATATTTTATATTTGTTTGAGATTCTTTGAAGGACATGTATTTGCATCCTTCTAGATTTTTCCGTTTGGCTTTAACCTCCCCTACTGCACAGCATACAACAATAAATTATGATACATGCTACACCAGAAACACAAACTATCTATTATGCTTTCGAATTGTTTTTTGACCAAATACATCATAAAATCACAGATGAGTAACAAATGTGCTATATGCTTCACAATTTATAAGATTTTTACTTTGTTTTTGCTCAAAACCCACTTCAAACCATCATCGAGTGCTTGTAATAACTAACGCTTGTGATCTAAAGTTCTTTTTGACCGTATAATGGATAGACATGTATTAGTTGTAGTGTTTATAATGGACTGAACGTTCCGCTACGCCTACTTACCATTTCTCATGTAAACATATTTTAACTGAACTGCATGAAAACACAAACAGAACATATAACTTGGAAATCAGCACTCTTTATGCTGTTTCAAGCTCATCATGTTGCATAATTCAGGGGGAAATTAATAGAATTTATATACTGTATAAACAACATGTGATAATAAATTAGTTCTCAGATACCAGTGATAACAAAAACTCAACATCCATTCTCTTATCTTTTAAAGAACACCTTTCTTGTGATTTTACACTGGTTTTCAAGATAGCACCACCAATCTGGACCAGCGGCTCCGGGCATGTGATCTCAAAGTCCCCTTGTAGTCAATCATTTTCTCCCTTAAAACTCATCTATGATCACCAAAATGAATCAGATTCATTTTAATTTCTTAATTAAATTCTTATTTCTTAATTCTTATTTCAAACTGTGTTTTTGAGACTGTCTTTGGTTTACTAGTTTTAGGGAGAAAATAGCCTGCAATGGTGTTGACTGTGAATGAACACTATGAATTTGCACATGATTTGTCTTAGCACATTAAAAACACCACAAAAAACAACATTTAAATAAAATAGTGGGGTTTTTTTTTTCATTATGATGTTAGAGACATTTTTAGCCCCATCTCAACAAAAATATCTAAATGGATTCAGAAATGAAAAAACGCACTTATCATAGATGAGGTGTTTAATGTCTCTGGATAAATAATAAAAAATGAATTCCATGTCATTGATACTAGAAACACTATATCACAATGACCTGGCAGCCACCCAGGTTTGCTTACTAGTTTGTCGTTCTATATACAGTAAAAGATGACAGACATTTAGCCTTTGCCTTGAAGTGAATTTTTCCATGATAATATATGTGGTGTTTTGGTGTGTTTCCTCTTCACTCTAAAATAACAACATCTAGAAGCAAACTGTCTGTACTGAGTGTCTGCTAGATTTATACCAGACTAATAAATGACTTTTGAGAAAGCACTGGGCTTGAAAAGAAAAGTATGGAGGTAAAAGAGGTAGAAGGTGTATTTGACGTTGAAGTGTGTGTGTGTGTATGTGAGAGAGAGAGAGAGAGAGGGCTGGACAAAAGGGGCTGTTAGAACGAGGTGGTTAATTGTTCACTTTGGGATGGCATCTTGTCAGCAGAGATAAGTTGTCACGTTTTCCACTTGAGCTGAGACTAAACGATTGTAAAATAAGTTACGGCCGTCCTTGGGGCTGTGTGCTGATGCAGGGCGCTGGGAGCATGCTCAGTGCCAGCCTGAACACCCCCCTGGCCCCTCCCCACATCAGCTCTTTCACTCGGCCTGAAATTGATGTGAACTGAATGTTATTTTATTCTGCCGCTAGTCACAGCTGTCAGTGCCGCTTATGAAATGTGAAGCAGCCTCTCTGATAGCCTGAGCTGGAGGATCCAGCCAAACGCCAGTCAGAACTGGCCTCACGAACACGGGTGCTCGATCATTTAAACCAGAGGAGACACCAACGGAATGTTCTACACTAGAAATGGGTCCGTGAAAATGGGGCCCAATGTATGGTTAATTTTGAAGGAATTTTCTGTATTGATTTTACACAGGTGCTTTTCTGGATTTTGAATGACGCATTGCATTGTTTTAGGTTTAACCCTCTGCGTGTTTTTTTTTGTTTTGTTTTTTTTGGACCCCGGGAATTGTGCCCGATTCAGTTACTTATACCATTTTCTTGGCTACACTCTCAGGAAAAAAAGGTACAAAAGCTGTCACTGGGGCTGTACCTTTTCAAAAAGTACACTTTTGGTACCTTATATTATATTATATTATATACATATCGGTACCTTAGTGGTACATATTATCACCTAAAATGTACATATTACCACCTAAAATGGACATATTAGCTCATGAAATTGACATATTAGCACCTAAAATCTACATATTTCCACCTAAAATGTACATATTAGTACCTAAAATGTACATATTACCACCTAAAATGGACATATTAGCACCTAAAATGTACATTAACACTAAAAATGTACATATTAACACCTAAAATGTACTTATTAGTAGGGATGGGACGATAACCGGTTTCACTATAAACCGTGATAAAATGTACTGACGGTTAGTATTATCGTTTAAAATTTAATTATCATTAAAACCGTGTTTGATTATCGCGATTTTAATAACTCACTGAATCCTGTCGGCCAGTCTGACGCAGGCGCGCAGCACGCAATATTTTTTTAAATTACTATTCGAGAAGGAATGGCGGAAGGCAGTGACCGTGCTCAGGAGGTTTTTCAGCCTTTTAAGAGGACCAAATCTGAGGTGTGGTCATATTTTTGGTTTTACAAAAGTCCTGAGGGAAACTTGATCGAGGATGGTCACCTTGTCTGCCGAACAAAAAGTCACTACAATAGAAACACTTCAAATCTGCCGAGTCGTCTTGTGTGATCATCACCCGAACGCAAGGCAAGTTAACTTTGACCTCAATACCAAAACTACATCTGGGAAACAATTGGGCACGAAATGTTGTTTTGAGTTGAAACATTTTATGTCACTCACTTGAAATAGACGTCAAGCTTCCGCGAAGAAAAGTTCGTAGCAAGTGTCTTTGAGCCAAAGACGAACGAACAACTTCAAACAAGACTATTATTAAGAGTGATATTTTAAGGGATAGTAAAGTATAGATACATGACGTATTAAACCGATTTTATTTTTACCACATAATTAAGGGGACATATTGAATTGATAATGAGATTAGCTAATGTTTTAAATCTTACCTGTTTATGAATTCATTTTGTAAAACAATCGTCCAGACAAGATATATCACACCAATATTATCAAACTCTGTAAACAATAAATCAACTCTGATTTCATTTTTGCAATACAATCAAAAACCGGAGACGCAAGACGGCAAGTTGTATTTGAATGAAACAAGAGCGCGCGTCCGTTGTGATATGGATGTGCGCTGTGTAATAATGTGTTGCTATTGACGACGGGCATTATAAAGAAGCAAATGCCATAAAATAGAATCTTGCTTAAAAAAACTGCATAGAGAGACTTGTTTTATTTGTTGTTTGTAGATTTTCAATTATAAAATAAAATGAAATGTTTTCAGTAGGGGTGTGCAAAAAAATCGATTCATAGAATTCCAAAAATCGATTCATAGGCTATATTTTTTTAATGGCGTGCAGGGGCGGAGTGGCAATCGGGTAAGTCGGGACTTTTACCGGTGGTCCGGTAGTGTTTCTATGGTTTCAAAGCTGCGAGGGCCGGTCTGATAAATAGTTATTGCAAGTTCTTGCCGCCCGCTGGTCAAACTGTGCAGCCACTCTCTGCTCAACCTGTAAATAAATGCATCGATCCGCAGATCTTATGTTTGAGTTCTGTAGATCTTTTGCCAAGCGTGTCAGAGGTTACGGGTTCTAAACCGCACTCGTATAGTTTTTTCTCTCTCTCATCAAAACCGAATATGTTCATCACGTTTGTGTGCATTTTATTTTGTGATTTCACCGGAGTCTCCACAACGGCGATAGATTGAAGCGCGCGTCCGAGAGAAGACTGCGCGAGCCACAGAGAACACTGTATCCATGACACTGATTGCAGCGGACACGAGCGCTCAGCTTGATTTCAAAAACAACAGGTCTCTTATTTAATAGCGAACTAAATGAATGCTCTGCTAGTTAACTGGAGATACCCGCAAATTACAGCGCCTATGAACGACTTCACTGGATGTAAACAAATCAATCTAACCATAGATGTTACCAGTAGCGGTGGCTTTTTTAAATCTATTTAAAATATTTTCGCAAGGGTTCTATGAAATTAGTAGCCTAGCCTATATATTTTTAGGGAGTTCAATGTGCCCAGTCGAGTTCATTTCAACAGTCAACCTGGTAGCTGAAGTAGGCCTACTCCTTAAACCACATTTAGCATAATTGTTTGTTTGATCTGACCACAGCACTTTAAAGCTAAATGTAAAAGCTTTTTATTTAAGTTTTATTTTAAACTTGAATTAAATGTATTTAAAAGCTGGCCAAAGCTTGGCACTTCGCACATTTTAGTTGCAAAAGTTTTTATTTTTGTATGAAGACATATAAAGTAATATCAAACTTTTCTTTTAAATTATGTCTACTGCAATCAATCACATAGGAAAAAGTAAACTACATTTATGTAGACCTGCGAATCGTTTTTTGAATCGAGAATCGTTTTTGAATCGAAAATCGATTTTGAATCGAATCTCGAGACAAAAAATCGATATCGAATCGAATCGTGACATTTTCTGAATCGTGCACCCCTAGTTTTCAGTGTGAGCATCAGTTCTTTTTGAGCACTTTCATAAATTTTTAACAAAAACCGTGATAATGTTGATAATCACGATTATTTTGGACACTATAATCGAGATATGAAATTTTCATACCGTCCCATCCCTACTTATTAGCTCATGAAATGGACAAAAGTTTACCTTTTGAAAAGGTACAGCCCCAGTGACAGCTTTTGTACCTTTTTTTCTGAGTGTATAGTCTGATTTGTAAACTTAACAGAATATAAATAACTGTAAAATAATATCATTCTATAGAAATATAAGCATTTCTGAGTTTTTCTATAGATTGTTCTTACAGTATGTATATGTGTGGCAGTTGCATTCTGAATAAATTAAGAATAGATTTTTTTATTTTTTTATTTTGAATAGACATCTGAACAAAATAACAGGGAATTTCCTTGAGGTTCTGACAAATGTTAATTTCTGCAGTCTATTTAAAATATTTCATTTGAATTATTTAAATAAAAAAATCAGTTTAAATGAATGATTCAATGACTCACTCAAAGACTTAGTTTAATTTCTGGATAAGTTTGCGGTTTTGAATGAATGTATTGAATGAATGATTCAATGACAAATGCATTTTTTTCACCTTCTGGTGTAACAGATTTACTCCATTTTGATCACTACTGTAGAAATCATATTGTTTATATCCAAACTATAAACTTTTATCCCAGTAATCTGATCATTTGAGTTATTTTAACAGAAATTTTATACCGTGTGGTTTAAAAAAACTGCTCTCTGGGTCAGCGCCAACGCAGATTTAAATGTTCTGCTGTTATTGTACTTGTCGAGGGTTTAATAGACAACTGAATCATTGTCATTTAGGGATAAGGTCACATGGGTGTTTGAATGGAGATTGTGCTCTTTTAACGATGAATCGTGTAGCACTAGTGTGTGGTAAAATAGGGCTGAACGTCAGTCTCTCTCTCTCTCTGTGTGCAGATACCAGTATGGGAGAATCTGTGTGCTCCAGCCCTAGCATATCCAGTACCACCAGTCCAAAGATGGATCCGCCCCCATCGCCCCACGCCAACCGCAAAAAACACCGGAGAAAGAAGAGTACCAGTAACTTCAAGGTGGACGGCTTCTCTGGAACTGCAGAAGGTACATCCTGTCTCTGTCCCACACAGTCTGGTCTTTGGGTCTGCACATTCAGCCACGTTCCTGAGAACAGGAAATGGTCTTTTAACATTCTCCTGTATCTTTGGCTGAGCTTCTGCAGTGTCATTGATATTTTATAGGGGGGAGTCACATGAGGGTGAGTGTGCTTTGTGAGAAAACATTGCACAAAAGTCCACGCTGAAATATTTGGATTTTAAAAATCCATTTAAACCTGGAAAAACATGGAAAATTGTCAGGTCAATAATCAAATTAGCATTGGCAGGTCACAATTTTTACAGTACCTGTGAAGTTTAATAAGCAAAGACTGATTTGCATTGATACACACTATTTGACTATTTAGCTTTTTTTAAGTGAAGTTAATCATTATAAATAAATATTAATTATTTAAATAAAGACATTAAATGCATGACATGCAGCCTTTTTGTTTAAGCATTGCTTGAAAACAAGTATAGACATGTGAAAAGTAATTGATAAAACCTTTGCAAGCAATCGTACGCAGTTATTGATGTTTTTCATTTTCTTACTGTAAAGCTTTATTAAAGCTCCTAAAACTATCCAGACAAGAACCGTGACCGTTATATTTGGTTTATTTTATTATGAAAGTATCAAGAAGTAAGTCACAGAGCTATTTTAATATAAAATTGTCGGTCCTCTATGTGCTTTTGACATCAATAAGATAAGTACACGTCATTTTTTAATTAGTAAAATTGAGCACATGAACTCCTTTCAAATCAACTTTCAGAAATCCAGCCTTTCTCTTTGAAACATTTCTTAAATCACACTGGATAACATCTTTAAAGTGGTCATGAACTGGCTTTTTTAATTTTATTATATTGTTGTCTGAGGTCAACTTATGACGTTCGCTTGGTTTTTGCATTCAAAAACATCAAAATGAATAAGTAATAGGCTATTTTCTACCCTAGTTTTGAGCTTAGCTCAAAAACGCTCGGTCTCGCACTGAAGACTTGGAAGTAAACGCCCAACAGTTTTGCATATTATAATGAGTTTCTAGTCACTCGTAACATTGCACATGGAGTGTTTTGAAAACGTCCAATGTTGTAAAATGGCAACCAGAATGATTCGCCCATACATGTTCGACCCAGAGTCCGTGTGTTGCACCATTCTTGTCAGATCCAATATAGGTGGCACAGCACCGTTCTTTACTCTTAATCGGTCTGCAAATCCAGTCTTGTATACAAGTGAAATGAAGCGAACAGACGGACAATGTTTTACCTCATCAGCTGGAACGTCAGTTTATTAAAAATAAAGTTTAACCATTCGTTCCTATTGGAATCCAGAGGAACCTTATGCAGTGACTGTCTTCTTCCACAACCAGGCGCTGCACAATAATTTGTATTGTTCGGTAGCTGGATCCAGTTTGTCATCACGAGGTATGCCTCTATGTTATTTAGCTATGCGTGTAATGCGCGAATCGGTGGGCAGGGCTAAACCGGCCGTGTAAATGTAGGCGTTGATCTTCTGTTTTATCCTCTTTGACGTCATAGTTCCCCACTTTGAAAAACGAGTCGTTTGCTGAGGCTGGTGTCAATAAAAGCTTTTATTGGACTAACAAGGACGTTTTCAGTTCTTAAACTTACAGGATATTCTTATAATATGATGACCATCGCTCAAGGAAAATTTGATTTCTCAGTTCATCACCCCTTTAATTTTACTAAACATTTTGAGATCATGCCATTTGATTACTGCTGTCATAAAAGCAAAACGGGGACAAACCAAGTTAATTCTTGTACTTTTCCGTTCAAGTACAGAATTAATAACAATTCACATGCGGAGTTTGTGCCATATATAGATTCAGTACTTTTCATTAGAATCAAAGAAGCCTGCCCATATACCATCATGTGTAAAAGCACATATGCCGCATACACTGCTGCTGCCGCACACACACAAACGCAAGTTGCGGTCGAACAGATGTTTCTGAGCAGCAGATGTGTAATATGTTTCCTGCCGTCAGTATGGATCAGACAGCTGACAGGCCTGCGTGGAGCAAGAGAAATATACTGAGTGATTATTACAATCTCACACAGACAAGCCGGTTAAACGCCGTCTGTCACTCACACACGCACAGACTCCACTCATCACTGCAGCCACCATTGTGACACAGTGGATATATATTTGTATTTATTTTGCCAGTGATTAAGTGATTTAATTAGCATTTTAATTAACTACACTTAAAGTGTTGTTTGTACTAAACTTTGCTAGAGGCCTACATAGGTTCACATGTGTATGTAGTTCAACAGTTTACAAAATGATCTAATACATTTTACCCAAAGTTACAGTAACACTACCATTCAGCAGTTTGGGGTTTGTATGTTGTTGTTTTTTTTTCCTAAAGAAATTAATAATTTTTATTCAGCAAGGATGCATTAAATTGATTATAAATGACGGTAAAGATTTTTACATTGTTACAGAAAAAAATCTGTTTTTTATTAAATGCTGTTCAGTTGAACTTTATCAAATAATCCACAAAAAAAAAAATGTAATCAGCACTGCCATCACAGGAATAAATTATAAGATGTAAAAAAATAGACAACCGTTTTTTTGTAAATCGTAATAATATTTTATTAATATTTAATTAAATCACTACATTGAAATATACAGAATATTTACAAACAAAAGTGTCTAATGCAAAACTTTGTAAACTTTTTAAAGATGATTTAGATATTTAAATTAACCTAAAAAAAATTGCTAGATCACAATATATTTAGGAATCGAATTATGTGCCTCGTTACATTTTCAAAATCTTGATCGTGAATGTTTTTCTACACTTAATGCGAATGTGTTCTCAGTTTACTGTAAGCAGTTTATAACCTCTTGTCAGGGTGAGAATTCAGTTCTGATGTGTTATAAGGTCATCTGTATATGTGTGTGAGAGACAGTGAGCATGTAGGAATGATGGATGAGTGTGTGTCAGCTCAGAGAGTGTTTGATTAATTAGACTGGGCTTGTGTGGGTGGCCACGGCCTCTTGAGAGCGGAGCATCACTGCTTGTTTAAAATGTTCCATATCAACCCTTATTGATCCTCTCCCAAAGGAGGCCAATATATTGTCAGTGAGGAAAGAGTGTGTGTGTGTGTGTGTGTATCCATGTGTCATGTGCTACAGTATTTGCTTCAGAATTAAATGTAAACGTATATATATATGCATTCAGATGCTCTCAACTATAGGGGTTGTGACCCATACATGGGCCACAGGCCTGTTCAGATTGTGGACAGAACAGAAAAGCAATGTTAAGTCCAAATAACAAAATGATACTCGTCTTTTTATTGTGCATTGGTAAAATTGCTAAATTAAATATGCATCAGACAGTATTTGAGTGCAAATTCAGGTGGAAAAAGCAATTAAAATTAGACATGCTAACATGAATAGGTTTCAAACTATGTAAATAAAAGGAAACAAAACTGGCCAGGCTATAAACTAATTACAATGATAATTTGAAGTGTCTCCACAATGTGTTTTGTTTTGAATGAGTATATTATAATTTGTAAAAAAAAATATATATATATATATATTATTAAATAAATTATTAAATTGAGTACACTACCACTCAAAAGTTTGGGGTCTTTTGATTTTCTATTTTTCAAAGATTCACAGTTTCCACCAAAAGCATTGCATTACAATTAAAATCCAACTGTTTTCAACATTTTTAATAATAATAAATGTTTCTTGAGCACCAAAATTAGCATATTAGAATGATTTGTGAAGGATCATGTGGCAATGAAGACTAGAGTAATGGCTGCTGAAAATTCACAGGAATAAATGTTTAAAAATATATTTAAAAAGATAACAACTATTTTTAGTTGTAGGCCTAATAATATTTCAAAATGTTAATGTTTTGCTCTTAATTATTTTTTCTTAAATAAATATAGCCTTGGTGGGCAAAAGAGACTTTACTAAAACATTATTAAAAATCTTGGCGAATCCAAACTTTTGAACAATATTGTTAATATGAACAATAATTTTTGTAATTCTTTTTACTGTATTGGTTTGCCATTTGATGGCCAATGTAAAACCAGTTGAGAACCACTGATCTGATGCACCATGACTCTACCTTGACCTTAGCATTTGAGAGTTTTGAGAGGCCATCTGTTCCACTTATTAATTCTCTCTATGGTGCCACCATGTGGTCATGGAAAAGTGGAATCATGGGAAATGAGGCCCCTGATAATCCTTAGATTGTAGTAAGCATATACTGTCTTGACCATTGTTCCAAGATTATATTCAGTCTTTGATCATAAATCTCTGAACCGTATGTTTTATTTTGCAATTTATACCATCTGGAGTTCTGTAAAAAAAAAAAAAAAAAGTAAAAATGTAAAACAACAAAAAAACAATAACATTTATATTATTGATCAATCCATTGATGATGAGTGATTATTATGATTGATACTTCAGCATCTAATGAAAATATTTTCTGTCTTCCGCTTCTGTGGTAGACCACATTTAAAATTTGCAAATTTAACATTCTGGAAGAGGATTCTGGATTTGTATGTGTTGAAACAAAGAGATTTTTCTTGTAGTTTCTGATTTGTAGGGGTCTTCTGTGAGAAATGGGGTTGCATTAATGTACCTCATTCACCCCCTCTTTATTTCTTGCAATCACTATCTTTCTTTCACTCTTTACCCATTCTCCCTCCCCCTTTCCTTTTTCCTAACCCTGGAGAGCCACTTTGTCTCGCCCTGATTCACGTTTTTTGAAAAGGTTGAATGTTGTCAGACGCTGCCCGGGCCTCTTCCCCAGCCCCCATTCGTCAGGCAGGCACTTAAGTGAAATATTATAAATAATCTACAGTATTGAAATCTTTTATCAGCTGTGTCACTTTCATTATTCAATAAGCGATTAGTAACAGTCTCCCAATTTAGCCATTAAGCACTTGTGCGTGGGGCCGGGGAGTGCTGTCACACCGCAGGCCTGCTGAGGGATAAGGCTGTCAGCTCCTCTGTTATTCATGAGCTCCTCCAGCCAGGTACTGCGTCCATAGTGTTTTATATAACACACACTGTCACGGTCAGGTACTGCACTCAGTGTGTCTTATAGAACATTCTCACTGAAGCCGCTTTTCCATCACACTTAAAAGTTCTCAAATTGAAATTGCGAATTGAAAATACAGCCAATGGAAATACAGAATTTCAATTTCGCAAAAACTTTTTACGCTCGCATGCAGTGTTTTTTTCAGGCAACTCGGAAAAGGAATATTTCACAAAACTGTTTTTGCGCAGTTACAGGTCACCGGACAAAGTTGGTGCGGTATGTTTGGACAGAGAACGAGAGAGTGTTTTATTAAAATCCATAAATGACAAAAGACTTATGGGAATACTGGATTCTAAACCACAAAAAAATGCCACAATCAAGACCTCGAAGCAGATATGAGGTAGCCTGGTATTACCAGACTCTGGTACATTTAATTTCTACAGAGAGTCTGGCCATTCCCCATTGACAAGCATTAACTTCCTTGAAGGAGGTTCCTTTAACTCTGTTGAAGTTTAAAACTATTGGATCTGCCTAGAGCCACTCTGGATCTGTCATAACCAATTGATAACGTTTGGTTGTGAATGGTGCAGGTTCTGCAGCAATGCGGTCGATGTACCGGTCTGTCGTGGTGATATTTACTGGTCAATCTACGTTCCTACTCTCATCTATGGTCATGAGCTTTGGGTCATGACCGAAAGGATAAGATCCCGGATACAGGCGGCCGAAATAAGCTTTCTCCGCAAGGTGGCTGGGCGATCCCTTAGAGATAGGGTGAGATGCTCGGTCACTCAAGAGGAGCTCAGTTTAGAGCTGCTGCTCTTCCACATCGAGAGGGGTCAGCTGAGGTGGTTCGGGCATCTGTTCTGGGTGCCTCCTGGATGCCTTCCCGGGAAGGTGTTCCGGGCACGTCCCACTGAGAGGAGACCCCAGGGAAGACCTAGGACTGCTTAGACTACTGCCCCCGCGATCCAGCCCCGGATAAGCGGAAGAAAATGGATGGATGGATGTGACGTAAGTTTTTTTTCCCGATCTCTGTGGGGAGGAAGGCCACAACATCATGGCCACGAACAAAACTCAGCAAAGATTGTTCTTGCTCCGGCTTTGCCTTCTGGATACTCGCCAGTGTTGCCACAACGGACCGTATGACAACATCATCGTTCTCTGCCACTCCCTCGGTTCGCTGCTTGGACCGGTAAACATTGGCCGGAGAAAACCTGCAAATATATACTGTACCGCAAACCCAGACAACTTACTCTAGGAAAATGAAAATTGATTAGAAGTACGTAGGAGGGTAGCCTGGGTTTCCCCATATTGCCTTTGTTGCAGCGCGATTTTATTCACCCTGCTTGGCAGTCTGGATAAAATGGACTGCATTTATATAGCACTTTCATAGACCCAATGGCCACCAAATCGCTTTAAATATTGCCTCACAATCACCCATTCACTCACTCATTCACACACTCGTCGGGAGCAGCTGGCGTTAGGTGTCTTGCTCTTGTACACCTCGACACTTGGTCATTTGGAGCCAGTGATTGAACCACCAACCTTCTGGTTTGTAGACAACCTACATTAACCACTGAGCCACTGGGACCAAATTTTTGCCTCAGCAAGGGGACCAATCACAGAACGGGGAGGGAGCAACAAGACGATTACGACGTCTATGCGAAACACTGAAGCAGTTTGTTTAGGCCTATGGATCAAACATGGCAGCAGAAGTTACCTTTCACTGCAGCCTTAGATATTGTTCTAAGTAGTTTAGAATGCAAATAAATCTCTGACCCACCGTCTTCTTCCTAGTCTAATTTCTTTCACTCTACATACATCATCTGGTATAATTGAAACGATTGGCTATAATCTATGTACAGGCCCATTTGATAGACATTTGAAAGCACCCTATAAAGGCATCTGGGCATTTGTAAACCACGCCTCAAATACGAGAAAATTAACATGTGGTTCCCAGACCATGTCTTAAGGCCATTGCACACTGAGTCTGAAATTCGCATGCGAAATTTTCGCACGTTAAAAAAAAAATTCGACCTCACGTTCTGTCAATCACGCTTGCACACCGCCTCTGAAACTTTCGTCCGTCATAAAAAAAATCAGATCGGGTTCGATTTTCTGCGTTTTTTCACATCCACAGCCAGCATTTTGAGAGGTTTTTTTGACAATTCAGGGCCGGGGGGAGCTTGTTTACTTCCGCACATCATTGCACATATGCGCAGTGCTTTCAGTTTCAGTTTTCAATTCGATCAAGTGTTTATGTTCTCTTCTCTCGATTGGATTATGAAAGGAATAACCTCCCCTTTCAATCAGATTGAAATTTCGGATCGATTAATGTGTGATTGAGCAGCCAATTCGATAACTAATGTATTATTTGGGTACAATATATAACATCTAGCCTATACAGCTGTTCTGTCTGCCCAGCGCTTGTGCGTGCGTGTGTGTGTCCATACCTTAGACATAGCCTACTGACAGTCTCTGTTCAGAATCGATTGGTTCACGGAAATTGGTGGTCTTGTTTTTATTCAATCCTTGCCATTAATGCTTGGATAACATGCCTTCGTCTCCTTCGATAAAAAAAATAATGGCTAATGCAGTGGCTGGGATATGTGTATATTACTGAAAGATGAACCTTATTTTAGTTTGCATTGTGACATTATTTGCATGTTAAAGGAACACTCCGACTTTTTGGGACTTTAGCCTATTCACCTTACCCCCCAGAGTTAGATAAGTCCATACATACCTTTTTCATCTCCGTGCGTGCTGTAAGTCTGTTTGACGCACCCACCGCTAGCCTAGCTTAGCACAAAGACTGGATGTGAATGGTTGCAGCTTTCATACTGATCCAAATGAGTGGCAAAATAACGCAAACGTTTTCCTATTTACATGTTGTGATTTGTATAGTCACAGAATGTACAAATAACAAAGTCAAATGAGACACAGACATCTTTTAACCGTATAAAACCTGGGAACTATTCTCTGAAGGCGAAGCACTGCTACGTTGACGGAGTAATAACCGCATCACCTGAGACGTGCTTTATTTGCTAAATTGTATGAGCTGTGACAATAAACAGGGGAGACCAGGTAATACAGTACCATGTTTCATTGATTTCCAACCAAAAACGCACCCAGATTTATAAATATCACATGAATAAATAATTATTATTACAGGAATCAATATATTTTAAATGCAATTTATTAGCTGAACCAAATGTATTCAACAGTAGCCTATATAATATACAGTATAATTGCATTACTATAGGATAGAATAAGGGGAAAGTAATCACCTGAGCCGTGGTGAGGAGCGGAGAGTTCGCTCAGTGTTTGGGTAACAGAGTCAGCAATTTATAAATAGTAGAAGCGTAGTTTAGAGTCATGGGTTTTCGCTCTATTGTAAATAGCTGTGACTGTAAACAGGAGAGGTAATACCATGTTTCACAGAATTCCAACTAAAAACGCTGACTGGATGAAGAAATGGCTAACTTACTCTGGATATTGATCCAAACACACCTAAATAGATTATCAAGGGACATTATGTTTGCTCGGTACATTTCAATGGACGACTATTTTGAAAAAATGGAATTTGCCACACGGACCATAATGTGCTTGAGGGTACGGCTATCCCATCGATAGCACAGACAGGACAAGTGGATCACCTGCGGCTGAGGTAAGTGTTATGTTTTTAGATTACCTACTGTAACAGTGCCATTAGCCAGATCTAATGTAACGTTAGTGACACTATTATATGATTAGGGTATGAATATGTTTTTATCTTGATGCGGACGCGCTTGGAAAAAAAACGAGCGCGTTCACCGCGTTGAACTTGAACGCGGCGCGCCTATTAGCCTAAATTTGAAATAACCATGGAAATAACGAACTTGAGCGTGCAAAAGGGTACGATAGGCTGTGAGTTCATTGTGCAAAAACAATTTGTGCTATTACTTTCCCCTTATTCTATCCTATAGTAATGCAATTATACTGTATATTATATAGGCTACTGTTGAATACATTTGGTTCAGCTAATAAATTGCATTTAAAATATATTGATTCCTGTAATAATAATTATTTATTCATGTGATATTTATAAATCTGGGTGCGTTTTTGGTTGGAAATCAATGAAACATGGTACTGTATTACCTGGTCTCCCCTGTTTATTGTCACAGCTCATACAATAAAGCAAACACCCATGATAAACTATATGCTTTTCTATCTAATGTTAGTAATTGCTGACTCTTTACTCCAACACTGAGCGAACACTCTGCTCCTCGTCACGGTGCGTCTCAGGTGATGGTTATCACTCTGCCCAAGTAGCAGTGCTTCGCCTTCAGAAAATATAGTATTTATACGGTCAAAAGATGTCTGTCTCATATGGCCTTGATATTTGCACACTCTGTGACTATACAAACCACAACATGTAAATAGGAAAACGTTTGCGTTATTTTGTCACTCATTTGGATTAGTATGAAAGCTGCAACCATTCACATCCAGTCTTTGTGCTAAGCTAGGCTAGCGGTGGGTGCGTCAAACAGACTTATAGCACGCACGGAGATGAAAAAGGTATGTATGGACTTATCTAACTCTGGGGGGTAAGGTGAATAGGCTAAAGTGCCAAAAAGTCGGAGTGTTCCTTTAAACACATTTTCCTTCTGAATTATCATTATAATAAGTTATTGAAAATATCTATTTCTGTATTGCAAAAATGTTTCTTTATACATCAGTCATTTTTGTTGTACTTTGTTTAAAGTAATAGTTTAATACAATATATTAGTTTTGCATATAATACAGTAAAAACAAAAATTATTTAATTATTTTCTCATCCTTTCTCATTCCAAACTGCCTTTCTTCTATGAAACAACAAAAGAAGATATTTGCAATAATGTTCTGATCATTATCTTCCATACAATTACAATTAATGAGGCTTGGAGTTTAAAAAATGCAAAATCTCCACAAAATCATACAATTTGTCTATATGATTTAAAAACTATATTCCATGACTTAAAATCTTGACATCTGCTCTAACTCTCCTTGCAGAGCTAAGCAAAATTATTTTGAGTCTTTTTAATGAATGGGTTGACCTGGATTTTCAAAACAAGCCTGAATAATTTGTTCATGAAATTAGATTGATCCCATTCTCAACACACTACTGAAGTCTTCTCGTTGCAGCAGTCACTAGCTTACTGTATTGGAGAATATAAATGTGAATAATGACTTGTATTTGTATAGAGAAATTAAATTGAAAAGAGTTTGTATACATTACTATAATGTGACTGTATACAGTGGATTCTTGTCGATGTTATAAAGACATCCTAAAGGTGTCTAAGTTCCTTCATCTAAAATGCTTGTTGTTTTAAAAATGTGTTTCTGAACTCGCACAAATTCTTAAGGGCTGGTGGATTGAGATGATGTCATAGTCTTTCTTTAATTTTAGCTCACCTGCTCTTCTTCTTTCTCCGAAACAAAGTCTTCTCACAAACATTACCCTTTCATCCCCCTACACACCCACACGAAGATCAATCCATCCCAGCATGCCGTGCATTTTTACACTCCTCGCATCCCCCCACAGTGGTCCGCTGAAAGCTCACCACTCAAATGGCAAACTTACTGCACGGACGATCACAGTTTATCAATTACCGCTGAGCTGTAGGGCCCTAAGTGGCCCTTGTTAAGTAATTACTACGTTTGATGCGAGCATGAGAATGCGAGAGCCTTTGAAACCGGATCAGGCAGACGGCGTGGGTTCTGCGCTGCACAGGGACAGCGGGAGGCTCATGAATGCCTTGATGGTCGCACAAAGAGAACGATACCTCAGGAAGGCGAGACGGTTTAAGAAACGGCCAGAAAGAGAAAGACATTCCAGAGGATGGCGGGGGCTCACAGGTGTCCTCAGCTGGAATCGGTCTGGCACGTGGCCTTAACGTTTAATTAAAGCATTCTGCAGGTGAACGGCTCTGCGCTGTTACTCTCAGGAACAAAGCGAAGATGGTCTTATGGCTTCCTAATGGTATGGAAAAAAGGACCATTCACCATCTCAAACTGAAAGTTGCTGTCTGTGATCAACAAAAGCCATTTTGAAGTGTATTTAAGACCTGCAAATGAGATAGAGACATGTTAAGAGCAGACATTTGTGGAATTTGTGGAATGGTTTGCGTGGAGGACCAAGCGTGGCACGTAGACAATAAGAGAGTCAATCTATCCTATACAGATTCTACAGAGTCTATTGTGTGGAAAATAGCTTGATACTGGGTACACGTTATTGTAGTTTTTGCTTCTGATGCTGTGCCCATGGAAGGGACTGGATGGGATAGATTTTCAGATTTTCAGGATTACTGTTGTGTAAAAATGTCCCCTTTTGGCCTAAGGGGAAAATAGTGAGCCTGCACTGAGCCAAAGTGACTTCAGGTCAGTTGTCAGCACAGCTGGGAAATGAACAGTTTTTTAAAGAGTCGAGACTAGATATGTGCTAATACAGACAATGAACTGAGAATTAAATGATTTAAATGCATTTTGCGAAGCGCAGTGATTTTAGTGTAATTTGTTTTCTTTAAGGGTGTTTCTTCTGTGGATGCACTCATGTCCCATGGAATGAATTTTATTTATGAAAAATATCAGATTTCAGCTGTTTCATTGTTAAATGTCACAACAAACTTTTTTTTACCATGCCTTTTTAAAAATGCTTTTAATACTTATATGCAAATTTTCAATCTTAAAATGAAAATTCATAATCTTGAAAATCCATAAAAATAATTACATTTAAACAAAGATTGAAATGAAATTTTTTTTCAAACATTCAATCACACAGTCGTGGCTTAATTTCCACCACACTGAACTAATAATGTCTGCTTTACCAAGAAGATGACTTTGTCAGTAGAAATATTTAATATTTTAACTTTACTTTTTTTTAAAACAAAAAAGTAAATATCACATGTGAATCAAATATTTTTTAGAATTATTTCCAAACAGGCTATACTTTTGACTTTTTTTTTTTTTTTTTTTTTTTTACAAAACCATTGTTTCTGTGACCAGAAACACAATTCATAATTTGGTGTGGTGGAATTGCTCAGTGTTGGGACACTAAGAGGAATTTAAAAATAATATGTTTGTATTCTTTTGTACATTGAGTGGAAAAATTAAACACGGGGTCAAAAGTGCCATACTTGACGAAACACCCTTTATTCCACTGTTATAAAATGCATAGATTTATCTTTATTTTTCATTGCATGTTAACACAACCTGTTTTGTCTTGCAGTTTTCCACTCAAGCGGTGCATTATTATGCATTTTTTTAATATAATGCAATGTGTTTTCAAACCCAATGACTTCATTAGCTAACTAAAAATGTCTATCATTCTCATTTGAAGGAATATTTGCACTTTCGCCTGCTCGCTGCAGTTCATCCTTTGTTTTCAATCCTGATGTTCTCTGTGAATTGTATTTCATTGCTTTGACACTTCCTGTTTATTTCCCAAATATCTTCTTTTGCTGTTCTACTTTCTCCACTCCTATCATTTGCCTTTTCGTCTTTTTTTTTTTCTTTCTCTCCATTTATTCCTGTGCCTGCCGTCGGATGCAGCCAAAGTACGTAGGGCATGGAAACTAAATCGCGTCAGTAGTCTTCGCAACATTTACAGCGTTGCCTCCAACGTTGAAGGTAACTAGCTCCAGTAAACAGAGCGAGGGGGAAGTCAGTGTACCCCTGATTTTTAGACAAGCCCCTCACACATTCCCTGTGATTATCCTTTATCCTTCAGTCCTCCCCGATGTACTGTTAACCCCTGAAACACTCCCTGCACGGCACTTACGGTTCTTAGAGCATGTAAAGATATGCTTTGCTTCCGTGATCGTGTTTGTATGTGTTAAAGTGTCGTGTTTGAGGTTCAGTTATTTAGTGATGGTAAATTGGATGATGCAATTTGGTGATATTGAACACATTGTGGGACGGCACATGCGTTTTGGCTCCTCCTCTTTGTACGCCCCCTTTCCCACGACTCCACCCCTCCTCTGCTTTATTTATTTGTTCACATTTTTCCCTGGATGTGAATAACTCCTGTAATATTTGCCAGGTTATTAATGCTGGATGCTTGAAAGGAGAGGGGATAATATGGGAATTAATGACCTGTGTCACAAAGCAATACTGTGTGCTTTGACATTTTGCTCGTTAATTTGTGTTTCCAAGCATTCAACTCTTCCACTGTACCCCAAGCACTGCCGTCTGGGCCGCGTGGAGGTAACACCCCCACCCTAGCCTGCCTCATTTCTGTGCATGCTGCATCTTTTGCTCTCCGAGTTGATTGCGTGCCGTTTGTTGGTAAAGGTTGCCTGTGTCAGAGTTCACAAATTTCCTTGCCACTGCAATATGCCTGAACATCAAACCACAAGAATAGAAAAGCTCAGAAATGATTGGATACTTTCGGTCTAAATTGAACAGAAAGTAATTATCGTCGTATTAGTAGCTTGTGGAATACGGAGATCAGTACCAGGCACCAGATGAATGATAGCTGCCCCATTTTAAAGTTTAAGGGCGAAATAGAGGGGAGGGGTGGCTGCCTGATGCCCTGTCATCGCAGTTTTTTGTGTTACACAATTGTTTTCTTATTAATTGTGTGCTAAGGGGAGGAGGCGGAGCCAATCTTCATATTTGCCTCTGAATATCATCTTTCTGCATTGTTGCTTTTCATAATTGTCAAATACCGCCCTCTCCCCAACAGCACTGCAATTTAATTAGGGTGAGAACATTGCTGCTGACCCCAGAGGGCCCGGTGCCTTTGAAGGGTGGGTCCAATCTAGGCTGGGATGCTCCAGTGATCCCACCAACCCCCAAACCTTGCAAATTTTAATAATAATAAAAAACAAAAAAACTTAAAATGAATAAATAATAGGCCCAGGCTCCCCAGCCACTTTTTGTTGATGTTTTAAGTTTGACTTTTGCTGCAAATGAGCAAATCATTTAATGTATGCTTGTTCTTTTGATCCAGAACAGGAAAGATCTCTTTCATTCCCTTTTGGAAAGTTTGGAGAGTGGAGAGGTTTAAGCATTCCGTCTACCAAGCATGTCTTTCTGTAAGGGAGGAATTTTTGGATTTAAACACAAGGCTCTTTTACAGCAGTGAGGGTGGCTCATGGCCCTGCGGGACCTTTAATGTGACTTGTATGATAGGAGTTCAATTAGGCCTGTGATTGACTGAAGGAGAGGAAATGGTGCGACTGCACAGATTTCCCGCTGATTAAACTTGTGAAATGGCCTCACAGGGAGATGATTCGAAAAGCTGTCTCAGAACATAGTGTAGCTAGAAGAGAATTGGTTTGAATTCTTATTTATGGAAAGAAGAACAAATAAGCTGTGAATACAATTGATAGATGTGTTTTAAACTTGCATTCGGCAAAATAACTGATTCACAGAGCCAGACTATCAGCATAAATAAAGTCTGGTCCACATTACAGCTTAATCTGGCAAAAACTGCCCCTTTATCTCATTCCAAACCTGTACAACTGAACAATGACAAGTCCTCACAAAAAAAAAGTTGTCTAAACAAAGTCAATTAACTTTGTGCAAAACAATTAAACCATGTCTTTTTTCCCATAAAAGAATGTGAATGGTGTGAGAGTTGTTACCTTTGATGCCACTGACCATAAGCCCCTACAAACACATTCAACATGTTCACTTTAGCTGTTGTGATACACGACCTGACCTCTTTCTAAATAAGTTTGCATTCAAACTAACATTGATAGCCAATCTGAATCCATCCAGCTTTAAGGAACTAGAGTGTGGTCCAGTTCTGGACCCAGGCTTGGTTCCAACTGGAACTCAAGATAAAATAACAACTGTAGCACCATTTTACCATTTCTGTATTTTAAAGTGAGCAACACGTCAAAACAATGGACCGGTTCACGCCACAAGCACCCAGGGTTGTTAATGATA
>NW_024121257.1:188157-287946 GCF_016745375.1 Pimephales promelas | reverse complement strand
GTGTCCGCTTCAGTAAGCTTGGTGTCTGATGACACGGTCTCGTCCTTAATTACTGCCTCTTCTGTTTGCACAACGGCTGATGCTGTTGATGTGTAATATAACGCTGTAATGGCTTGTCATAATCACCAGCTTTGACGACCTGTTTGCCCACACACCAATGGAAATGGTCGTCTTTTATTGGTTGTTTTCATCTCTGGGGTTTTTTTTTGGGACTCCAATCAGACCTCATTGTTAGCATTAACCAATCCCAGAGTGATTCTACTAATCGCAGATGCAAATGGAAAAAACTGTATCGAATGGATGGATGAAAAGACATGGATAGCATTTAGTCATAGGTCAATTCTTGTACAATTTAAGATAGAAAGATTTTTGTAAGCTGTTGCATATTATAGAATAATTATCCTTGGTCAGCTATAGGATTGTGTTTCAGGACCCAGATTTAACACTGCGATGATCCGAGTCGCAACCCGACGCAGTATCAAACTTGTTTATTGTACAAAAGTAAACACAAATGTCCTTAAAATGTTTTCAGAAACTTTTAAATACATTTTAATGGTTTCATGCTCCCTGCGATGGTTTTCTTTTTTGTCATCAAAGATGCTTTCCATCATTTTGAGAGGAAAAAAAATATGCATCTGGACAAAATAATAAAATAACATGTTAGGTCTATAATATTTTATCAGATCGCAAGAGCACAGTCTGTTATTTCTCATATTATGAAAGCTCAAAAAAAAAATGAAATGAATGCTATATGATGAACTTTTTTCTGGTAAATAACCTTTTAATGTAAACTAGGTTTGTTCATTGTTAAAAGTTGTCACAATTTGTGTCAAACAGTTTTGGATAGATCAACTAAATCTACCTTTTTCTCATCACTATATTTTTCTTCTGTCATTCAAACCCTTAAAGGGCATATTGCAGGTTAGAGGACCCAACGAGTCAATGCATAGAAAAACAATGTAGGAACTAGATTTTCTTTAAAATATACGTATAAACACGCCACAGAAGCTTCTGCAGTCGTTTTTGTGAGAAAATGTTACTTCCGCGTCTGAAAATGGGCGTGGCGGGCGTGACGCAATGAGCGGGAGAGCGGTCGATTCACACAACAGGAAAACAATGGATCGCATGACATTTCAGACGCTGAGGAAATACACCAGTGGCGGAAATTTTGAATTTAGTAGATGTGATTTCCTGCATTCTGGTGCATTTTAGGCCTTAGGCCATGCCCTTACCTATACCATTAAAATAACTTAAACCAGTCAATACCAATGATCAAATAATACAATAATAATAATAACAGTTTGACAGTTAATGATAATGAACAAGTTGAATGTTTATTATGCTCTGTGTGCTGACAGAAAAAGTGCAAACGCATAATATTGATAAATTATAATATAGGTAATACAAAAAATAATAAGTAATACAACAATCTAGTTTAATCAATCCCCAGCTGTAGACTATATATTTTTGACAATTGGATAATGGATAACAATGTGTTGATACTAGAGAAAGAGAGAGAGAAAAGGCTGTGAAAAAGAGGGTGGGACAACGTTCTTGATTGTAACACCCAAGTATAAGAAGAAAGTTGATTTGAACTAGTATGAAACACAGTAATCTAGCTCGGAACTTAAAAACATCAAAAACAAAGCAAACACACAGGTATTAATATTCCTATAACTATTTTAATATCAAATGTGTGTGAAACAGTGTTTATGTGTGTGTGAGTGAGTGAGTGAGTGAGTGAGTGAGTGACAGAGACAGACAGATCAATTCCCACGACTAACTTTACATTATTTCCACTCGACGTCACTGGCGCTGCCATTCTGCTCTCATCTGAGGTAAAAAAAAATGTCCCGTGGTGCGCGTGCACGGTGCACTCCCCTAATCTGATACTGTGGGCGATATTTTCAGCGCCCCCAAACCATAAAATTTGACGGCGCTGATTGGCGAAATATAAACTTTTTTGCATAGCAACCGGGGAACCATTGGCTTAAATTCCAGCACTGTGGGGCTGAGCGAACTGGCGCCCTGAGAAGACAGCCTATTGGCTATACTACTACACCAACATGATAAAAGTAACGAAAGTGTATGCAAATATCATTCTGGTGAGTTCAAAACACTTTTAAAAGTAAAACCATTATTAGCATATAATTAACACAGATTATTTTTCAAAATGATAAATTATAATATATATTAAAAAAACAGACAAACAGGTCGGAGGGAGGGCGGCGCCCCAGCGCCCTCTATGGGCGAGCCGCCCCTGAAATACACGTATGACGGATCAAGCCATAAAGTTATGAGCCTGCTATGCTAAAGAGATCAGGGACAGGCCAGGATAATGTCAGACAGAATGGTCAGAGAAAAATTGACCTGTGATGTGAGGAGAACCAGTGGAGAACAGGACAGGTGCCTTTTAGGTGAGAGACGTGCTTATAGTATACACGTTCGCTTACATACACTGTGCTCACAATACTGTACAGATTCTATAACAGGCCAGCAGACATTAGTATGTTTAGGGTAGATTTATATACTATTAAATGTATAAAAACTTTACTTGAGTATATTTCTATACTAAAAGCATAGGCTATACTCGGGTAAATTTTTAATACATATTTTTCACCTTGGTTATAACATAAACAGAACATTAAAGGTTTGAGTATTTAAACAACCAATTTTGTTTTTCAATTACAAGTTTTATTTAGGGCATGACATGACTAGTTACCTATATAACACTATTTGATGCCATTGGTAGTATACCACGATCAATATTCTTGCTTCGGCATACCATGTTGAACTCCATCATATCGCCGGGATGCTAATCATTTGATCTGAAGTGAACGCTACACACGACCGCGTTTCCCGAGCCGATGCAGAGGAGAAATCCCGTCTCTTCACCTGCTCAACCCGCACCAGGAACGAAAGATAGGCTATATAGCACCGTCACTTTTATTGTAATGGAAACTTGTGGACTCGATCTTGAAGTCCTGACAGGCTGGAGTTTTTGCAATCTCCACAAACACAATAATTTACCATGACGATGATAAATTAAAATGCAAAAACTAACGATAGCACACTGACTGACGAGCGCTCTCACTGAACACCAGCCTGCTCTCACTGAGCCGAGGCTGCGGCTCCCTGATATGACGTCAAATGACGCGATGTTGAAAAAAAAGCCGTTTTTACTAGCAGTCCAAGAAACGCTCACTTTATCTTCTAAATTAGTGTCCTTATGTTGTTTTAAAACATTTTAAATCCTGCATTAACTTTTCATATGGTATTTTCATACAAGGTTATCTATAAATTTCGATTTTTTTTTTTTACCTGCAATATGCTCTTTAAGAACAGACTGGGTTAAATGTACTCCTAATGCACTGATACAGATTTTAGACCTGTTACTTTTCTTTAAAAAAAAAAAAAAATCGTATTCCCCTTCTTTATTTCAATTATCTCAGATACTGAGCCCCTGGATTTTAGCTGAGTGCAAAGTGGCCACACTTTTAAAGAAAAAAGAAAAGAAAAAATATAGTTTGTCAAATTCACTAAACATATTTAAAACTCGCATGTATTAAATCTCTAATTAATATCCTCATCAGGGTGAATTAGAGGAAGTGTGCGTCATCATATACCGTCCCCCTCCTCCGTTTGACTGTGAACAGGTTCCTCTCATCAGCAGGTGTCTGCTACACAGGCATCAATTAGAGTGTTTGCGGAGGCTAATAGGATGAAACTCAATCAGGGCTCTTAATTGCTCAACTATGTGAAAAAGAAATCACATTAATGCAGCTGATTAAGTGGATGGCAATAGATGCAACCTAATTAGTGAGGGGAAAAATACCTCATCCATGTTCACATCCATTATAAGCACAACTTTTTTTTTTTTTGCACATAACTATTGCACTGTTTTGTTAAACGTTACGCGATGCTTTAGCGCAGTACAGTTTGATAGATGAATCTATGCAGAGCATCAATTTTAAATGCACATCTGCCCCTGAAGTAGCCAGATGATGGTCTTTTCACCAACCGTTAACATTCGAGCACTCCAACTCTAAACGAAATCCCTCAAGTGGGTTGCCCGTCCTTTATTTTAAATCGAGAGTTACATATGGACCAGTCCCCAGAGTGTATGTCCTAGATGAAACACAATAACATACGTTCTTCAATAGAGCAGCTACGTGGAGTGTTTGGCCTTAATGAGCTGGGGCAAGGCTTTGAGAGGGAGCGTGTACCACCCGGAACTGCCATACATCAGCTGAGTGCCAATCAAATAACACAAAGACCTGAAGACTCTCTGTGTATGTGTGCTGTACTGAGCAATTTACGGCAAGAGCATAACATGTCCATCCCTCACTAGAGGCCAACAAAAGGGCAATTCAAAGCCAAGAGCTCTCAACACGGTTTAACAAGCCACAGGAGAGCCCTTCAGGATTGGCGGGCCAACAGCTTGCGGCTGGTAATTGCATCCCTATTAGCATTGAGTAACTTTCATCATCAACGCAAGCAAAGCCGCGCGCAAATCCAGACAACGCAGTTAGAATCCAAACACATGCTGCGATGGCAATGCTGTGATCTGTGGAAAAGGAAAAGGAAGATTTTACATGTGCTCTAAAAAGCATTAGCTGATTTTCTGCATACCAAAGTAAAGTGCATTTCTTCACCATGAATTTCAAACATGTCGATATTGATTTCTTCACCTCCAGAGGGTGGGAAGGATTAACTGTGCTGGACAAAATAAATTTAGTAGACACTTTTCATCCAAAGTGTCCAATGCTTTTGGAGTAATCTTTTTGTCATTTTTACCTTTAGGATTATATGCAGAATGTTCATGGGAAGGAGATCGACCTGCTTCGGACTACGGTGAAGGTTCCAGGGAAGAGGCCCCCCAGGGCCATCTCCACATGTGCGGCCCCCGGTCCCAAAACCAATGGGTTGACCAAGGACATGAGCAACCTGCAGCTTGGGCAGGCACCAGGTAACGTGATCATGCTCTTTTTGTTTTTTGTTTTGTTTTTTGCTTTGCTTTGCTTTTTGTTTTTATTTTGCTTTCCGCTTTGCTTAGTTTTATGATATATGTATGTCTATGGATGGATGGATGGATGGATGGATGGATAAAACAAAATGAGATAATATAATTTTTTTCTATTTAATATAGTGTATATATATATATATATATATATATATATATATATATATATATGAAGAGTTCAGATGCAAAAGCCTCTAAATGCCATTTAAAATTTTTCTTCTTTAATGATGATCTTTATCAAACTTGTATATTTAAGTTCAGTAATTTCACTTAAATGGCAATGATAATTACCTATTAATTGTTATTTAAGTGAAATTACTGAACTTAAATATACAAGTTTGATAAAATTCATCATTAAAGAAGAACATTTCAAATGGCATTTAGAGGCTTTTGCATCTGAACTCTTCATATATATACAGTGGTGTGAATAAGTGTTTGCCCCATGCTAAAGTTGCCTAAAAAGAGGAATAAAAAATCATCTTTTGGATATTAATCGTAATGCCTTAATTAGAAAAATGAGAAACTCCAACCTTTAAGGACACAAATTTTCTTTGTGAATGAATAATGTATCATAAATAAATAAATGTTTTTCCTTAAAATACAGGGTGCATAAGTCATTGCCCCCCTATGTTAATTCCCATAGAGTCAGGCAGATTTTTATTTTTAAAAGCCAGTTATTTCATGGATCCAGGATAATATGCATCCAGATAAAGTTCCCTTGGCCTTTGGAATTAAAATATCCCCACATCATCACACACCTTCCACCACACCTAGAGATTGGCATGGGGTACTTTCCATAAGACCATCTTTCAATGCAAATCAAACCAGCTATTAGGCTAACTGAAGTAAAACCAAGTAAAACTTGGTTAAAGTAAACCTGAAGTAAACCTGAAGTAAAACCTTAAAGGTTGGAGTTTTCCTCATTTTTCTAATTAAGACATTAAGATCAATATCCAAAAGATGTTTTTTTTATTCCTCTTTTTAGGCAACTTTAGCATGGGGGCAAACACTTATTCACACCACTGTATATATATATATATATATATATATATATATATATATTGCCCACCCTTCCAGATAATATGAGCATGCTTGATTTTTGTTTATATATATATATATATAATAATTTTATAATAGAATAAAATGTACACTGGCCATTCTTCCAGGGTGTTTTTCAGACTAAAGCCTGAGAAGCGACCATACATATGGTAAATGGATGTATGTATAATAAAATATATAAAATACATATTAAAAATGATATAATACATTTCCTTACATTGTAAGTAATGTAAGGAAACACTTGTTTTCCTAGAAAACAAATGTATTAATGTGTCTTAATGTCATTATAATGGGCCTCAGAAGTGCGCAGTCTTCATTAGTAGAGAATTAAACAATTAAGTTATTGTTTAGTTATTCGTATACACACTCATTGGATCAACAATCATTAAGCCCCCCAAGGAGTGTTAAAGACCCTTCTCAGGCACACACACACACACACACACACACACACACACACACAGAGCACCAGAAGGACCAAACTAATAGCATGAATATTCAGTGACCCATAATACATGTACTAATTATTGTCATGAATATTAATGCAATCAGCGCTCGTTCTCCAGTCAGGCAAGTCCGAAATGAACACTAATGAGAGGGAGCGAGGGAAGGAGGGAGGCTGCGGTAGAGGAGAAAAGAGAGATATTTCACAGCGTTAAGGCAGTGAAAGCTTTTGTAAGTCGAGTATTTGACTGTGGGGCTGGATCACATGCACCTCTTATTCCTTTGGTCTTAACATCTCCTTTTGTGAAAGCTCCCATTATCCACCAAATCCATTATAGCATATCTTCACACACTGCTGTTCTTGCACTGTGTGTGTGTGTGTGTGTGTGTGCGTAAACCCTGATACATGCATAGTGTTTATATTTTTTTTTCTTCCAGATGGCCTCGGATGTAAAAATGTAGTTTATCAGGCCTCTCCTGAGTACGCTCAGATCTTGCCATTTACCCAAAGGTGCTGCCGTCTGATTTATCCGCTACAATGGAGATTAAATTGAGTCATGACATTTCATTCAGTCGAGTTTGCAACGGGCCATTGGAGGCCCGTGGGTACACCTTTTTCCAACAACATATTAAAAACCAGAAAAGAACCCTTTTTTTGACTACATCAATTGTTTTGTGTGCACTGACTGTAGCTAGAGCAAATAACGAGTGGTATCATCACATCAGCGTTATTTACATTTTGTTCGCTGCTATTGGACAAACTGTCAAAGGGTTAGTTCACCCAGATATGAGAATTATTACTCGCCATCATGACGTTCCAAACCCGTAAAAACGCAATTTTTTTTTGGATGAAATCTGAGAGGTTTCTGTCCTTCCATAGACAGCCTAAGCAACTGCAGCTCAAACGTGCGGTGTAACCAATGAGGTTCGTTCTTGTGTTACGCAGCACGTTTGAGCTTCCGCAAGAGGTAAGTTCTCACGCAGACTGATCTCATGTGTGTGACACGCCAATTTGTATTTCCATTTATGAACGCCGTTGACTTAACGTTATTACTGTATATATAAATCTATGACTTACCTCAACCCCGTCCCTAAACCTGCCCGTCACATAGATGTACATTTTGCTTCATTTCGCTCGGACATTTGACGGCGTGTACAGACACGCGGAATGACGCGGACGTTAATGGCGTAGACATACACGCATACACGCGGATAGCTCAAAATGCGTCGACATAACACGCAACTTGACTCGAAAAGTCATGATGTCATGTTGTCTCACGTGTCATTTAGGTTTGGTTGAGCTTTTTTTTTATCAGTGATTATATCCAAGTAAAAGCCCAAATTAAATCTGTTTATCATAAAAAGTTTGGACAATTTGGACTAAACCACTCAATTCATATGGATTCGTTTTCCTATCTAGTGTGAACTTTTTGATGCGTCAAAGTTGCAGTTGCGTAGGCTGACAATGGAGGGACCGAAAGCTCTCAGATTTAATCAAAAAGATCTTCATTTGCGTTCCGAAGATCAACGAAAGTCTTAAGGGTTTGGAACGACATGAGGGTGAGTAATTAATGACAGAATGAATCGTTTTTGGGTGAACTATCCCTTTAAATTGTCAGAGTTGAATTTCATCTGTCGGTAAGCCCAGCAGCCTTATGGTTGATTGTGTTTGAGTCAGTATTTGCATGTCATATAATATCTTTCTCACATTTGTTTGTGCTCAGTTGTGCTGTAATCTTATTAGTGCGATTAGATATGACTTCCTATGATGTCCACTTTAATTTCCACGCGAGTCAGACAAACCTCTCGCACAGTTTAATGATGACTCACGGTGGTGATAATTAACCTTTAAGTAATCTGATGTCACTATTATGCTCCTTGACGAGAACAAATAAAGAAGTTTGGTGCATGTGTGTTAGTTATGCTTATTATTATTGTCGGACTCGTTACCAAAACTATTATGAAGGCAACAGCTAATTAGGGATGCCTCTACATTACACCTCTGATTGCAGTAAGATAATCTGTATTCTCTTGATGTGGGGGGCATTAAAATGACTTACTGTTTTGTTACCACAACAATGTGTACAGTGTACATGTACGATATAGAAAATAGATTTGCTAAATATTACATTTAATGGGGGATGATTCCCCCAAAAATGTAACCCATCATTTACACATTTACCCATGTCATCTCAAACCAAGACTTTCGTCCATCTTCGGGAACACAAATGAAGACATTGTGAAAGTAATCCAAACAAATTGAGCTGTTTAATCCAAGTCTTCTCAAGAAGACACTTTATATGATTAGCAGATTTAATTTAGGCTTTTATTCACATACAAAAATTGATAATTGAATTTTAATTTTGTTGAATGAAACTCTAGAATTATTAATTTTTTAAAATGAACAGTAAATGATGGTAAAGGTAATTACCATCCACAATTAAATGTCCAATATCAACCGATATTGCTGAATGTGAATAAATAAATAAAAAAATCTATTATCGGCTGATGCCTACTTATTGTACAAAAAAAAAATTCATTTTTTTTTCATTGAATTTTTACTTTTGATGAGTAACAACTCTATAAGTGCCTTGGGTATCTTATAACAATGGTGTATTAATTATCATGCGTCTCTCTCACAGGCTCTGTGACCAGTAGTTCCTCAGCGTCTCAGATGGCGAGTGGCATCAGTCTGGTGTCGTTTAACAGTCGGCCGGACGGGATGCATCAGCGCTCATATTCTGTATCCAGCGCTGACCAATGGAGTGATGCCACAGTCATCGCCAACTCAGGAATCAGCACGGGTAAGTGCCGGACATGTGATGCCGCCGCAAACTGCAGAGGGGGAGGGGGGCTTTTGGGTTGTGTACTTGTATACATGTTGTTTTCTTAAAGGTTTTTCTTCAGAACAGAGAACAGAACCTTAAACAGTGATTTGTTATCGTCTAGTTGTAAACGCACACATACACCCACTCCACCTTTCATTGATTCTTGTGTCAAGCTCTAATGCTGCTTTAACTGTTTATCAAAGTAATGGCCACTCAGGAGAAGCACATTACCAAAGGCCCATCTGTCGACGGCGAGTCGCTAGCAGAAGAGAAATGTTTGGAACATGATGTTTATCAGTCTGTCACCTTTCTGTTGTCATAGATAATTTCATACTTTGCTATTTTTATGAAATCTCTCCTGTCTGCAAAGCCACAGGGGGAAATGGGAACACACAGATGGAAGTCACAGTTGGACTGACAGCTGTCAGACAGCATGTGTATGTGTGCTGATGACATGGTGTGACTTGTTTTAGGCTTGTCGTTTGACCCTTGTCTGTAGTTGCCTCTGTGTTTATCCCTGATAACGATTAAAGCTGTGAAAAGCTTAAACGGGCGCATCAGCAGGACACTACACACACAGCTGAGCCACAGACCCCACACATGACGTCAGCAAAGGAACTTGTTGTATGGTACTCAAAATACATCAGTCGTGTACAGTCAAAAGTTTTGGATCGGTCAGGTTTTTATTGTTTTTAAAAGAAGTCTCTTCTGCTCACCAAGCCTGCGTTTATTTGATTAAAACGAAACAAAAACAGTAATATTGTTAAATATTATGACAATTTAAACAGCATCATTACTCCAGTCTTCAGTGTCACATAATCCTTCAGAAATCATTCTAATATGCGGATTTGATGCTCAAAAAACATTTGTGTACAATTTATTTTTTTTTTTCAGGATTCTTTGATGAATAGAAAAAGAAACCGCATTTACACTTCCTTTTACAGTCCCATTACATATGTACATACTATGTACTTATCATAGTAATTACAATTACTGGGTAATAACTAGGTACTAACCCTGAACCTACCCCTAACCCATATACTTACCTTATATTGGCCATTACTTTTTACACTGTAAGTACATGTACTGTAAGTACTGTACTGTAAAAGGAAGCGTTACCAATCTTTCTCCCTCTCTCAGGCCCGTAAATGAACACAGACTTGATGAATTACACTTTTAAAATGTATTATCAAATTGAAGATTGCTAAACTGCCAGCTTACCGGTGTTTTCAGAAATCTAATTTACATGATCAGTCAGGCCATATTTACTTCCAAATAGTAATTAATCCACACTGATTTCAAATCCATAGTGTAATCCAATGTAATGTAAATGTAAAGTATGGATTCAGTCAGACTTGGTAAGTAGAACGTACTGTTTCTATGCCTGTCACTTTGTGTGGAATAATTGTAAAAGAAATAGCTTTATAGTGCATTGTCAACATTTTCAGAGTTCAGCATTCTGCTTGCAGCAAAAATAGGTTTAACGGCAAAACACTTCAATCTCAATCTCAATTCTTGCACTACATAAATATATGAAAAATGTGGGGAAAAAAAACATTCTGAAAATTCTATTTTCACAAAGTGATCCCTTTAATGGTGTATAATACTTTCATAATTAATAATAAATTATTTTTGTGACAAAATGGTCATAGTTTTTAAAAGAACAAAACCGACAATATAAATATCCACTGTAGTGTGAACAAAATGAAATGGCATGTTTACATTTATTAACCAAAAGAACAAATTGTCTGCACACTTGAGTCCTTCAAGCCAAATTTAATGCCAAGCTTTCGGTGATACAACCATCCTCAGGGCATACACAAACAAAATGTTACCTTCCATTTGACTATGTTCAACTAGGACAATCAACAGTGATAACCCACACCTGCAGAGGCTAGGTAGGGACAGTTGTAGTCCACTGGTGGGAGTTGTAGTTTTTTAAGGTGATCAACCCTAACTTCACTTAAGTGAAGAAGTGAAAAAGTGAAAAATACAAGAAACAGACGTGAATATATACAAAAAGTATACACAAATATAGGTACATATACAAATATATCCACACTTTCATTCCTGCTTACAATATAAGTACATGGAGACTGCAAAAACATCAGAAACACCGTCATAAACTGCAGTATTCAAGACTTAAAGAAGGAACAAAAAATCAATACAGCTATGACTATGTTTACATTTATTAAAAGCAAGTAATCAAGAAACAAACAAAAACAAACAAGTGTTAATTTGATGAAATTCAAATAAATAATCCTCTCTTTCTCATTACTAAAAGCATATCTATTAGCCGTCTCTGTGCATATCACCATGTGTATCAGTGACTTTAGCAGTGGAGTTAGTGATTATCACTGCTTCAGTGATGTTCAGGAGTGATGTTCGGACACTGCGGCGCTCCGGAGGGCTCTGTTGTGAGGTTGTGTGAGTGCTCGTATCCTCCCCCCCAAGGAATCTCTTAAAAATAACCTTTCTGCTGGCTTAATGATGTGTCTGTCCACGGCCTGACTGGATCAGATCTGATGGCTGGATGACGGTAGTGCCGGACGCTGACTGCTTGTCACCTCTTGCCCCTAGGAGCTGGCGGGAATGAGATCTTGTCTTTCTCCTGAGAGAAATGGAAAGAGATAAGTGGTAGCAGAGCAATTAACTGACGTTCCTTGCACTGCACTTAGAGGGAGAGACTGTTGACTAACCTTTAACCTTTTGTTTTTGTTTAGCCTGGAAGCTTAAATAATTTTCTCAACTATTATTATTTCCTGCTTTTAGATTATTCTGATATGTGTTACTATCCACACATCAAACAGAATATTAAACACGTATATTGTCATAGAGTCCATTTCTGGTGGTCTATAAGTTTATTCATTTCCCACTATGTAGTTCTTGGAACTAAACAGAGACTTGAACTATAAATTCAAGATCATAAAAAGCCTTAAACAGGGCTGTACATTGACTTTATTTGCACATAACTCTAGTGCTGCAGAGGTTGAATGTTTTGTAGCGCGGGACGCTCAGGCCACACAATGGGCTTTATGCACAGCTGCACTACTTCCTGAACTTAATATAAAGGGATAGTTCATTTAGAAATTAATTTGTGCTATGTTTTAGCTTACCTCAAGGGGATCCAAGATGTAGGTGTCTTTGTTTCCACAGCATTTTCAATTTTGGCATTTTTTGGTCAAACCGTTGTTGTCTATCAGTCATACACTGGAGGTGAAGGGGGTCCTCAATCGGTTCACCTCAAAGAGCATACACAGAGAAGTCAAAATTAAACATGACTCGTACATGTAAGTACACATTGATGGTCTAAGACACGAAATGAGCGGTTTGTGTGAGAAAACGAACAGTATTTATATCGTTTTACCTCATGTAATCATAGCCATGACAAAAAAATCTGACGGCACGGGCGCTTCGGTCTCCGCATGCGGTTGAAGTGATCGCTTGCGCGCCTACGTCACTCTTTGTTTATACAGAGATTTCGGAAGTTTTACCTTTCACTAAACATATTTAGATATACGGGAAACCGCAATGGAAGACGATTTTGGTATATTTAAATATGTTTAGATAAAGTCAGAATATGTGTATAAAGTCAGAATTGAAAGGTAAAGATTAGCTTCTTTACCTTATGGTGACTTTATAATCTTTTAAGCATTTTAAAAGGTAATTGCAACTTTTTATCTCACAATTGCGAGTTTACATCTTGCAATTCTGACTTTCTCAGAATAGCGAGATATAAATTCAGAATTGCGTGATAAATTCAGAATTGCAAGATATAAAAATGTGGTCCCACTTTATATTAAGTGGCTTTAAATACCATATACTTACATTGAAATTAATAATTTGATACAATGGACTTATTGTGTACATACATATTTTTACATTGTACTTATATTTAAAAAATACCAGCATGTAATTACAGCCGTAATTAATTTATGTAATTACATCTGTAATTACACAGCTGACCCATCCCTTACACTTAAACCTACCCTTAAACCTACCCATACCACCACACCTGTCCCTAACCTTTCCTGTATCCCACCTCAATAGCACCAAAAGTGATTTACAATACAACATGAGCACAATAAGTACATTGTACTTATTTTTAAATGTAAGTACGTAGTACTTAAAGCCACTTAATATAAAGTGGGACCATGTAAAGCTAAACTATAAAAATTAACTCGCAATTCTGACATTTTTCACTTTTTTCCTCAATGGCGAATTTATATCTCACAGTTCTGACTTTATAACACAAAATTGCGACTTTATATCATGCTATTCTGACTTAAGTCAGAATTGTGAGATGTAAACTCGCAATTGTAAAAAAAAAAAAAAAACATTTATTTTATTGTTTTATATGTTTTATTCTGCGGCGGAAACAATGGAAGCTCAATGCCTTTCTAAAAAGCACAATGTGTTGTATTCAGGAGTTACCAGGGTAACTGCTATATTTGTGCTGTTCTATAAGTGCCACTTACTGTCAGAGAGTGAAGCTGCATTTATATTTGGCTGGTAGATCGAAAAGAAGCTAATGCATTCAAAAAAAAACTGAACAATTTGGATAGGATCATTTTATTTAAAAAAAATGTCTTTGTCAAAACCGGTTTCATTTGAACTGTAAAGTTGTTTAAATTGTCATTTTATGGTTTATATGTTACCATAGACGTTGCTCCTCACCCATATGGTAATAGTTTTATTTGTGCTGGTATTAAAAAGGTCTTACAAAGCTTTACATTTTTGCAGATGCCTGCAGAAACTTGTGCTTTTTATGCAAAATAAACTGAACCAAGCTGTTTTGACCTGAGATCATTTAGATATACAGATGCCTTTAAAGTGTAATTGTAAGAGAGGGTCAAAGTTGAAAAGAGTTGACACTCGGCTGTGTGCTGTCTGAATGAGTTGGACCTCATCAGAGCAGACTCGTTCTGACTGGACATGGCTGCCATTTGAGAAACTCAGCCTCAGTAATGAGCTCTTTTATTCCAGAAGAAACAAAGCCAAGTCCGTTTAAAGGAGATAAGATCCCCCTCCAGTGATCGTTCTCTCTGTGTCTTTTTGTCCCGCTCCACGTTGTCTTGAGGGCATGGGAAAGGCAGTGACATCCTTGTCTCTTTACCTGGAGCATCCTTTGCCCCAAGCAGACAGTTGTGCACAAAAATACCCCCTCGGTCCCTCCCTCCGTGGCTATTCCTGAGCCTCCCGCTCTCTCGCTTAAGCAGCAGAAGTAATGAGTGTCTGTTTGATTACATCTGCTGTGTTTAGGTGCTCTGGGGAACATGCTTTTGGTCCGACTTGCCTTAAGATAAATGCCTGGCCGTCCTGATGTCACGTCACCCAACTTGTTGAGTTATGCACCCGTTATTTTTTTTTTCTCCATAGGGATGTCCCTTCTCTTATCTGTTCCCTTTGACTGCCCTAAATGTTTTCTTGCTCTCTCTCACTCACTGCATCATACTCCTGGTTTACTTTTCTTTTTAGTTCTTTAGGGCTGTTTTGACTTGGCCCAGTAAGCAACCATGTAGAAACCACCAAGATTGAGCTAGTAATGGCCTACCAACAACCAAGAAAATGGATGTGTTTTTTTTTTTTGTCGCTTTCACATTGTTCCGGATAAAACTTTGAGCTTTGTAAGATTCTTAAAAGTCTCTTTTGCTCACCAAGGATGTATTTATTTGATTAAGAATACAGTTAAACCGTAATATTTTGAAATATTACCATTTTAAATTACTTTTTAAAATTCTAATTATGGCAAAGCTTGAAATTACATTATCATTACTCCAGTATTCAGTGTCACATGATCCTTCAGAAATCATTCTAATATGCTGATTTGGTGCTGAAGAAACATTTCTTATCATCAATGTTGAAAATAATTGTGCTGCTTTAATATTTTATATTTGTTTGAGATTCTTTGAAGGACATGTATTTGCATCCTTCTTCTAGATTTTTCCGTTTGGCTTTAACCTCCCCTACTGCACAGCATACAACAATAAATTATGATACATGCTACACCAGAAACACAAACTATCTATTATGCTTTCGAATTGTTTTTGACCAAATACATCATAAAATCACAGATGAGTAACAAATGTCAAGCTATATGCTTCACAATTTATAAGATATTAACTTTGTTTTTGCTCAAAACCCACTTCAAACCATCATCGAGTGCTTGTAATAACTAACGCTTGTGATCTAAAGTTCTTTCTGACCGTATAATGGATAGACATGTATTAGTTGTAGTGTTTATAATGGACTGAACGTTCCGCTACGCCTACTTAGCATTTCTCATGTAAACATATTTTAACTGAACTGCATGAAAACACAAACAGAACATATAACTTGGAAAGCAGCACTCTGTATGCTGTTTCAAG
The DNA here is from genome assembly GCF_016745375.1 of Pimephales promelas. Next base: position 272,227 of record NW_024121257.1, on the reverse strand, counting down.
CTCATCATAATGCATAATTCAGGGGGAAATTAATAGAATTTATATACTGTATAAAGAACATGTGATAATAAATTAGTTCTCAGATACCAGTGATAACAAAAACTCAACATCCATTCTCTTATCTTTTAAAGAACACCTTTCTTGTGATTTTACACTGGTTTTCAAGATAGCACCACCAATCTGGACCAGCGGCTCCGGGCATGTGATCTCAAAGTCCCCTTGTAGTCAATCATTTTATCCCTTAAAACTCATCTATGATCACCAAAATGAATCATAGATCCATTTTAATTTCTTAAAAAAACAACAACAATCACTTAAAATAGCTTGAATGTAACTATACACCCTTGCCTCGTTTAGTGTACGCTGTTCTATGAATATGCAAATTAACCCCACCTCATCTCACTCACACCAGCTCAGAGATTTATTCGTTGATGTGATTGGTTACAAGGTAGTTTGTGACGTCTGAAAACACCAACGATTTCAAACTGTGTTTTTGAGGTTTACTAGTTTTAGGGAGAAAATAGGCTGCAATTGTGTTGACTGTGAAATGAACACTATGAATTTGCACATGGTTTGTCTTAAAGCACATTAAAAACACCACATGTGCATATAAACAACATTTTAAAAGCTTGATTTTCACCACAGGCGGACTTTAAGCTCAAATCTAATTGAATGGCCAGTTTCATCTAAAAAAAAAATCAACACACTGGTTGAAAAAAATATATTGAGCTTTGGCACACTTATTTTTTTGATAAAAGAGCGACATCGCGTTGTACAATCGCGTCGCTTTTGTAAACATGTGAGTGTATGAAATTTAATCAATTATTTTCAAAAAAAGTTTTTTAAATCTATTTAAGGTAATAAAAAAAAACATATAAATTAGTGGGGTTTTTTTCCATTATGGTGTTAGAGACTTTTACCCCCTATCTCAACAAAAATATCTAAATGGATTCAGAAATGAAAAAAACGCACTTATCATAGATGAGGTGTTTAATGTCTCTGCATAAATAATAGAAAATGAATTCCATGTCATTGATACTAAAAACACTATATCACAATGACCTGGCAGCCACCCAGGTTTGCTTACTAGTTTGTCGTTCTATATAAAAGATGACAGACATTTAGCCTTTGCCTTGAAGTGAATTTTTCCATGATAATATATGTGGTGTTTTGGTGTGTTTCCTCTTCACTCTAAAATAACAACATCTAGAAGCAAACTGTCTGTACTGAGTGTCTGCTAGATTTATACCAGACTAATAAATGACTTTTGAGAAAGCACTGGGCTTGAAAAGAAAAGTATGGAGGTAAAAGAGGTAGAAGGTGTATTTGACGTTGAAGTGTGTGTGTGTGTGTGTATGTGAGAGAGAGAGAGAGAGAGAGAGGGCTGGACAAAAGGGGCTGTTAGAACGAGGTGGTTAATTGTTCACTTTGGGATGGCATCTTGTCAGCAGAGATAAGTTGTCACGTTTTCCACTTGAGCTGAGACTAAACGATTGTAAAATAAGTTACGGCCGTCCTTGGGGCTGTGTGCTGATGCAGGGCGCTGGGAGCATGCTCAGTGCCAGCCTGAACACCCCCCTGGCCCCTCCCCACATCAGCTCTTTCACTCGGCCTGAAATTGATGTGAACTGAATGTTATTTTATTCTGCCGCTAGTCACAGCTGTCAGTGCCGCTTATGAAATGTGAAGCAGCCTCTCTGATAGCCTGAGCTGGAGGATCCAGCCAAACGCCAGTCAGAACTGGCCTCACGAACACGGGTGCTCGATCATTTAAACCAGAGGAGACACCAACGGAATGTTCTACACTAGAAATGGGTCCGTGAAAATGGGGCCCAATGTATGGTTAATTTTGAAGGAATTTTCTGTATTGATTTTACACAGGTGCTTTTCTGGATTTTGAATGACGCATTGCATTGTTTTAGGTTTAACCCTCTGCGTGTGTTTTTTTTGTGGTTTTTTTTGGACCCCGGGAATTGTGCCCGTTTCAGTTACTTATACCATTTTCTTGGCTACACTCTCAGAAAAAAAAGGTGCAAAAGCTGTCACTGGGGCTGTACCTTTTCAAAAAGTACACTTTTGGTACCTTATATACATATTGGTACCTTAGTGGTACATATTAGCACCTAAAATGTACATATTACCACCTAAAATGGACATATTAGCTCATGAAATTGACGTATTGGCACCTAAAATGTACATATTTCCACCTAAAATCTACATATTTCCACCTAAAATGTACATATTACCACCTAAAATGGACATATTAGCACCTAAAATTGACATTAACACTAAAAATGTACATATTAGCTCATGAAATGGACAAAAGTTTACCTTTTGAAAAGGTACAGCCCCAGTGACAGCTTTTGTACCTTTTTTTCTGAGTGTATAGTCTGATTTGTAAACTTAACAGAATATAAATAACTGTGAAATAATATCTATAGAAATATTCTATAGAAATATAAGCATTTCTGAGTTTTTCTATAGATTGTTCTTACAGTATGTATATGTGTGGCAGTTGCATTCTGAATAAATTAAGAATAGATTTTTTTATTTTTTTATTTTGAATAGACATCTGAACAAAATAACAGGGAATTTCCTTGAGGTTCTGACAAATGTTAATTTCTGCAGTCTATTTAAAATATTTCATTTGAATTATTTAAAAAAAAAATCAGTTTAAATGAATGATTCAATGACTCACTCAAAGACTTAGTTTAATTTCTGGATAAGTTTTGCGGTTTTGAATGAATGTATTGAATGAATGATTCAATGACAAATGCATTTTTTTCACCTTCTGGTGTAACAGATTTACTCCATTTTGATCACAACTGTAGAAATCATATTGTTTATATCCAAACTATAAACTTTTATCCCAGTAATCTGATCATTTGAGTTATTTTAACAGAAATTTTATACTGTGTGGTTTAAAAAAACTGCTCTCTGGGTCAGCGCCAACGCAGATTTAAATGTTCTGCTGTTATTGTACTTGTCGAGGGTTTAATAGACAACTGAATCATTGTCATTTAGGGATAAGGTCACATGGGTGTTTGAATGGAGATTGCGCTCTTTTAACGATGAATCGTGTAGCACTAGTGTGTGGTAAAATAGGGCTGAACGTCAGTCTCTCTCTCTCTCTGTGTGCAGATACCAGTATGGGAGAATCTGTGTGCTCCAGCCCTAGCATATCCAGTACCACCAGTCCAAAGATGGATCCGCCCCCATCGCCCCACGCCAACCGCAAAAAACACCGGAGAAAGAAGAGTACCAGTAACTTCAAGGTGGACGGCTTCTCTGGAACTGCAGAAGGTACATCCTGTCTCTGTCCCACACAGTCTGGTCTTTGGGTCTGCACATTCAGCCACGTTCCTGAGAACAGGAAATGGTCTTTAAACATTCTCCTGTATCTTTGGCTGAGCTTCTGCAGTGTCATTGATATTTTATAGGGGGGAGTCACATGAGGGTGAGTGTGCTTTGTGAGAAAACATTGCACAAAAGTCCACGCTGAAATATTTGGATTTTAAAAATCCATTTAAACCTGGAAAAACATGGAAAATTGTCAGGTCAATAATCAAATTAGCATTGGCAGGTCACAATTTTTACAGTACCTGTGAAGTTTAATAAGCAAAGACTGATTTGCATTGATGCACACTATTTGACTATTTAGCTTTTTTTAAGTGAAGTTAATCATTATAAATAAATATTAATTATTTAAATAAAGACATTAAATGCATGACATGCAGCCTTTTTGTTTAAGCATTGCTTGAAAACAAGTATAGACATGTGAAAAGTAATTGATAAAACCTTTGCAAGCAATCTTACGCAGTTATTGATGTTTTTCATTTTCTTACTGTAAAGCTTTATTAAAGCTCCTAAAACTATCCAGACAAGAACCGTGACCTTTATATTTGGTTTATTTTATTATGAAAGTATCAAGAAGTAAGTCACAGAGCTATTTTAATATAAAATTGTCGGTCCTCTATGTGCTTTTGACATCAATAAGATAAGTACACGTCATTTTTTAATTAGTAAAATTGAGCACATGAACTCTTTTCAAATCAACTTTCAGAAATCCAGCCTTTCTCTTTGAAACATTTCTTAAATCACACTGGATAACATCTTTAAAGTGGTCATGAACTGGCTTTTTAAATTTTATTATATTGTTGTCTGAGGTCAACTTATGACGTTCGCTTGGTTTTTGCATTCAAAAACATCAAAATGAATAAGTAATAGGCTATTTTCTACCCTAGTTTTGAGCCTAGCTCAAAAACGCTCGGTTTTATGGGCGTCTCGCACTGAAGACTTGGAAGTAAACGCCCAACAGTTTTGCATATTATAATGAGTTTCTAGTCACTCTTAACATTGCACATGGAGTGTTTTGAAAACCCAGACCCAGAGTCCGTGTGTTGCACCATTCTTGTCAGATCCAATATAGGTGGCACAGCACCGTTCTTTACTCTTAATCGCTCTGCAAATCCAGTCTTGTTTACAAGTGAAATGAAGCGAACAGACAGACAATGTTTTACCTCATCAGCTGGAACGTCAATTTATTAAAAATAAAGTTTAACCATTCGTTCCTATTGGAATCCAGAGGAAGCTTATGCAGTGACTGTCTTCTTCCACAACCACGCGCTGCACAATATTTCGTATTGCTCGGTAGCTGGATCCGGTTTGTCATCACGAGGTATGCCTCTATGTTATTTAGCTATGCGTGTAATGCGCGAATCGGTGGGCAGGGCTAAACCGGCCGTGTAAATGTAGGCGTTGATCTTCTGTTTTATCCTCTTTGACGTCATAGTTCCCCACTTTAAAAAACGAGTCGTTTGCTGAGGCTGGTGTCAATAAAAGCTTTTATTGGACTAGTGTTGTCAAAAAACTCGGTACTTCGGTACCAAGTCGGTACTAAAAAAAAAAAAATGTTACGGTACCAGCTTTTCTAGGTACCGAATACCAGGTTAATCCAGTTCTAGACGCGCTGTCTGAAAGGTGCACAGTTGCGTCCTCTTCATAACGCTGATATGGCTCTCTCTCTCTGAATCCACTTGTTGACACAAGGAGGAAAGAGCCACATATGGAAATATTTTGGATTAGGCTAATAATGTCACGTTGCCATAAGAGGCCGATTACATGCAAATTCGCAATTTCAAATATAGGCGCGAGGCAAGCGCGCTCATAATAAAAACTCGTTGCATAGCAACAACAGACGCCGCGTGAGAGCAAGCGCTTTGAAAAGAATAAGCACGCGCAAAAATATAATAAGAAAAAAGTGCTTTCGGGGTAATTTTACGAGTACATGAGCACAGTAGTATCCAACCGACACCAGAGTACTGGTATTAGTATCGATGCATCCCTATTTATGTCATTTAATGTCAGTGCCAGATCTAGGCGTATTCTTGCCTTTATAACTCAGCAGTTTTAAAAAGCCTTTTCAAAATTAAATATGAATGCAGTTTTAGATTAAATAAAAGTACAGTCAAATCAAATAAAACATGTTTTTTCTCCTGTAGCCTATAGTTTGGTAATGCTACAATAAGATACCATTTATCAACATTAGCTACTTCACATCAACACATTGAGTGAACAATATATTTTTACAACATTAATTAATGTTTGTAAATGTTATTTAATAGAAACACTTGATTGTTCATGTTTGTTCACTTCATTCAATGTGCATTAAATAAATGTTAACGGATTAGAACTTTACAAACAACTTTAAAAATGTGTTAGTGTATTGTTTATTTTAGGTCATTTTATCTAATTTTTTTCTAAAGTGTTTATAATACAAATGTACAGTTTCCATACTTGTAACCGTGATAAACACTTAAATATATGTAAATTTAAACTAAGCTTTGGTACCGAAATTGGTACCGAGAACCGTGAATTTTTACTGGTATTGGTACCGAATACTGAAATTTTGGTACCGTGACAACACTATATTGGACTAACAAGGATGTTTTCAGTTCTTAAACTTACAGGATATTCTTATAATATGATGACCATCGCTCAAGGAAAATTTGATTTCTCAGTTCATCACCCCTTTAATTTTACTAAACATTTTGAGATCATGCCATTTGATTACTGCTGTCATAAAAGCAAAACGGGGACAAACCAAGTTAATTCTTGTACTTTTTCGTTCAAGTACAGAATTAATAACAATTCACATGCGGAGTTTGTGCCATATATAGATTCAGTACTTTTCATTAGAATCAAAGAAGCCTGCCCATATACCATCATGTGTAAAAGCACATATGCCGCATACACTGCTGCTGCCGCACACACACAAACGCAAGTTGCGGTCGAACAGATGTTTCTGAGCAGCAGATGTGTAATATGTTTCCTGCCGTCAGTATGGATCAGACAGCTGACAGGCCTGCGTGGAGCAAGAGAAATATACTGAGTGATTATTACAATCTCACACAGACAAGCCGGTTAAACGCCGTCTGTCACTCACACACGCACAGACTCCACTCATCACTGCAGCCACCATTGTGACACAGTGGATATATATTTGTATTTATTTTGCCAGTGATTAAGTGATTTAATTAACATTTTAATTAACTACACTTAAAGTGTTGTTTGTACTAAACTTTGCTAGAGGCCTACATAGGTTCACATGTGTATGTAGTTCAACAGTTTACAAAATGATCTAATACATTTTACCCAAAGTTACAGTAACACTACCATTCAGCAGTTTGGGGTTTGTATGTTGTTGTTTTTTTTTCCTAAAGAAATTAATAATTTTTATTCAGCAAGGATGCATTAAATTGATTATAAATGACGGTAAAGATTTTTACATTGTTACAGAAAAAAATCTGTTTTTTATTAAATGCTGTTCAGTTGAACTTTATCAAATAATCCACACAAAAAAAAAATGTAATCAGCACTGCCATCACAGGAATAAATTATAAGATGTATAAAAATAGAAAACCGTTTTTTTGTAAATCGTAATAATATTTTATTAATATTTAATTAAATCACTACATTGAAATATACAGAATATTTACAAACAAAAGTGTCTAATGCAAAACTTTGTAAACTTTTTAAAAAAGATTTAGATATTTAAATTAACCTAAAAAAATTGCTAGATCACAATATATTTAGGAATCGAATTGTATGCCTCGTTACATTTTCAAAAACTTGATCGTGAATGTTTTTCTACACTTAATGCGAATGTGTTCTCAGTTTACTGTAAGCAGTTTATAACCTCTTGTCAGGGTGAGAATTCAGTTCTGATGTGTTATAAGGTCATCTGTATATGTGTGTGTGAGAGACAGTGAGCATGTAGGAATGATGGATGAGTGTGTGTCAGCTCAGAGAGTGTGTGATTAATTAGACTGGGCTTGTGTGGGTGGCCACGGCCTCTTGAGAGCGGAGCATCAGTGCTTGTTTAAAATGTTCCATATCAACCCTTATTGATCCTCTCCCAAAGGAGGCCAATATATTGTCAGTGAGGAAAGAGTGTGTGTGTGTGTGTGTGTGTATCCATGTGTCATGTGCTACAGTATTTGCTTCAGAATTAAATGTAAACGTATATATATATGCATTCAGATGCTCTCAACTATAGGGGTTGTGACCCATACATGGGCCACAGGCCTGTTCAGATTGTGGACAGAACAGAAAAGCAATGTTAAGTCCAAATAACAAAATGATACTCGTCTTTTTATTGTGCATTGGTAAAATTGCTAAATTAAATATGCATCAGACAGTATTTGAGTGCAAATTCAGGTGGAAAAAGCAATTAAAATTAGACATGCTAACATGAATAGGTTTCAAACTATGTAAATAAAAGGAAACAAAACTGGCCAGGCTATAAACTAATTACAATGATAATTTGAAGTGTCTCCACAATGTGTTTTGTTTTGAATGAGTATATTATAATTTGTAAAAAAAAAAAAAAAAAAAAAAATATTATTAAATAAATTATTAAATTGATTACACTACCACTCAAAAGTTTGGGGTCTTTTGATTTTCTATTTTTCAAAGATTCACAGTTTCCACCAAAAGCATTGCATTACAATTAAAATCCAACTGTTTTCAACATTTTTAATAATAATAAATGTTTCTTGAGCACCAAAATTAGCATATTAGAATGATTTGTGAAGGATCATGTGGCAATGAAGACTAGAGTAATGGCTGCTGAAAATTCACAGGAATAAATGTTTAAAAATATATTTAAAAAGATAACAACTATTTTTAGCTGTAGGCCTAATAATATTTCAAAATGTTAATGTTTTGCTCTTAATTATTTTTTCTTAAATAAATATAGCCTTGGTGGGCAAAAGAGACTTCTTACAAAAACATTATTAAAAATATTGGCGACTCCAAACTTTTGAACAATATTGTTAATATGAACAATAATTTTTGTGTGTAATTCTTTTTACTGTATTGGTTTGCCATTTGATGGCCAATGTAAAACCAGTTGAGAACCACTGATCTGATGCACCATGACTCTACCTTGACCTTAGCATTTGAGAGTTTTGAGAGGCCATCTGTTCCACTTATTAATTCTCTCTATGGTGCCACCATGTGGTCATGGAAAAGTGGAATCATGGGAAATGAGGCCCCTGATAATCCTTAGATTGTAGTAAGCATATACTGTCTTGACCATTGTTCCAAGATTATATTCAGTCTTTGATCATAAATCTCTGAACCGTATGTTTTATTTTGCAATTTATACCATCTGGAGTTCTGTAAAAAAAAAAAAAAAGTAAAAATGTAAAACAACAAAAAAACAATAACATTTATATTATTGATCAATCCATTGATGATGAGTGATTATTATGATTGATACTTCAGCATCTAATGAAAATATTTTCTGTCTTCCGCTTCTGTGGTAGACCACATTTAAAATTTGCAAATTTAACATTCTGGAAGAGGATTCTGGATTTGTATGTGTTGAAACAAAGAGATTTTTCTTGTAGTTTCTGATTTGTAGGGGTCTTCTGTGAGAAATGGGGTTGCATTAATGTACCTCATTCACCCCCTCTTTATTTCTTGCAATCACTATCTTTCTTTCACTCTTTACCCATTCTCCCTCCCCCTTTCCTTTTTCCTAACCCTGGAGAGCCACTTTGTCTCGCCCTGATTCACGTTTTTTGAAAAGGTTGAATGTTGTCAGACGCTGCCCGGGCCTCTTCCCCAGCCCCCATTCGTCAGGCAGGCACTTAAGTGAAATATTATAAATAATCTACAGTATTGAAATCTTTTATCAGCTGTGTCACTTTCATTATTCAATAAGCGATTAGTAACAGTCTCCCAATTTAGCCATTAAGCACTTGTGCGTGGGGCCGGGGAGTGCTGTCACACCGCAGGCCTGCTGAGGGATAAGGCTGTCAGCTCCTCTGTTATTCATGAGCTCCTCCAGCCAGGTACTGCGTCCATAGTGTTTTATATAACACACACTGTCACGGTCAGGTACTGCACTCAGTGTGTCTTATAGAACATTCTCACTGAAGCCGCTTTTCCATCACACTTAAAAGTTCTCAAATTGAAATTGCGAATTGAAAATACAGCCAATGGAAATACAGAATTTCAATTTCGCAAAAACTTTTTACGCTCGCATGCAGTGGTTTTTCAGGCAACTCGGAAAAGGAATATTTCACAAAACTGTTTTTGCGCAGTTACAGGTCGCCGGACAAAGTTGGTGCGGTATGTTTGGACAGAGAACGAGAGAGTGTTTTATTAAAATCCATAAATGACAAAAGACTTATGGGAATACTGGATTCTAAACCACAAAAAAATGCCACAATCAAGACCTCGAAGCAGATATGAGGTAGCCTGGTATTACCAGACTCTGGTACATTTAATTTCTACAGAGAGTCTGGCCATTCCCCATTGACAAGCATTAACTTCCTTGAAGGAGGTTCCTTTAACTCTGTTGAAGTTTAAAACTATTGGATCTGCCTAGACTAGAGCCACTCTGGATCTGTCATAACCAATTGATAACGTTTGGTTGTGAATGGTGCAGGTTCTGCAGCAATGCGGTCGATGTACCGGTCTGTCGTGGTGATATTTACTGGTCAATCTACGTTCCTACTCTCATCTATGGTCATGAGCTTTGGGTCATGACCGAAAGGATAAGATCCCGGATACAGGCGGCCGAAATAAGCTTTCTCCGCAAGGTGGCTGGGCGATCCCTTAGAGATAGGGTGAGATGCTCGGTCACTCAAGAGGAGCTCAGTTTAGAGCTGCTGCTCTTCCACATCGAGAGGGGTCAGCTGAGGTGGTTCGGGCATCTGTTCTGGGTGCCTCCTGGATGCCTTCCCGGGAAGGTGTTCCGGGCACGTCCCACTGAGAGGAGACCCCAGGGAAGACCTAGGACTGCTTAGACTACTGCCCCCGCGATCCAGCCCCGGATAAGCGGAAGAAAATGGATGGATGGATGTGACGTAAGTTTTTTTCCCGATCTCTGTGGGAAGGAAGGCCACAACATCATGGCCACGAACAAAACTCAGCAAAGATTGTTCTTGCTCCGGCTTTGCCTTCTGGATACTCGCCAGTGTTGCCACAACGGACCGTATGACAACATCATCGTTCTCTGCCACTCCCTCGGTTCGCTGCTTGGACCGGTAAACATTGGCCGGAGAAAACCTGCAAATATATACTGTACCGCAAACCCAGACAACTTACTCTAGGAAAATGAAAATTGATTAGAAGTACGTAGGAGGGTAGCCTGGGTTTCCCCATATTGCCTTTGTTGCAGCGCGATTTTATTCACCCTGCTTGGCAGTCTGGATAAAATGGACTACATTTATATAGCACTTTCATAGACCCAATGGCCACCAAATCGCTTTAAATATTGCCTCACAATCACCCATTCACTCACTCATTCACACACTCGTCGGGAGCAGCTGGTGTTAGGTGTCTTGCTCATGTACACCTCGACACTTGGTCATTTGGAGCCAGTGATTGAACCACCAACCTTCTGGTTTGTAGACAACCTACATGAACCACTGAGCCACTGGGACCAAATTTTTGCCTCAGCAAGGGGACCAATCACAGAACGGGGAGGGAGCAACAAGACGATTACGACGTCTATGCGAAACACTGAAGCAGTTTGTTTAGGCCTATGGATCAAACATGGCAGCAGAAGTTACCTTTCACTGCAGCCTTAGATATTGTTCTAAGTAGTTTAGAAGGCAAATAAATCTCTGATCCATCGTCTTCTTCCTCGTCTAATTTCTTTCACTCTACATACATCATCTGGTATAATTGAAACGATTGGCTATGAGCTATGTACAGGCCCATTTGATAGACATTTGATAGCACCCTATAAACGTTTCTGGGCATTTGTAAACCACGCCTCAAATACAAGAAAATTAACATGTGGTTCCCAGACCATGTCTTAAGGCCATTGCACACTGAGTCTGAAATTCGCATCCGACATTTGCGCACGTTAAAAAAAAAATTCGACCTCATGTTATGTCAATCACGCTTGCACACCGCCTCCGAAACTTTCGTCCGTCATAAAAAAATTCGGATCGGGTTCGATTTTCTGCTTTTTTCACATCCACAGCCAGCATTTTGAGAGGTTTTTTTGACATTTCAGGGCCGGGGGGAGCTCGTTTACTTCCGCACATCATTGCACATATGCGCAGTGCTTTCAGTTTCAGTTTTCAATTCGATCAAGTGTTTATGTTCTCTTCTCTTGATTGGATTATGAAAGAATAACCTCCCCTTTCAATCAGATTGAAATTTCGGATCGATTAATGTGTGATTGAGCAGCCAATTCGATAACTAATGTATTATTTGGGTACAATATATAACATCTAGCCTATACAGCTGTTCTGTCTGCCCAGCGCTTGTGCGTGCTTGTGTGTCCATACCTTAGACATAGCCTACTGACAGTCTCTGTTCAGAATCGATTGGTTCACGGAAATTGGTGGTCTTGTTTTTATTCAATCCTTGCCATTAATGCTTGGATAACATGCCTTCGTCTCCTTTGATAAAAAAAATAATGGCTAATGCAGTGGCTGGGATATGTCAACCTACCGACATCCGTTGGCATTATTTATGGAATGACTTATCGCAAGAGGGAAAAAATATGTTTCAGTCACATAACATTGGTTAATGGAAACGCTTTCATTTCGCAATAGTTTTTTTCGACATTTAGAAAATATTGCAAAAATTTTGGGCAAATCTGTAATGCAAACACGACTACACTTGCATGCACTCTGATGGCAAGGTGCAACTTGAACAGTGTGTTTGGCTAACATCTCATGTGTATATTACTGAAAGATGAACCTTATTTTAGTTTGCATGGTGACATTATTTGCATGTTAAACACATTTTCCTTCTGAATTATCATTATAATAAGTTATTGAAAATATCTATTTCTGTATTGCAAAAATGTTTCTTTATACATCAGTCATTTTTGTTGTACTTTGTTTAAAGTAATAGTTTAATACAATATATTAGTTTTGCATATAATACAGTAAAAACAAAAATTATTTAATTATTTTCTCATCCTTTCTCATTCCAAACTGCCTTTCTTCTATGAAACAACAAAAGAAGATATTTGCAATAATGTTCTAATCATTATCTTCCATACAATTACAATTAATGAGGCTTGGAGTTTAAAAAATGCAAAATCTCCACAAAATCATACAATTTGTCTATGTGATTTAAAAACTATATTCCATGACTTAAAATCTTGACATCTGCTCTAACTCTCCTTGCAGAGCTAAGCAAAATTATTTTGAGTCTTTTTAATAAATGGGTTGACCTGGATTTTCAAAACAAGCCTGAATAATATGTTCATGAAATTAGATTGATCCCATTCTCAACACACTACTGAAGTCTTCTCGTTGCAGCAGTCACTAGCTTACTGTATTGGAGAATATAAATGTGAATAATGACTTGTATTTGTATAGAGAAATTAAATTGAAAAGAGTTTGTATACATTACTATAATGTGACTGTATACAGTGGATTCTTATCGATGTTATAAAGACATCCTAAAGGTGTCTAAGTTCCTTCATCTAAAATGCTTGTTGTTTTAAAAATGTGTTTCTGAACTCGCACAAATTCTTAAGGGCTGGTGGATTGAGATGATGTCATAGTCTTTCTTTAATTTTAGCTCACCTGCTCTTCTTCTTTCTCCGAAACAAAGTCTTCTCACAAACATTACCCTTTCATCCCCCTACACACCCACACGAAGATCAATCCATCCCAGCATGCCGTGCATTTTTACACTCCTCGCATCCCCCCCACAGTGGTCCGCTGAAAGCTCACCACTCAAATGGCAAACTTACTGCACGGACGATCACAGTTTATCAATTACCGCTGAGCTGTAGGGCCCTAAGTGGCCCTTGTTAAGTAATTACTACGTTTGATGCGAGCATGAGAATGCGAGAGCCTTTGAAACCGGATCAGGCAGACGGCGTGGGTTCTGCGCTGCACAGGGACAGCGGGAGGCTCATGAATGCCTTGATGGTCGCACAAAGAGAACGATACCTCAGGAAGGCGAGACGGTTTAAGAAACGGCCAGAAAGAGAAAGACATTCCAGAGGATGGCGGGGGCTCACAGGTGTCCTCAGCTGGAATCGGTCTGGCACGTGGCCGTAACGTTTAATTAAAGCATTCTGCAGGTGAACGGCTCTGCGCTGTTACTCTCAGGAACAAAGCGAAGATGGTCTTATGGCTTCCTAATGTTATGGAAAAAAAGGATCATTCACCATCTCAAACTGAAAGTTGCTGTCTGTGATCAACAAAAGCCATTTTGAAGTGTATTTAAGACCTGCAAATGAGATAGAGACATGTTAAGAGCAGACATTTGTGGAATTTATATTAGAAGGCGAAGAATGGTTTGCGTGGAGGACCAAGCGTGCCACGTAGACAATAAAATAGTCAATCTATCCTATACAGATTCTACAGAGTCTATTGTGTGGAAAATAGCTTGATACTGGGTACATGTTATTGTAGTTTTTGCTTCTGATGCTGTGCCCATGGAAGGGACTGGATGGGATAGATTTTTTTTTTTTTTTTTTTCAGGATTACTGTTGTGTAAAAATGTCCCCTTTTGGCCTAAGGGGAAAATAGTGAGCCTGCACTGAGCCAAAGTGACTTCAGGTCAGTTGTCAGCACAGCTGGGAAATGAACAGTTATTTAAAGAGTCGAGACTAGATATGTGCTAATACAGACAATGAACTGAGAATTAAATGATTTAAATGCATTTTGCGAAGCGCAGTGATTTTAGTGTAATTTGTTTTCTTTAAGGGTGTTTCTTCTGTGGATGCACTTATGTCCCATGGAATGAATTTTATTTATGAAAAATATCAGATTTCAGCTGTTTCATTGTTAAATGTCACAACAAACTTTTTTTAACCATGCCTTTTTAAAAATGCTTTTAATACTTATATGCTTTTACAAGATTTTTGTCTTGTCCTTGTCATAGATCCAAATTTTCAATCTTAAAATGAAAATTCATAATCTTGAAAATCCATAAAAATAATTACATTTAAACAAAGATTGAAATGAAATTTTTTTTCAAACATTCAATCACACAGTCGTGGCTTAATTTCCACCACACTGAACTAATAATGTCTGCTTTACCAAGAAGATGACTTTGTCAGTAGAAATATTTAATATTTTAACTTTACTTTTTTTAAAAACAAAAAAGTAAATATCACATGTGAATCAAATATTTTTAGAATTATTTCCAAACAGGCTATACTTTTGACTTTTTTTTTTTTTTTTTTTTTTTTTTTTACAAAACCATTGTTTCTGTGACCAGAAACACAATTCATAATTTGGTGTGGTGGAATTGCTCAGTGTTGGGACACTAAGAGGAATTTAAAAATAATATATTTGTATTCTTTTGTACATTGAGTGGAAAAATTAAACACGGGGTCAAAAGTGCCATACTTGACGAAACACCCTTTATTCCACTGTTATAAAATGCGTAGATTTATCTTTTTTTCCATTGCATGTTAACACAACCTGTTTTGTCTTGCAGTTTTCCACTCAAGCGGTGCATTATTATGCATTTTTTTAAACTAATGCAATGTGTTTTCAAACCCAATGACTTCATTAGCTAACTAAAAATGTCTATATCTTTCTCATTTGAAGGAATATTTGCACTTTCGCCTGCTCACTGCAGTTCATCCTTTGTTTTCAATCCTGATGTTCTCTGTGAATTGTATTTCATTGCTTTGACACTTCCTGTTTATTTCCCAAATATCTTCTTTTGCTGTTCTACTTTCTCCACTCCTATCATTTGCCTTTTCGTCTTTTTTTTTCTTTCTCTCCATTTATTCCTGTGCCTGCCGTCGGATGCAGCCAAAGTACGTAGGGCATGGAAACTAAATCGCGTCAGTAGTCTTCGCAACATTTACAGCTTTGCCTCCAACGTTGAAGGTAACTAGCTCCAGTAAACAGAGCGAGGGGGAAGTCAGTGTACCCCTGATTTTTAGACAAGCCCCTCACACATTCCCTGTGATTATCCTTTATCCTTCAGTCCTCCCCGATATACTGTTAACCCCTGAAACACTCCCTGCACGGCACTTACGGTTCTTAGAGCATGTAAAGATATGCTTTGCTTCCGTGATCGTGTTTGTATGTGTTAAAGTGTCGTGTTTGAGGTTCAATTATTTAGTGATGGTAAATTGGATGATGCAATTTGGTGATATTGAACACATTGTGGGACGGCACATACGTTTTGGCTCCTCCTCTTTGTACGCCCCCTTTCCCACGACTCCACCCCTCCTCTGCTTTATTTATTTGTTCACATTTTTCCCTGGATGTGAATAACTCCTGTAATATTTGCCAGGTTATTAATGCTGGATGCTTGAAAGGAGAGGGGATAATATGGGAATTAATGACCTGTGTCACAAAGCAATACTGTGTGCTTTGACATTTTGCTCGGTTAATTTGTGTTTCCAAGCATTCAACTCTTCCACTGTACCCCCAAGCACTGCCGTCTGGGCCGCGTGGAGGTAACACCCCCACCCTAGCCTGCCTCATTTCTGTGCATGCTGCATCTTTTGCTCTCCGAGTTGATTGCGTGCCGTTTGTTGGTAAAGGTTGCCTGTGTCAGAGTTCACAAATTTCCTTGCCACTGCAATATGCCTGAACATCAAACCACAAGAATAGAAAAGCTCAGAAATGATTGGATACTTTCGGTCTAAATTGAACAGAAAGTAATTATCGTCGTATTAGTAGCTTGTGGAATATGGAGATCAGTACCAGGCACCAGATGAATGATAGCTGCCCCATTTTAAAGTTTAAGGGCGAAATAGAGGGGAGGGGTGGCTGCCTGATGCCCTGTCATCGCAGTTTTTGTGTTACACAATTGTTTTCTTATTAATTGTGTGCTAAGGGGAGGAGGCGGAGCCAATCTTCATATTTGCCTCTGAATATCATCTTTCTGCATTGTTGCTTTTCATAATTGTCAAATACCGCCCTCTCCCCAATAGCACTGCAATTTAATTAGGGTGAGAACATTGCTGCTGACCCCAGAGGGCCCGGTGCCTTTGAAGGGTGGGTCCAATCTAGGCTGGGATGCTCCAGTGATCCCACCAACCCCCAAACCTTGCAAATTTTAATAATAATAAAAAACAAAAAACTTAAAATGAATAAATAATAGGCCCAGGCTCCCCAGCCACTTTTTGTTGATGTTTTAAGTTTGACTTTTGCTGCAAATGAGCAAATCATTTAATGTATGCTTGTTCTTTTGATCCAGAACAGGAAAGATCTCTTTCATTCCCTTTTGGAAAGTTTGGAGAGTGGAGAGGTTTAAGCATTCCGTCTACCAAGCATGTCTTTCTGTAAGGGAGGAATTTTTGGATTTAAACACAAGGCTCTTTTACAGCAGTGAGGGTGGCTCATGGCCCTGCGGGACCTTTAATGTGACTTGTATGATAGGAGTTCAATTAGGCCTGTGATTGACTGAAGGAGAGGAAATGGTGCGACTGCACAGATTTCCCGCTGATTAAACTTGTGAAATGGCCTCACAGGGAGACGATTCGAAAAGCTGTCTCAGAACATAGTGTAGCCAGAAGAGAATTGGTTTGAATTCTTATTTATGGAAAGAAGAACAAATAAGCTGTGAATACAATTGATAGATGTGTTTTAAACTTGCATTCGGCAAAATAACTGATTCACAGAGCCAGACTATCAGCATAAATAAAGTCTGGTCCACATTACAGCTTAATCTGGCAAAAACTGCCCCTTTATCTCATTCCAAACCTGTACAACTGAACAATGACAAGTCCTCACAGAAAAAAGTTGTCTAAACAAAGTCAATTAACTTTGTGCAAAACAATTAAACCATGTCTTTTTTCCCATAAAAGAATTTGAATGGTGTGAGAGTTGTTACCTTTGATGCCACTGACCATAAGCCCCTACAAACACATTCAACATGTTCACTTTAGCTGTTGTGATACACGACCTGACCTCTTTCTAAATAAGTTTGCATTCAAACTAACATTGATAGCCAATCTGAATCCATCCAGCTTTAAGGAACTAGAGCAGGGGTCCTCAAATAGCGGACTGTGGTCCAGTTCTGGACCCAGGCTTGGTTCCAACTGGAACTCAAGACAAAATAACAACTGTAGCACCATTTTACCATTTCTGTATTTTAAAGTGAGCAACACGTCAAAACAATGGACCGGTTCACGCCACAAGCACCCAGGGTTGTTTATGATAATGATCTTTCGGCACTATATACTCTGATACTTCTATCTATAGCAAAACATGCTTCATTCAAGCCTTTTTTGTTTTGTGTGCTTTGTTTCTCTCTCCTGCTGAAGACACTACAGAGCTATAAAAGCTTCAGATAATGCGCAATCTAGATTCATATAACACTGCAGAAAATGAGAAGGCAGCAAATACAAAATTTGACTCCGACCATTTAAACAAGTTTTTTGGAAAGACTAAGTCTATGTTGAGCATGAGCATTTCATAATAAATTGTTATAATTGGGAAAATTATTTATAGACTATAAGACTAAAACCTTGAAATAATTAGTTAAAGTTGTTTTGTGTTCATGATGAGGGCATTTTCATTATGTACTTTGTTTATAGTAGATACTAATTTTAAGAAAATTAAAAAAAAAATTGTCCAAAAACAGTTGAAAAGAGGAAAACCCTGAACCCTGACAAAGTATCTTCTTACCCTCAATCGGTCTTTGGGGTCTATATGACCCCAATCGACTTTTCCTTGATAAAAAAAAATGGTTTCCTTTATCTGAGTGGAATAAGATTTTGTGACTTTTCCTACAAAATCTATCTAAACACACACAAAAAAACTGGGCTTGATTCGGTTGTTCTGAAGGTGTGTAAAAAAATGTTTACAAATCTGGTCTTCGGGGTCAATATGACCCCACATTGAAATGAATGGGAAATGTGAAAAAAACTAAATATTTTGTATTCATTTGTCCAAAAAAAAATATAAATCCATCATAAATCAGAAAATTTCCACACAGAAATAAAGGCCTACTACTAGAGCATAAATGTGATGTAGAAAAAACATGCTCACTCACACACACACACACACAAAAACACACACAAACAAACATGTATTAGTGTACTGCCACAGAGAGCATTTTTTAGAACTCACAAATGAAATCAGTCACAAATGCAGAACAAAGATATTAAAGTGTGAGACCTAATACACACACACACACACACACTCACACACTGATTATAGTTTTACAATTTGTTTTACATGTTTTTTGTAGCTTGTTATTGCTTTTTAAGTTCAGAATTTTATTGGAAAAAATGATAGATTAGATGTTCACTCATATTGCTTTTGTTTTCATATTATTTATTTTATTTATTTTGCATTCTAAAGTTAATTATTTATTTTTACACTTTGTTCAATAAAATCAACAATGTGCAACTAAAATCTGACTCCAAGTCTTGTCCTTTAGGTGTGTCTTATGTGGCATTTAGCTGTCCTTTTTCTGTGGCACTTTGTAAAAACAGACGTTTCAAAATGCATCAAAAACTACAACAATTATACTATTTAAAAAATGTATAATTTTAAATGTCCTTTCTTATGTTTATATATATAAAAATTCATAAAATGTATTTCAAAAGTTGTGACAGAAGTAGTAGGCCACATGCAGTAAAATGAATGGCTCTCTATTGCCTCTGCTGGTCAAAACTATTTATTTCTAAAACTGTAAAGAATTTATTTTTATCTCTAACCAGTAGATGGCGTAATTCTACACATAGCACCTAGCTCAATATCCAGAAGCAATTTAAATTAAATTTTGATCATTATTAAAGTGATTTTTTCATAAAAAATTAAGATTTCATTTGCAAGTTTATGGTGTGGTTGAGGAATTGTGTTGTAAATAGGCACAAAAGTACTTCTTATCTCCCAAAACACAGCATTAATGAATAGATGAGAAGTAAACAAAAAAATATATATATTATTTGTATTATTAAAAATGTATAGTTTTTGTACAATTTCTCTATCAATTGTTGGGGTCATATTGACCCCAAAGACCAGATTTGTAAACAGAAACAAAGACCCGTCCGCACAACTGAGTTTTCGTTTAAAAATGGAGAATTAAAACGAATACGATCTCCGTCCACACCAGCGTTTTATCTGCATATTAGAATTAATCTCCGTCCACATTAAAACGACTGAAAACGCGGATCACGTGACCATTCACCAACACTGGGCATGCGTGTGCCGGTGTAAACAGTCGCTGACGAATCAGGGAAGGACACATCATGACCGATGAAACCCGATCATAGAGCCGAGCGTGAGCCTCTGCGTCATCATTTCTGAACTCCTCCGTTTTGTCCCGTCTACACTAAAACGCCCTCCGGAGATTCAAAACGCAAAACAGAGCTGCGGCGTTTCTAAACTTCTCCGTTTTAGGTCTTCATTTTTTTTGTTTTAGTCTGGATGGGAGGTCAAAATGTAGCAAAAGGCCCAACGTACTCATCTTTGATGACCATTTTGACTTTAGGTTTTTGTTGTTGTTGTTGTTGTTTTTTTACAAATTACTAATGCTGCCCAGATGGAAATTTATCCAAAAAGTTGTACAAACCTCTTCTGGGAAGGAAATATAGAGTCCGAACCTCTTGGAATTTAATTGAATATCCCTGATAGAGCATTTAAAGCAGCAGATACCTGCAGTCCACGTCAACATAAACAGAATATTATCTATTAATGTGGACACTAATATAACATGCTTTTATTGTTATTTCCTGTCTTTTGTTGTTTTCATTTTTTTTGCGTGTCGTCACCTACATTTGAGCTACATGCACAAAGTCCATTGTCACTGATGAATCTTTAGACCGGAAGAGGCTATGTAAGCTTTCTTTCTTTTAAAGGTACAATGTTTAGTTGAAACAAAATGTTTCCTGACTTCAACTGAATCCCAACGTTAGCCAATCAGTTGTTCTAGGCATTTTTGCATCTGAGGCTGAAATGAGTTTGCCTGTCAGGGATACCAGCCATCCGTGAGGGATTAGATTGTTCAATGTATTCTAGAATACAGAGTTTCCAGGTTGTTTCCTGTTCTCATTGGCCTGCAGATGCTATGGAGTGCATGGGTCTTTCCACTTCATATGGCATTTTGGCCTTAGGGATGCCCCGGTGTGTGTGTGTGTGTGTGTGTGTGTGGAGGGGTATTACTTCCCTGATTACTTCTTCATTATGTAATTGCCCACTCCAGAGTAAATTATAAACAGAATGTGTAAAGTGTGTGATCTCTCACTGGCTCAGATCGTGTTTCGGGGGGGGGGGGGGATCCCTTTGATTGTGACACACCAACACATCTCATCAATGCAGCTTCTCTGTTCAAGCCATCTGCTTGCCCCTTCCATTGCTGTCCCATCTGATCACCCAGTCAATGGCCTTTTGTTGCTAACACTTTCCAAATGTTGACCCTCAGTGCCGTTAAATAACCTCCCTCCATTTCTCTGTACTCAAACTCTTGATATAAACTCCTGAAAAGGGGGCTCTCACTCTATCTCTCTCGCTCACTCTCACACACACATTTTCTTAATTGTCCCGTGATTGGCCCATTAACCTAACCAGGGCCCTGGATAGCAGATCCATATGTCACTTTGCCTAGGGAGTGTTGTGGACAGGACCAGCAGCACGGTTGGAAAGATCGTGATGCTGGTCTGGTCTGTAATTAGTGGCATATCCTGACCAGGGTCACGGGGCAAGCCCTCCAGGTCAGGGGTTGTAGAGTGTGTCCTGCAGCTAACAGGTGCTCCACAGGGGCGAGAATTCTTCCTGGTGACTTTTATCCCAGAACAGTACAACCAAAGTGTTTGAGTTTAGCATTCATATATGCACTCAGAAAACATTGCATTTATAGAATTGCATTTAACAGAAATGACAAAACTACATAAAATATGACATGCATCCATTTATAAACACTGCTGTTGTAGCTGTTGATTAGTAATCATCCTGACTGTTTTCTCCTATCTGGTCTAGAACAAGAGGACAACTTTGAGTTCATCATTGTTTCTCTGACGGGACAGACTTGGAATTTTGAGGCAACATCCTATGAGGAGCGGGACGCATGGGTTCAGGCCATTGAGAGCCAGATCTTGGCGAGCTTGCAGTCCTGCGAGAGCAGCAAACAGAAGGTAGAAAACAGTTTCAAAGCACTAGAACAGTGTGTTTCACATAGTATGCTATGTATTGCTGTGATTTAGACCAGGGGTTCAAACTTTTTCATGCCAAGGTCTCACAAAAATGATGTTCCAATTGCAAGGGACCCCATTCCTATGATATAAAGAGCAGGTGTGTAGTTGATGGGTCAGTTTCTTGACGCTCATCTATTAATTTATCCAAAATTATAAACAATGCAGCTTACGCATACAGTAATTTGAATACACCCATTCTATGAGGGGAGTGTTTTCAATTTCTGAATAAAATTGTAATTTTAATTAATTGGGGCCATAAAGTAAGCCTCATTAGATAATTAAAATTAAAAAAAAAAGCCTCACTGCTTCTTAATTGAAAAACACCTGTTTGTTTTCCAACACAAAGTACCGGTATTGTGATTCAACCAACATGCTGTAATAATTCAATATTATTTAATATAATATATATATATATATATATTAGGGGTAGAACGGTACGCAGAAGTCACGGTTCGGTTCATACCTCGGTTCAGACATCACGGTTTGGTTCGATTTCAGTACAATGGAGGGAAAAGCAAAACAAAAATACAGAAGGCATTATATTTTTTAAATAAGTTTTGTTAATAAAGGCACAGAAGAGAACCAGTTTATTTGTAGTGCACTGACAATAGTTTTATATAATTAGTTTTTTAATTAAATTAATAAAGACAAAAATTGTATATGTTTGGTAGTTACCTGATTTGTTTTCCTTAATTTGAACATTATTAATTAACAATTTAACATTTAACATTTTAACAATTTAACAACAAACGCGACTAGAGCACCAAATTCGCGTCTAGTTCGATGGTAGTCCAAAGCGAGGATGCGCGTATAAAGCCAACGTTCACACCAAACACGAATAGAGCGCCAAATTTGTGTCTATCGCGTCTAGTTCAACACTAATCCAAAGCGAGGATGCGCATATAAAGCTAACGTTTGAAGTGAACGCGCGTTCAGAGCTAGCCGATGGTACAGATTATGTGTCCCTAAAGAACCGGCGTATCTAACAGTAGTTCCGCATTACATTAATTAATATGCACACGAGTTTTATTTATTTTTATACCGTGTATTCGCTGTGTAAATTTGTGCACCGAACCGTGACGCCCGTACCATTTCAGTTCAAAACGAATACATTTACCGTTCCACCCCTAATATATATATATATAGATAGATCCCCTACAACCATCTTGGACCCCAGTTTAAAAACCCCATATTTAAATGATTCTAGTCAATGTTATTGGCTGACGTCCTTTCTTGTCAAAGATTTGGTGTTTTATCAAGTACATAAGATAATTAAAACGAGCCACCTTCTTGTTACATGGCTATATATATGTTTAGAAATTGTAATTACTTTCATTCTAATATTACCCTCCTGCAGTATTACATGCCAGTTTCATAGCTACAATTTTAACTCTCAACCCACTGT
This sequence comes from Pimephales promelas, assembly GCF_016745375.1. The sequence continues at coordinate 249,203 of NW_024121257.1, read as the reverse complement.
GTGTTTATGCCTCAGGCCAGGGCAAATTGCATTTCATTGGACCTTCTACAGTGCCTCTTTTCTTTTTATTTAGCTCCACTTGTTTCCCCGCTTTGGAATCTCATTTCAGCATAAAATGCTGGGTGTTTGCAATGTTGCTGTGTAGTCAGAATTGTCTAATGATGCTTCATGAGAGTCATTACCTTTGAAACAAACTTTAACTTGTGTGCCCATAGTCTCGTCTGAGCAGCCAATCAGAAGCCATCGCGCTGCAGTCTGTCAGGAACATGAGAGGAAACACACGCTGTGTGGATTGTGAAGCTCAGAGTGAGTTTTGAACTGAATAAATTTGTTATAATCTGAGATCTGTGTTTACATTTCGTACTATGTACTGATCTGGCTAAGTGATGCAACAAACAGAATGATCCTTCTATATGGATGAATTAGGGTCGTATATGCCATATATACACACGGTTATGCCATATATATATATATATAAACTTATGGACCGTTTCATTTTTTCTGTCTCTCTTTTTTGGCCTTTTCAGATCCTGATTGGGCCAGTCTGAACCTAGGGGCTTTGATCTGTATCGAATGTTCAGGCATTCATCGGAACCTGGGTACTCACCTGTCCCGTGTTCGCTCCTTGGACCTGGACGAGTGGCCCCTGGAGCTCATCAAGGTTATGTCTGCCATTGGAAATGAGCTGGCTAATAGTGTGTGGGAGGCCAATGCTCAAGGACGCCTAAAGCCTGCTCCTGATGCCAGCAGGTACACATTTACATTATTTACTCTTTCTAACTGTTTGAGCTTTTCACTTAACCAATCATTTCACTTTGTGGGTCTATCATTATTTCCCAACGAGTAGTACTATGTACGAATAAATAGTATTCAAAAAACGGTACTCAAAAAGTACATGGATTACCTTCTGCTTTCACAGAGATTCTGCAGTGTGCGTTCGATGGAAACTTTAATATCCCATGGTTATCCTATTAATAATCCGTGGTGGTGATGCTATGCAACTGATGCCGTTGGTCACATGACAGTGACAATGTCCCTTATGGCATTTGTGTGTGGAGTTCTGTGGAAAAACCTAAAATCAGATTTTTCCTTTTCCTTGCTCTTCCATCTTTAGCAGCGTAATTATCGGCAGAGCGGCTTTAGTCCCACCAGCCATCATAACAAATTAGTGCTGACTGCTGGCCGCCAAAATATCGACTTCCCATTCCACGCCGGCCTCATTAGTCACCTGAAGCACCTTTTAATTACTCCCCTCCTCTCTGAAAATCTTTCGATATGGATCCGCCATTTTCTGCCGTCCGTTGTCGATGTGCTAATGCGATTATAGTTCCTCATGTAGCTGTTTATTTATGTATGTTGAAGGCATGTGGCCCCCTGAGTGGGAAGAGGAGATTACAGAGAGGGTCAATATTATCTCAATTAACCTCAGTCATTGGACACAGTCATCTCTCTACTCACCCTCAATACTCCTGCTGAAATAGACGGAGTATAATCCAGTGTGATTCCCTCATATTTTTGACTGGACCTGGCTTTTACTTGGTGACATTGAAAGTTGATGTGAAATCTATTTGTAGGCTAAGCAGAAAAGATTTATCTGGAGTAAAAACATGCATTTTACTGTACATCATGAATATTACTATTATAGTTGTTGACAATGGGGGTCCTTGGCTCAGTTGTCATTTTTCAATCCCCTTTATCCCACCATCTTTTTGTTACCTGAGATAATCCTGTAATTCAAGTTATTTACTTGAAATAGCCCGCTAAATTATTTTAACTTCATCTTAAAATTATCTTTAAAAAAATGACTTCAAAATCACATATACATATTAGGACTATCAACGTTAATGCATTGGCACATGCGAATAATTCAATATCGTTGACTCCTTGAAATAATAGCGCAATCAAATGACTGAAGCATGTGATATTGCCTCAACGTAATTCACATCACGCATTCAGATTATCTTAGAAGTCGGGAGTTTATCACACTGGCACAAGCATATGTGGAAATTTCTATTCTAACCCTTTAAACCGGTTTTGCTTCTGTTTGCGATCATTTAAATTCATTAAATTTCGGGGAAGTTTTCAGTTTAATGATCCAGTAAGCGAATTCTTTCAAGCAATTGAAATCGATTAAAACATTATTTTTTTGACGGCCCTGGTCCCACTTTATGTTAAAATCATCGTGAAATCAAAATGAAAGATTTTTTGGCTTTTAATATACAGTATATTAGCCTTTAGGTTATCTATAAGCTAGTGTGCTCTAAAATTCGCATTTAAAAGATACAAGCATTCAAAACTAACTTCCACCAATATGGATCAATGATTTTGATATCACTTCTCCTTATTCCAATTCCTCCTTATTATCAATGATTTTGATATCACTCCTCCTTATATCAATGAAATGCTCTCTCGAATTTGAAGCATTCTGCTCACTGCACTATAAATAGTGGCTGAAGCTGTGGCTGAAATCTGTCACTTGTTCACACTATTACTATTTTCCATATGGTGAATGGCACCTAATGCACTATAAAGGGGATGGGGAATGATTTCAGACAGTGCAAATATGCTTTCCATTGGGCAGAATGAAGTCTAGTTTCACATTAGTGTCATGCGAACCACCGCAGCGCGTTCAGTCAGCTCCGGTCCAGAGACACGATTGCACAGAGAGGATCAAATGCGCAAGTCGGAGCAGACGACGAAACGTATTAAACCCATTTGAATGCTGTAATTTAAAGTGATATAAATTTAAAAACTATACATCTACACAAACTACACTTTCTCAGCATAATTATGTTCACTATTTTGCTTTAGTAACAGTTGCGTGTTAAATCTAAAAGGGCTATTAGATACTATTAGACTGGCTGTCATATCAAATGCAACTTTGCCGAGCTCAGCAGCTCTTTCCAAGCTGTGATATAAACTAAACGCGATTGGCTATTTCAAAAAGGGGAGAGGCTGTTCGATATGTCCCGCCCTGGTTTCCTGCTTCAACGTCTACACATTGAGTGAGTAATGCTGCGTTTTTCAAGGCACTTCAGTGGACCTTTAAGTGTCTTTAACTACTATGTACTAACATTTAAATTAATGATTTGATACAATGCACTTAATGTGTACATGTTTTTACATTGTACTTATATTATTATAATTACCTGCGTGTAATTATATCTGTTATAATTTCTTTATTTACGGCTATAATTACACTGTTGACTCTTCCCTTCCCTTTTAACCCACCCTGAAACCTACACATACCACTAAACTGGTCCCTAAGTCTTTTGCAATACATTAACAAAATAAGTACATTGTACTTAATTTTTGTCCAAGTACATAGTAGTTAAAGACACCTAATATGAAAATTACTGTTATTATTTTTTTTATTTTATATATATATATATATTCCTTAATCCTTATATATGTATTATATCATCAAAATTTAAAGAAAATTGTTATGCCTTTAATTGAATTCAGAATCTTACAAACTTTAGTTCCCTCATGAAATTCTAGGGGTTCATGAAGCCTGGTTGGGAAACCCGATAAAAGCCATAAAATTGCTGAGAATCTTGTAGAATTCGACTTACATTTTAAAGACTACTTGACCACCCCGTAATTGTGTGTGCATGTGATTTTGTCAGTGCTCTGTTGCGTGTAATTTGCTGCCTTTCCATCCTTTACTGGACGTTTGAATTGATTTAGTTTGTAACATGCAAATGGATTCAATCTGATTGGATAAAGCACATTTGACTGTAGTGTGTCAAATCTAAAAAACAGAATATGATCTAATGTATTCTCTATACTCAAGTTCTGTTGATATGATTTGCATTTGGCGTGTGTGAAGTTCATGGTTTTCCTTATTAGAATGTCTTGAGACATTGTTGAAGCGTTCATACATTTGAAGCGCTGTCTTGTCGCTAAATGCTGATACTCAGCAAGCTTGTGTCCTGGCGAACAGCTCAGGCATTGGTGTGTGCGCTCTGCATCCAGGATTGGTGGCTGATAAATGAAAACCCTCCCTCGTGGTCTCTCAAGTGAGTAATAGAGCTCGAAATTTCATTTTGCAAGCGACTGATTTAATGATCCAAAGGGTAATTAATGGGCTGATTATCTTAATGTTAAATATGGCCAGCAGCAATTAGACTGACCTCCCGCCTGTCAAGGTCTGGGCTACTCTCGTCTTTCAATTAGGGGTCTGTTTGGGGGGTGTGAGGTGGAGATAAGGGGGAAGAGACGCGTTGTCTTCCATACCTCTTTCTCCACATGCATCATTCCTTGTTCTCCAGGCTTGAATTATGTTTTAGAGTGATCACACCCAGACAGCCCACCTGGATCCGACTAGAGAAATCGTATGCTGTTTTTAAGCTTTTTCTTCTTGACCCACCTATTTCTATAAGGTTTTCTTTAGCATTTAGCCTCAGCAACCTCTGCCTCTTCTTCCAGCCTTCACTGTTAATCGTCTTTTAAGAGAATGTCAAGAGTTGAATTAATGGCGCTGTATGTTAGCTGTTCTAAAACTATACTTGCTGATTTGGACACGCCCCCCTCTTTCTAAACCCACGCCCTACAAGAATACGGTTGCATTTTAAGCACTGTTCAACCACAGCGACTGTCTTGAGGAAATTGGGTGTTTGGGGGAATGGTCAAGCAGCCTCCACTGGACCACTTGAGATAAACTGACCTAAAACTGTTTGTAGCATTTACAATTTATGAAATCCTTTTTTTGTAGTTTATTGATCCTAGGACTGTTATATTTCAGGACACTTACATCACTGATATCTGTCAGTTAACAGGGCTATTATTGAGTCATTATAACATTTTCTCTGTATTTAACTGTTTGCTTTAAAGCAAAGGGAAAGTTTCTTCCTGTTGCCTCATGGGCTGCTTGGCCGTTATGTTCGATTGAGCCCGAGAGAAGCTCTAAATATACCCATTAACCTTTTACTGCCTGGGATAAATTCACACCTTCTCTGCCTCCAAAAACTCTATGAGGTCACTCAAAGACACCGCTATGGGCTTATTTTTGGGATCGTTTGACCACACACACGCATTCTCACACACTGCCTCTTAGGCGATAGGTTTTGGCATGAGTGCTGTTTGTTGGCAGCTAGGCCATGTTGTAGTCTCATTTTTTTAATTAGTGTGGTGCTGCCATGGACACCAGAGCCCCCTCTCCCCTTCCTCGCACACTAGGTGCCGGTCTGTATTAGCGGGCCAGGCAGGGTAGGAATGACAGCTTTGCTAATTGCGCCTCGTGGTGACTTATTGGGAGGGTGGCGCTCGCTGGCATCTCACACTGCCAACCCTCAGCAACACTCTAACGTTTCGCAGCCTGTCACCAAGCGTGAATATCTGAAAGTGTGAAATACATGCATTGTGTGCGTTTCACACACCCCTTTGTTCCAAGTGCATGTTAGTGATATACTTGTTTTCTCTATCTATTTCTATGTTATCTGAGTGTAATCAATTGCAGAAAAAACTATCAGATTTTTACTGATTATTGTGGAATGCTACAGGAATTACTTTTTTTTTGTCGGACAAAACGTGGAAATTATTATTTTAGCACTTCTGGTTCCATCATCCGAAAGTCAATGTTTTTTTGTTTGTTTTTTTATTGGGTTTTTGGTTAAAATGTCTGAAATAAGGTTTGAGGTGAACACAAGTTCAAGGTTTTTCTCAGATTTAATGCTGCGACATACACAAACACTTAAAAAAAATGTGATTGTGTGATTTAAAAAATGTGTGATTAAAAAAATTTTTTTTTTATACTTTTGCTTGTCTTGAAAAGGGAGAGACTAAATAGGTTATTGGGGATATGAAATATCATCACGCTGATCAGGTAAAGTCATCAATACACTAGTTGTGTTTATAATCATGCTATTCTAACTCACTCTTTTTTTAAATAATGAAATGAAAGAGTTGCCTAAAGCTTATTGGTGGTGACATTGAAGTCATATTGTTTATAGCCTAAGTTTAGCTTTGTATTTCTGGTTAGTGTGTTTAGGCTTCAAAATTCATGAAAGTTGTGTTCATTTGTGAAGATTGTTGTAGTGAACCAAATGTATCAGGGCTTATAAGCGCAGTGCTTATTTTTTAGCAAAATCTATTAAAATAATGGGGTTTTTAACCATAAGGTTAAAATAAAACCCCCTCAAAGATAAAGTCCAACACCATGATAACTAAGCTTTAACAACACAATTAAGACCTTAAAGGGCACCTATTATGCAAAATTAACTTTTTCATGGTGTTTGAACATAAATGTGTGTTGGCAGTGTATGAGCTAAACCACCCTAGAATGAAAAAAATCCACTCAGTGTTTTTTTACAATCTCAATAAATCATATCTCAGAACGAGCTGTTCTAAGATTCAGCGCTTTGTGACGTAGAATTGAGCAAGGGGTTTGATTGACAGTATGGTTGTGGCACAGACCCCACCCTCGGTGATCTGTATACCATCCTCCATTGTTTCAACGACAGCCGGTAATGTTGTGGGATGGGATGTAATAATGACATACATAATAGTTTTCACTTACTGTACTTCCGACATCAGAGCCACTGAAAACACAGTGGATGTATTGTATTTTAAAAGTTTAAGTGGCGCCCTTCCTTCGTAAATAAGCAGGTCTTGCTTCAAAGTTAATCCTCAAGTGTGGATCGTCATCTATTGTTTGCGATCCAACGTCACCTCCAGTAAGTGTATTTTATGATTTTTGAGCAAATAGTTGTTTCAGTCGTTGTCAGCCAATTCAACATCAAATGCGTGTGTCTAAATGTCTGTGTATATAATTTAAACCTTGTTTGTATAGTGTGCAACCACACGTTTATAAATACATATATTTTAAAGATATTGTATTAAAAACTGCATATATTTTCTTGTTCTGTAGCCATCTTTGCCACAGAAGCACCTGTATGACAGTAATGTAAACATGAGGCAACAGGTCCCTCGCTTGTACGTAGCAAACTTTATCACAGTATGTGTTTGTAGTTTTAAAAAATTGTGTCAACGTTAGTGTTTGTGTGTGTGTCTGAGTGTGTGTTTTGCACATCCATAATTGCAAAGGGGACGCGATTACAACTCTATAAACATAAATGTGTCAAATAACCATACCGAGATGTCCTGGTCCATTCTCATTTGTGTTTATTCTGCCGGAGTCTCTTTGTCATCTGGGTCTGATCAGAGACTATTTATATATTCCGATTCAAACATGTACGGCTGAATGACATTCAAAACAGCAGGTCTCTCACTCTCTCAGCCCTTCTGCTTAGACCGACTACCATAGGTATGCAAGTTACGCCCTCATCCAAAGGCAGGGCGGGGATTTGCAGTTCATTTACATTTAAGGTGGTATACACCAAAACAGCTCTTTTTAAAAAAGGCCCCAAAAATGACATTTTAAAATGGTTATATAATAAATTAACTGTGGGGTATTTTGTGCTGAAACTTCACAAATACATTCTGGGGACACCCGAGACCAATATTACATCTTGTAAAAAGGGGTATAATAGGTGCCCTTTAATGTATAGCAAACCAGCTAACTTACTAACAAACTAACTCTCTCGTCTCTTCCATTGCAAAATCTGCATGATGATGGGTGGGTGAAGGTGGGTGTTGATTTGCAGACTAGGTTGTCTAACATCTGTTTTATAGAATCTACGAAACTTCCATCAGACAGCTGAGATATTGAGCTCCAAAAACCGCCTGACTCCCATAGCCACATGCGTCATCATGAGCAATGTCTGGCCTATAATAATTCAGCAGTAAGTGGCTGAAAAAGAGCCTCTTTATGGCCAGATATCGGTCTCTGAAAGGGCAGAGCTAACAGATTTCAAATTAGACCCGACTCTTAATCTGGGCTGGGGTGCAGGTGTGCGTCCCCAAAGCTGAGATCAGATTGGGCCCCGGGGACGGATGAGGGGGGTGATTTGAGAAGGCCTGCTGGGCTTCATTCTTCCTCTGATCCAGACGTAGACGGAGAGCGTCGTACTATTAATGTCCCATGAGTTACTCGCATGATGTTACCCGTTGAACTTGATCTCTTTGTGGAAAAGAAAAGAAGAATAATCACATTTTAAATTTCAACATGTGCCGCGCACCATCTTTCTGTCATGTACCTTTCCTTATCGTTTTCCTGTCAGAGCCGGCAGGCATCCAAGGAGGTCCATTTCTTCAGCATTAACTGGCTGATCCTGCATTGGTCAGCCTCTGACCTCTTCCCAGTGTGAAGACCGGTGATATGAGCCAAGTCATGGCCTGCATGTTAAACAGCTCTTGTGTCGTTATCTTTCTCCTCTCTTTTTCTCTTTCACTGACAGAAAGCACTGCGCAAATGTTTCAAATAATTGGCTGTCCCATTCTAATTCATCTGTAAAAGGACTTCTTGATTAGATTAGTCTAATAGACATTATTTTGTACATGACTGCCTACCATTGCCCGTAATCATGTCCCAACTAGGTTAACAAGCCTTCCAATTTGCTATTGACATTAAACTGGCTGACAAGAGCCAATCAGAGCACGGCTTATTATGAAGAGGACTGATAATGTGAAGCAAGATGGCATTTAATGCCTGAGTCATCACATTGTCTACCTTTTTGTCCAATGTAGTACAGGATAAATAATGTGTTTGTGTTTGTTTGTGTGGGGTTTTTCTCCCTTTCTCTCACTCTGTCTGTGAATTTCTTTTTGGAGTTTTCATGGGTATTTTTTATTCAGGTCAGGAAAAACTATATATAAATGTCACATTTTATTATTTCTTGCTCTTTTGGAACTGTTAAATCTGTTATTGTGAAAGCCAGACGAGAATGTCAGCTTTTCGAAGCCTTTGTTCCTGCGCAGGTTCGAATATGGGTTTGAATCCAGCCTGCGTCACATCTTGTTTCTGTTCTTCTCCCATCACACATGGATCTGATGGAAGCATACCGAGTACAGATAAAGATCAAGCCCTGTGCGGTTTTACGGATGCTTAGCACATTTCTTTTCCGCCTCACTCTCGCACATTCACTTTTTTTTCTCTCTCTTTGCCCTTTGGCCCCCATTTGCATGCTGCCACTGAAGCGTTCTGATCCAGTTAATGGAACCTCGTATGAGTGTGGCCCATTGCCTCCAGTGGGACTGATTTGAGTGTGGCGCAGACCAGAGCTCAGTCAGAATCAGAATCGCTAAGTGCCCGTAATATTAAAAGAAGCGCTGAGCTTAATTATCTGTGTCTATCCAAGGGCAGCTAACGACTAGACTAGAGAGGATAATTGATTTCAGGCCCTTGTTTTTTCCTTGTTAGAAAGGGGGGTGGGTGGGGGGGGGAGCAGGAACAGAGCAGCTCTTGGAGTAAAATTGTTCCTTTGTGGCCTTATTCACCTCATGAATTCTCTCTGTCATTGACGTTTAGTTTTTTTTGTGTGTGTAGGTTTTTTAGGGTGGGTGTTTTGTTTTCCATTTAGAATTTGAATATCGATTAGAATTGAAGAAAAGTGAGACATTTTTTACAGCACTCTTTTTGGGAATATTGGAAACAATATTCCAATTGTAAAAGCTCTGCGCTATGCGAAGGTTTATGCGCTATCCGCGTGACCGAATTTTTGTCATAAGTAAGGTACGCGGTTGTCCGCGCGGACAACTTGAGCGAGTGTCTTGAACGCTTGAAAAGTCCATTAGAAGTACACCAAATGTGTCTTTCCACACTCACGGCCAAAGGAGTATACGTGGAGAGGAAGGAGGAAAATGAAGTATATACCCGGGCGTTAATCCAGTGAAATAATTAGCAAAAAAGACCAGAAATTCTGCAACATGTGACTTTACCGACTCGGTCCATCAAAGTGGCATATGTGACACATATGTATGCACCAAAATCAAGGTTTAGACTTGCATCTATATTGAGATTACATCAAAGCGACTTACTAATCGACAACTTTAGATCTTGAAACATTTACGCATAGACTTTTAGATACATTTTAGAACGTTTTCATCATGTCAGGCATCACAATGCAGTAACACAATGACATGTATGTACACTGCTGTTCAAAAGCTTTGGATCAGTAAGATTTTTAATGTTTTTCAAAGAAGTCTCTTCTGCTCACCAAGGCTCCATTTATTTGAAAAAAAAAAATATTATTACAATTTAAAACAACTGTTTTCTATGTGAATATATAGTAAAGTGTAATTTACTCCTGTAATCAAAGCTGAATCAAAGCAGAAATCATTCTAATGTGATGATTTTTGTATTCTTAACCTTCAAATGGCCTTCGTTTCCTGTTCACACGTCTCGGCTTCGGGGTCTATATGACCCTAACAATTGATTGAGTAATTGTACAAAAAATATACATTTTTAATCATACAAATAATATATCTTTTTTTTTTTTTTACTTCTCATCTATTTATTAATGCTGTGTTTTTGGAGATATAAAGTACTTTTGTATCCATATAACACACAATTCCTCAACTACACCATTAGCTTGCATATGAAATATTATTTTTTTTATGATACATTGCATTTATGCTCTAGTACTAGGCCTTCGTTTCTGTGTAAAAGCTCATAAATTTTCAGATTTATGCCGTATTTTTTTTTTTTTTTTTTTTTTTTTTTTGACACTTGAAGAAAATATATTTAGTTGTTTCTTCTTTCACATTTCCCATTCATTTCAATGTGGGGTCATATTGACCCCGAAGACCAGAAGTGTAAACATTTTTTTTTACATACCTTCAGAACAACCAAATCAAGCCCAGTTTTCTTGTGTGTGTATAGATAGATAGATGGATAGATAGATAGATGGATGGATGGATAGATAGATAGATAGATAGATAGATAGATAGATAGATAGATAGATAGATAGATAGATAGATAGATAGATAGATAGATAGATAGATAGATAGATAGATAGATAGATAGATAATGTATGACAAGTAACAAAATCTTATTCCACTGAGATGAAGGGAACCTACTTTTGTTAAGTAAAAGTCGATTGGGGTCGTATAGACCCCATGACCCGATTGAGGGTTAATCAAATAAACGCAGCTTTGGTGAGCAGAAGAGACTTCTTTTAAAAACATTAAAAATCATACCGATCCAAAACTTTTGAACGGCAGTCTATATAAGAAACTATTGTAATAAAATCCCACCGCTTAACAAAATCTGATAGCTTATTAATGATTGGACACGGGAGGCTTATTTGAGACATTTAAACGGGCTTGAGATTTGTGTGTGCCTCTGTAAGTAAGGGTTAAAGCACTGAGATGAATGAGCTTGTGTGTGTGTGTGCTTCTGCGCATGTGCAGGTAAATGTGCACTGCTGTCTGTTTGACAGATTTAGCCTGTCAGAGTTCATTACCTGTGAGTCAGTAGGACACTAATGAGCTGAATTAGTGGTATAATTAGCCTGAAAGAAAAGAGCATCAACGTCGATCTCTTCTCTGTGAATTTCTCTCTCTTTTGTTTTACTCGGCCAGACCTGAAATTTGGTGATCTCAGTTGCACAAGGTAGTTCTGATATATCTGATATGTGGTCTGTGTGAACTTTGGCAGAAGTTCAGAGATGTGTGTTTAGGGTAGGGGATCTCTGGGGGCTGTGGCAGCTGGAGGGTTGTCCTTTCACGGGACGCTGCATTAGCCGACGCCTGTCAGTGTTGTATAAACAGCCGCTGGCTTTGAGCTGGACAGGAAGTGCTGGCAAGTGGGTAAACACAAGCCCACAAAGTGATCGTCCAGGAAGAACACACAAACAGGAAACCGTCCTGACGAGGGATTGATGTAGACTCCCGATAATTCCCCCATGACCCAGCCTGTTGCATTCCAACGTCGATGAGGCTATTGTCTCACCCCCCACCTTCCCCTCAGGTAAAGTTCCAAAATGGCAATGCAACACACTTATGAAGCTGTCACGCAAACATGTGTTTGCCATGAACACAGCTTTACAAACTCATTATCTGTAGTTTCCATCAAAATAACACTGACTACAGGTATTGTTACTGTTGTTTTATCACTTTAAAAAAATAATAAAGATTTTAAAATAAGTACAGATTTTCCATATTAATTTATGATTTTACAGTATCATAGTCAATGATATGTTTTTTTTTTATTAATCTATTCATTTTTGCAAAAAAAAATGCATTAAACATTCAGTTCATACATGCATTGACTTGAATACAGCTGTGATGAACTTGTTAATTTCTAAATTAAAATTAATTTTGGTAATTTGGGGGGCGTAAAGTTATATATATAATCGTATATATATATATATATATATAAAATGTACACTTGATGTGTTTAATATGTTCTAATCTAATATGCTTTTACTTTTGGTTTAATGGTTATACCACATGACATTTAGTCATTTAATTCAAATTTTGTTCAAATTTAGTTTTTAACAGTCACATGAAAGCAATTTGAGGACATTTTTTAGGAGCTTTGTACATGCATTTTAAACTACGTACATTTTTTTTTAAATAAGGCTTCTTTATCTTGAAACTATGGTTGCCATGGACAGTTTTTGCACTCATGTTCTCAAAGGGCCTGATTGAGGGAACTAAACATTATGTTCAGACATGTTGACTCATTGCAGACAGACATTTTGGATCTGGATGACCATATTGAATGACCAGTAATTTTTAATTAAACTCATGCTGAAACCTGCAGTCCGCAGTCATTTCTTCCCCTGTAGGTCTATAGACACACACACACACACACACATAATGATACACAGTCATGGAACAGAACTGCTAATTAAATAAATTAGCTGCATTCCCATGTAAGGACAATTTCCCCAAGATTCAGATGAGGTAATAATGATTTGTGTGTGTGGGTGGAAGCGCAACACCATCCTCTCTCCTTACACTTGTCAGCATGACTCCTGAACCTTGTTTTTGTTGTGTTTGCAACCATGTCACACACATTTACACTTTCATTTATGTGTGTATAAGTGTGTTTGTACATGTTTAGAGAGACCTAAAGTCAAATGATAAACACTGTTGTCTTGCTCAAGGTTTATAGATTGACCAATATTTAAAACAGTCCCAAAAAAGCTACCAACTAAGAGGTTAACTGCAAAAAGTTGACTTTTTTTTTCCGTTAGCCAGCCGGGCTTGGCCCTTAGCAACGCTGCTAACTGGGGAAGGCATGCGTTTCAGAAGGCAGTGAAGTGCTCCACATTTCCTCTAGACACAGAGAGGCAGAGGGGCAGTGGGGAGATCCTGCCGAGCCTCTTCCTCTCTCTTTTCCCCTCCTCTATCTCCCTCCTCCATGGCTCCCAGGATGCTTTGTGTGGAGGCTGTGGTCCGTGGCCCTCGTGCCAGCCCTCTCACTCAACCCTGGGCTGACCATCAGCACCCGGAACATTCCGTGCTGCTAGACCCCCCCTCTCGAAACACACACAGTTAATAAAATCCTTCAACTTTCCCACAGATGCTGTGGCTTTTCTCTCCTCCTCTTGTCTCCTCTCTTCCCTGTCTCTCCTTCCTGCTCTTTCATCCCATCTGGGTTTTTTCTTTCCTTGTCCTAATTTGAATCAAATGATCAATGCTGGAAATTCTGTAAGAACCTTCTTGAGTTTATTGATACTATTTGAATCATTTTATACATATATGTGTCTGTGTGTGTGTGTATATATATATATATATATATATATATATATTACCTATAAATGTGTAGCAGTTAGTCACGGTGATTTGTATAGCCCTACTACGCGGTGTATTAACATTTGTGATCATTATTTGTGTGTGTATGTGTGTTTACTTTAAGACTAATTCATTTGCAAAGACTAATCACTTTTTTATGGGTCAAGTCTTGCCATTTTTTGGTGTAAAAGATATTTTTTTGTTATACATATATATATATATATATATATATATATATATATATATATTAGTTAGGGATGGGGCCGATCCGATCCAGTATCGGTATCGGGACCGATACCAGCGTAATTCACGTATCGGATTTTTCCGATCCAACCTGCGGAGAAATCCGATATTTATGATCCATGTCTGCGCTTTAACGTTGGCTGCTGAAATGACTCCAAAGGGATTCCCCGGGTCTGCTAGTCTGCTAGCTGGCTGCAAACTGTGAAATGGATATCCTGAACGGAGGTGCAGCTCAATCATAGACTGTAAAAAATAGGGCTCAATGAGACACACAGACGCCCGCTCAAGAAATCCATTCCGCAGTTTGCAGCCAGCTAGCAGGAAAGCATTGAGCTACCAATATGTTCGCTGTGTGGAAATCCTATGGTGGAAATACTTCACACTGGAAACACCGCAGCAGAGCAAGACAGCAAAATGCAATGTTTGAAAATTAAACTATTTGTCTGTGATGCATGTTTGCATTCGCAGTCCAGAAGAGAAAGAGAGAGAGATCTCTCACGCGGGTGCCACAGCACGGACAACACGACAGCCCTGCTTAACGTGACGACAGAGAAAACATAGCCTGGTTACACTTTAGATCTGTGATATTAGTCTGATTTCAAAGATTAAAGAATATATTGAGGTAAAAAAAAAAACATTAAACAATAGCCGCATTCTGTGTAGCCAACTTCCTTTCCCATCGCGGCGGTGCACTGTCATTTCTCCGTAAAACTCAAACTTTAAGACAGAATCAGCACGATCGGTAATTGTTGTAAAATGCCGTCTCTGCTGTTGCTAAATTGCGGGACGCTTTTAATAATAAAAAGAGCTATTAAAAGCACAAAATTTGCGCAAGAGGGCGGCGCGCGCTCCGAAACAGACAAGCAAATTATACTTGGGCTTCATATGCGCGTCTAAACGATCAAATGTAGCCTGCACAAAAATTTCAAAACGACCGGCTTGGAGATTATCACTTAACTACGTTCATTTTAGACATAAACGGTTTATGGAAATAGTTGGGAGAAAATATGGTGCATCAGTAGACTATGAAATCCGCACTAGTTCTTAAAGGGGCAGCAGTATAAATGTGACGATTGCGACATTACTGAGAATAAAACAACCAAAGGCAAAGAGAAAATCACTCACAGCTCTTGAATGAATAACTTCAGCTTTAATAAGCATAAATCTATCTATGATAAACTTTGCAGTGCTATTTT
Source organism: Pimephales promelas (assembly GCF_016745375.1). Next base: position 234,177 of record NW_024121257.1, on the reverse strand, counting down.
ACTTTTGATTACTTTGTTATAATTCTTTTTAGACGATATACCTGAATAATGTTAGTAGACCTTCCTGAAATTAAAGCACTGTGTAGGCCTGTATAATGCGTATATCTTTGGTTTAATTGTCAAGTCAAGTCAAGTCAAGTCACATTTATTTATATAGCGCTTTTCACAATACAGATTGTATCAAAGCAGCTTCACAGTGATAACATTGTCTATCTATTGTTTATCTATTGTTTAATATATATATATATATATATATATATTGACATAGGCTACATACGTACGTATCATCCTTGCTTGTAGAGAGGTGTTTATTTCAGCATCATATAAAATCAACAATAATGATAAATAATGTTAAAGCAAACACAGGTCTGGTATCGGAAAAGTATCGGTATCGGCCGATATCCAAAGTCGGGTATCGGGATCGGATCGGAAGTGAAAAAATGTGGATCGGTGCATCCCTAATATTAGTCTTAAAGGGTTAGTTCACCCCAAAATGAAAATTAAGTCATTAATTACTCACCCCCATGCTGTACCAACCCCGTAAGACCTTCGTTCATCTTCGGAACACAAATGAAGATATTTTTGATTAAATTTGAGAGCTGTATAACCACCACATAGACTGCCTAAGGGACTGGCTCTTGACGGCCCAGAAAGTCAATGAAGAAAATGTTTAAATATTCCATGTGACTACAGTGGCTCAACTATATGTTTATCAAGCGACGCGAAAACTTTTTGTGCGAAAAAACAAACAAAAATAACGACTTTATTCGACTATTCCTTTTCTTCCTTGTTGGCCTGAAACGAGACTTCATACGATTTCCACGACGCATGCGCGAGAATTGCGATCTCCTTTAACTACTTCAGTTCAGTTCTCGCGCATGCGTCGTGGAAATCATATGGAAGTCTCGTTTCAGGCCAACAAGGAAGAAAAGGAATAGTCGAATAAAGTCGTTATTTTTGTTTGTTTTTTCGCACAAAAAGTTTTCGCGTCGCTTGATAAACATATAGTTGAGCCACTGTAGTCACATGGAATATTTAAACATTTTCTTCATTGACTTTCTGGGCCGTCAAGAGCCAGTCCCTTAGGCAGTCTATGTGGTGGTTATACAGCTCTCAAATTTAATCAAAAATATCTTCATTTGTGTTCCGAAGACGAACGAAGGTCTTACGGGGTTGGTACAGCATGGGACTTATTTCATTTTGGGGTGAACTAACCCTTTAACAAATTGCTTGGACAGCCCCTTCCTGTTATGTTCAGTGTCTCTTAATTAGAATAAACTGCAAAGTGAACTAGACTTTAAGCTGATAATCAAATGTCTGGCTGTAGTTTGACATCAACAGGTGATTGTTACTTGTCTTTTTCCCATGTGTGCCATGTATGTGCGTGCGCACGCTTGTGACTGTGAGCCGTGATGCTAGCTGTGGCTTTAGACGGATAATCTTTGAGTGTGCTGTGGGGGGTTCAGGTCCGTCAGCATGGCTTTGCTGCTTTGATTAAGAAGGATGTCACTAAACCATTGATCCCCTGGGCTATTGATTACCAATTTTCATCCATCTGCCTCTCTGATAAAATGTTATCTCCTCTGCACTCTGGCCCCTGACATCCATACAAGGCTAATTTGTAATCGGGGTGTCCGAGTTTAACCATTTGAGCCACACTTGAGTTCATCTTTCAAAGCCCATCATGGCTGTGGCTTTCTCTATTACAAGCAGTGGATAGACCATATCAATTTGGGATTAAACAAATTGGGCAGTTTTTATAACGTTAAGCATATTTAAAATCTATTTTAATATTATTTTTTTGTTAACACTTGATGAAAGATCAGATTCACACACTAGTGCAATGGTTCAAAAACTTTTGACTCTAAAGCCTCCAATGTCCAAGGCAATATTTGAAGGATCTGTTGTCTAAGCTGAGATGCATCACTGGTTACACATATTTAGGGCCCAAGCACCAAGGTATGAGGACCCTCTTGGAATTGCTGTTTAATGTAACTTAATTTTAGTCATTTTAAAACGTATTGGGGCCCCCATTGAAGTTTTCCGAGCCCCCCTGTTTTAGAACCACTGTGTTGGTTATTGATCTGGGGTTCTTTTTGAATGGCCAATGAATAGTATAATTCCGTAATATACACATGAGTAAAATTAAATGTAAATTGAATTATTTTTAGATTTATGTACTTACTTTACACCACATTTCAATGAAAACTTTTACTTTTCCAGAATATTTACTCAACATAGTATAAAATACATTTCTGGTAGTTAATACTTAACTTGAAAGATTGGCCTATTAACTCCATTGTACATCCTATTTAATTGGACAGAAATTAAAAATAGGTTGTGAGTAGGTATATTGTCATGGTCACAATTATGGGCACCATTGCTAAATATTATCAAAGAAGGCTGTGAAAATAAATCAGCATTGTTTATCCTTTTAATTTTTCATTAAAAAAATCACAGAAATCAATCTTTCATTGAAGTAAAAGTAATGAATGTGGGTGGAAATCACAATGAAATAATTGTTTTTCTCTAATACACGTTGGCCACAATTATTGTTACCCCTAGAAATTCTTATTAGTAAAATATATTTATTTATATTCCCCTTTATATTTACAATTTTAACACACAACATTGGTCTAGGAACATGAAATTAGCCATGAGTTCCTGTTTAACAACAGTATGAATATGAGTTAACACAGGGACACAAAGAGTACGCATGTCTGTATTGTCTTAATGCATGGCGAGGAGGAAAGTTTGAGTGGCCAAAGACTCTCTGCTGGAGATTTGCAGGAAATAGATGAGATTTGTGGGTCAGAAAGCCCCCCAAAAACAACAACAATATTTCTGCTGGAGGTTCTGGACATCTAGTTCAGATTGATAACGGATATCACGGATTCTATCAAATACCAACAATAAAAAAAGATCAAAACCTTACTGCCTCTGCTTAAAATCTTATAATGGGCCATGGGCTGATCCTTCACCTGGACAATGATCCACAACAAACTTAAAAATCGACACAAAAATGGGTCACTGAGCACAAAATTAAGGTTCTGTAATGGCCATTACTGTCCCCTGACCTAAAGCCAGTGTTGTGCCTGAACGCGTTCTTTGAATGATAGTTCATGAACTCATTCATATTTTAGGCGAACGTGAACTGAACGTACTGCATTACTGCCTGATGAACGTTACTGTGAATGCGTTCGTTATGGTGTCTGTGAACCCATGCTCTCTCAGTTTAACTTCGTTCAATAGGGTGCCAGATTTCTATTGAGCCTTCCGAAAAGGCTAAAACACAATTAATAAACATACATCCAAATAATAAGCATCCAATCTGGCAACACAAGCCACCAGTGTCGCACCGTGGCCACATGCGTCAAGACAAGAAGCAGCATCATACAAGGCGTTGCATTGTATGATCAGTTTTAAGACAAGGTTGGTGAGGAGGATGGGAAAAGCCTATAGCCTCTAGCCAACATGGACTTGGGAATTTGAATTGTATGGAGGTAATTATTATCTTGGGATTTCCTGCCATTTTTATTGTTACTTCAGTGAAAAGTTAGATTTTTGTGATTTTTTTATTTATTTTTTATTTTATTTTATTTATTTATTTTATAAAAGGTCAAAAGTATTAATGCATATTTATTTTCACAGTCATCTTAGTTCATATTTACCAAGGGTATAGACCAGAGGTCTCAAACTCGCGGCCCGCGGGCCATTTGCGGCCCGCGGGATGATATTTTGTGGCCCCCTACTTGATTTTAAAGTTTAATGTTAGTGCGGCCCGCCGTTGCGTTTGCCGCGTTATTTTTATTATTAATATTTTTATCCCTTATGGGCTACCATATATAGTCTCGTGACAGCTTATTGTGGGTTTGTTGTCAATAGTTGTCATAGACAACCACGAAGTACAAATATACTACGCCTGGAAAAAATGAGCGCGTCGCTTCAATTATGAGCGCGCTCGGCGCTTGATGCGCGCCTACGTTTGAAACGTACTTGAGCGTGCAAAATATGTGAGCGCGATATGTGAACAGGCGAGCTACCACCACCAAATCAGCCCACAGCTACTGATAGCTCGCGAGCGACGTGTTGGATATCCCTGCTCTAAAACAATGTGAGAATAATCATTTTGATCTTGTAATATGTGTTGTGTCTGAACACGCTCAATGAACGATAGTTAATGAACTCGTTCATATTTTGGGCGAACGTGAACTGAACGTAGCCTACTGTATTACTGCCTGATGAACGTTACAGTGAACTCGTTCATTCTAGTGTCTGTGAACCGAGGAGGCGTCGTAAGATCATTTAAAAGGCTTTTATGAGGTCGGTGAGGATGGGAAAATCTTATGTCTGTGCAAACTTTGCCTGTCGATAAAATGATTGTTATCTGTGGTTGTATATGGGTTGTGGCAATAATAATAGCCTAATAATAAAAAAGAAGCTCGCAGCAACAAATGGGGAAAAAAAGAACTAGTTCATTTTTGAAATATGAACTGAAATAGTTCATTTTAAAATTTGTGAATTGAACTTTGAACTAGTTCATGTAATGAACTTGGTCCAACAGGTTGATAAGAAGGTTTGCTTTGATATGTGCAAAGTCAGTAATTTGCCTGAGACACTATACATGTGTAGAAAGAATTATTTGTATTTCAAAAGCAGTAATTGGTTTTCTAAGTATAATAAAAGGAAATGTGCCTTTTGGAAGAAAAAAAAATCAACATAATAGTGTAAAGAAAATAAAAAGCAAATATGACTATCATCACAACAAAGATGTTGTGTATAAGAAAAAGACAAAGAAAGTTTGTAAAACTGTCAACTGTCAGAAGGACAGCTCATCAAGAACCAATCATGTACAGAAAGGAATGTTCAAATTCAGAGGAACAGTTCAGAAGAAACGTTAATAATAAAGATTGAGAAGATTGGATCAGTTGTGCTCCATTTTTGGAATACTTGACTGATGAAATACATTGTTTTTATTTTTTTGAATACTTGATGCGGCCCGGCCCGGCCTGATCCAGACTCTATCTCCAGCGGCCCCCAGTTAATTTGAGTTTGAGACCCTGGTATAGACTGTAGAAGACAATATGTCATACATTTGTGTACCTGTTCCTGGAATTGTGTGTTGATCATTCAAATGAAACATTGAAAATCCCTGTTCCCACAAATCCTACACTATACTTCTATATCAAATTAAATGTGATAGTGTTGGTCAAAACCTGAAAATAGAAATGACTCCATTGGTGTGTTAAGTCAGACTTAAGTCCTGACATCTCTAATCATCGTGTGTACACTTTGTTCCTGTCCAGATGCTCCTGGTGAGGAGGAATTGTGACAGTAGGATGTCTGTTCTTTAGTCTCATGGGTTTGGACTCCCTGATGGGCAACTGTGTTTTAGGGAACAGCTCAATATCCTCTGCCCAACTCCCTTCCCCTCCCCGGGGATATCAGAACTCCCTCTTCCCCTCAGATAGGAGCTGAAGCCGAACTAATCCCGAGTTGTCTGAGAAAGGCTGTTTACTCTGTGGGGATTAACAGAGATTAAGTGCTATCATAGCACAGTTTTAGGAGGGGTGCTGTAAACCATTTCTGATGGCCCTCTCCTGTTTGTGTTTGCGTGGTTAACTTGTCAAACACACACTCACATTCTTAAGACGCCGTGCCGATATACTGTATTAACGGCAAAGTTATTTTTTGTTCTTTATTTAGGTGTGAAAATAAATTTGATAAATAAAATAAAATATCCCGATCCCACCCGTGCTGCTGGAAGCGGCGTTTACATGAATATGTTAATATGTGCGGCTCACTTTTTCTCTCAATAAACAAATACAAAACAGCAGTTATTAAAACAATGGATCATATCAACATGGTTATGTTCACATGAACTCTGCAAATCGGCACCTCATTCAAGTCACGCCTCGTTTATTAATGTCACGTTATATGATAGATTGCTTTAAAGCAAGCAGCTTTAAAGGAGCTGTATGCAAGAAATTTATTTCAATTAATCATAAATTTGCCCTGATATGTCACTAGACATTAAGAAATGTTCATTTCAAATACTTATATCACTGACAACAGTAGTCAGGCCAGGATATTTTCATTTAAAAAGTGAAGTCGCAGCCCTTGACTGATGTTGATATTGTCAAGTTGTGTTTTGTTCTGATGCGCCACCCTCCACCGATCTACCAATCACGGACTCAGTAGTGTTGCGGCATTCGGGTTGCCAGCTCTTCTGTAGTTACCACAGCTGCAGATACAATTTGATTAAAAAAAATTTGAACTTTGCGAAACCCAAAAAAAACTCTATATGAATCTGAAATACTTTGTTACAAAGTCTGAAATAAACAATTAACAGAAAAAACTCACTGTGTCGGAGTGCTTCTGAATGTTCGACCGATTCTGGCCGAGCAGGTACATCTGTACCGTCTTACAGGCACCCAGTTTGCGCTTTAAATTAATTTTATTAATCTTTAAATGAATTGCTTACATTTATCAAATTAGCCTACAATAGCAGAAATAAGAATTTAAAATTAAAAAAAGGTCCTTGTTTAATACAAATTTCATACTTTATTTCATGAAAATTGAAAATATTTAGGAGATTGTTGTTTAATTTAGTTTTATACATATATTCTCGTATCCAATATTTTGTTCTAATGTCACAAGTAATAATCTCAAGGTTTACTGGATTTTACACGATTCTTTGGTTCTTTTATACCGTGGGTTTGGCAAAAAGTGTAATAAAAACAAACATCGTCACGTGTGTACCTTACTACTTCTCACCGCTGCTTCCTGATGGTTTAGAGAACACTGCGAGTCTTCCCCTGATGTTTCAAAAGCCCCTTTCACACAGCGCGTTGATCCCGGGAAATTGCCAGAACGCCTTCTGTGTGAACGCAAACACGACCCGGGATTGATACCGGGACTGATCTGGGGTTGGGGACCTAGTAACATTGCCGGGATCAGTCCCGGAACGCGCGCTGTGTGAACAAAAGCCAGGACCAATGCCGTAAAGGGTGTGTCATAGTGATGACGCTCGTGCCATCGCGCGATTCTGTTGCTCTTAGAAGAAAGTTTGTGTTCGTCATCAACAAAGAAAGGACGAACAAATACCTGCAAACTGGAGCGAAGCAGAGACAATGAGCTCCTCACTATCCGCGCTGAAGCTGAGATCGTTCACCAGCTTTGTGGAATGGTACGCGTGTACATGTTTTCGACGCGTCCGTTATACGTCTCATCCTGACGTCATGTGTCTTCCCGGGGTTTTGAATGAACCGAAATCAAACAATCCCGGGACAAATGCCGGGTCACATTATCCGTGTATTTTCTGGAATCTCTGTGTGAAAGGGGCTAAAGAGTAGTGCGACGGCAAGCGCGTCAAGAATAAACGTCTCGTTCATTTGGGGAGGAGCGTGCGCAGGTTAGCGGAGGCTCACGGTGCGGAGTATAAACAATGCTTTACTACACATACATTTACACACACACAGCAACCATTCAAAATGTGGTGGGATTGTTTCTGTACTGCTCAGTGTAATATTTCTTTTAGTGTATTAAAGTCTAGCTGCTGCTGTGTGTAATGGAGATGTGAGTGCTAGTAAATGTTTGGCGCTGTGCTAGAAATGAAATCGAAAAGCAGTACACGAATCCCATCAAATTTTAAATGTCATTTGGAATGAGAGCCAGCCCAAAACATGCCACCGGTGCGAACCGCGTGTTGACGGCCCCGCGTTAATTCAATCTTGAGCCTAACTGTAGATCCTGTGTGTGTGTTGTTTCAGAGAGGAACGTGAGCGCTGGATCAGGGCCAAATACGAGCAGAAGTTGTTTTTGGCATCGCTGCTGTGCACAGAGCTGTCTCTAGGACAGCAGCTACTGAGGGCCACGGCGGAGGAAGACCTGCGCTTAGTGGTCATACTGCTGGCCAACGGCTCCAGAGATGAGGTCAACGAAACCTGCGGGGAAGGGGACGGCCGGACAGCCCTGCACCTGGCCTGCCGCAAGGGAAATGTCGTGACCACGCAACTGCTCATATGGGTAAGAGCTAGAGCACACACTTTTTATCACAGCCAACTACTGTCCTAGTTTCACTCGGATATATATCACAATAGAAAAGAAAAGACTTGCAACTTCTGTTTCAAGTCGACTTTTAATACTATTGCTCTGCCTTTCTCTTATCATGAGAACTCAAATATAGTTTTTTAACTACATTCTTCAATCGGTCTCTTTGTTCAAGGTGTTAAAACAGGGACCTCTTTTTAAATAATGAAGTAATACGATAATTTTAATTTTAAATAACAATTACAAAGCATTTTTGTGACTGATATTCAGTGGAAGGTATTACACACAGCCAGGAACAGCATAGCATTTCTAGGTGTTCTCTTGCTAACTCTCTTCATCTGTCTCTCTGTAGTACGGCGTGGACATCATGGCACGGGATGCTCACGGCAATACGGCATTGGCGTACGCACGGCAAGCTAACAGTCAGGAGTGTATGGACATCCTCCTTCAGTACGGCTGTCCCGACGAGCGTTACCCGCTCATGGCCACTCCCAACCTGTCCCGCAGGAACAATAATCGCAATAACAGCTGCAGCAGCATGAACAGTGCAGTTATATGAGGAATAAAACACACACACATGAACATGCACTCTGGTCAGCACTCCTCCTCCTCCCTCTCTATACACACCTCCATATGTACAGCACCACCACTGCATCAGAATCATGAAACTACAGCAGACTCAAGGGAATGATGAGGATGATGATGAAGCATGAGAAGAGCTACTGTGTTTGCACTCACGGCCTCCCCTTGCCTCTTGTGAAACGATCCGCACCCTGACTCTACAATCCGTCTAGTTGGAAACGTTGTTCTGACAAGGTCTTGGCCAGTCCTGTCATCTATTTTTTTGGGAGAGTGACCCCGTCCAATGTCTCGCTGCATCATGGAACAAAAATTCAAACAACCCTGGATTCTGCTTTTCGGACTGCGGCAGTTGAAGCTACAAGTCCATGATGGGATAATAAGGTGTGTATGTATTTGGTAACTGATGGCCTGGTGACGCATCTTATCAGCCTCTTTTCTGTGGAGTCCAATAGGAAATGATGGGATACTTTTACTCCGAATCTTCAAAATGACCCGGAAGTCACTTCACTTGGTCACCATGGTCACCATGCGTGTCTGGACTTTCATCTCACCCCTTTGACACTGGTTTTTCTGTCTGTTCTCTCTCTCTCTCCCTCTTTCTTTACATCTGACTCTTTTTCAGTCAGTATGTCCATTATGTCTTCTTCTTTTATTTTAAAGGAATTCGAAAGGATGTAACACCCAAATATTGAGTCATACGTTTGAAGTTTGAAATCTGACATGGTCTTTTAAACCTTTTTTTGTTTTAACATTGTTGAGTAGCATTTGTCTTAGTGCTCATTACTGGACCAACGGAGGATTCTTAAAAAGGTGTTTAAAGATTTATGTTTCTCAGACTTAAAAAGGGAATTACATTTTTTACTTTCAACAGCTTTTATTTAGCCATTTTTTTTTATCTTTCGACACGTCAAACTAGCCTTATATGTTGCCCATTCCCCATGTTCATCAAAGTCCTCGTTTTAATTAAAGTAATATCACAGGTAGGTTGCTAGAATATGCTCATGGTGGCCGTTGCTCTCGTACAGTGGCGTGCCTCTCTCAGGTCATCTCTGTTGCTGTTCACCGCAGCGTCCGAAACCTCATGCATCTCACTGAAGAGAAGGGCTCTCTGGGTCTTCAATCCCAATCTGTACATACTTCTTCCTTCTCTTTCATTCTATTTTTTTTTCTCTAAGTAGTGTACTATATTGAAAGTATTTGAAGAAAACACCCCCTCTGACATAAGCCTTTATTATTATATTTTTACCAGCCCCTTTTCTTGTTTCAGTGCAGCTTTTGGTGTCAGAAAGTGTGCCTGTTTGAGTCGAGTTCCCTATTTCTCTGAATTGTTCTTCAGGGCTTATTTTTCCTCCTTGCCTTTATCTTCTTCCTTTATCGTGTGTCAAGGAGTATTAAAGCAATACGAAGCCAAAATCCCGGCAGGTCGACACACGAGTAATAATTTCTCGCCGAACGTCACCCCAGCGGTCCGAGCAGCCATTGTTATTGAGAGATGTAAAGCCGATGTAAGACTCTGTCTCAGGTCGTATATCATTACTGAAGATCCCATGCAGGGTTTGATATTGACTTACTCCATAATATGATTTAATGGGCTTTGATCATTTAATCTCAGCTTCCATTGATTTTGCTCTTCGCTGGGTAGTAGAAATGTGAAGGTACTTAGCTTGGGGTTGGAGATGTGGGAGACTCTGTGTTGTAGAATTGATGTTCCGCAATACAAACAATCTGGAAAGTCTTCGAGCTTGTTGATAGACATTTTGGGAATATGTAGAGAAACGTAGATAGTTTAGAAAACAGTGAGAGTTGAAAAGCTTTAGTGAAGGATGTGCGGATGTAAACTATGAGAGAAATATTGAGGTATGTTGATTTTCAGCTCAAAAAGGGTGCAGTTTTCGCCTTGTATATAACGTAGCAGGCCTTTAGAGGCTTTACCACAATAACCATTATTTATGACTAAATGCACTACAGAACACCGATCACTTGTTGTGAAGAACCCACAATATAATGTCCACTTTGAATCCTTTCTGTGAAAAAACTGTCGTTTTTGTTTTCTTTTTGCATGAACGGATGTAAATGTTTTCTTCGTTGTGTAAATGTCTTCATAAAATGACTGTTCCCTGACAAGTGACGCTAAAGAGTCTGCCATTTTAATATGAAAAAAAACCTTACGAACAACTTGTGTGTCATATCTTTCTTTTTTTTTTTGTCAGTCCTCCCATCTCCTTCTTTTGTAATCCATCACTTTGAGCAAAACATTTTTTTTTGATCATCTGTCTATCTGTAACTGAATATAGAAAGCATGAATGAGCAAAAGAGACAAAAATCCAACCAATACCATGACAGCAACCAAAGGATCATGCCAGCCCTTGTGAGAGATAACGCAGAGCGTTGTGGGCTTTATCAGTACGTTCCAAGTTGCTTGAACATATCGTCGTTTTTATTTCAGTTTCCATTCACCAGTCGTCGCTTTTTGTAAATAGATGTAAAAATGGAGAAACCCGTAGTGTTTGTTTACTTTGTTTTCGTTTGTGTTCGTTACCTCATTTCATCAACCGTCTCCGTGTTCCTTTCAAACCCAAGAGACCCGTGTAATTATTTATGAATATGTTAATCTGAAAGGGGAGGAGTCTCTCACACTACTTGGGTTTTGCATTTGTTCCTTTATTCAGTCCATTGGCATCGCAATTATCATTCTGAATCAAATTATCGGTGTTGTATTTCTAATTATTGTTGTTATTATATTGAGTTTGTGTCAGCTGTACAGTACTGTGTTGAAAAATTATACCTGATGCAGAGTCTTATACTGTAATGTCTCTTTTCAATAAAATGCTTCTTAATATAATTCTCTCCTCGATTTTGTAACATTTTAATTTATTTAATTGTGTGTGTGTGTGTGCGTATATACACTCGCCTAAAGGATTTTTTAGGAACACCATACTAATACTGTGTTTGACCCCCTTAATTCTACGTGGCATTGATTCAACAAAGTACTGAAAGCATTCTTTAGTAATGCTGGCCCATATTGATAGGATAGCATCTTGCAGTTGATGGAGATTTGTTGGATGCACATCCAGGGCACGAAGCTCCCATTCCACCACATCCCAAAGATGCTCTATTGGGTTGAGATTTGGTGACTGTGGGGGCCATTTTAGTACAGCAAACTTATTGTCATGTTCAAGAAACCAAATTGAAAAGATTCGAGCTTTGTGACATGGTGCATTATCCTGCTAGAAGTAGCCGTCAGTACATGGTGGCCATAAAGGGATGGACATGGTCAGAAACAATGCTCAGGTAGGCCGTGGAATTTAAACAATGCCCAATTGGCACTAGGGGGCCTAAAGTGTGCGAAGAAAACATCCCCCACACCATTACACCACCACCACCAGCCTGCACAGCGGTAACAAGGCATGATGGATCCATGTTCTCATTCTGTTTACGCCAAATTCTGACTCTACCATCTGAATGGCTCAACAGAAATTGAGACTCATCAAACCAGGGAACATTTTTCCAGTCTTCAACTGTCTAATTTTGGTTTGGAAATTGTAGCCTCTTTTTCCCATTTGTAGTGGAGATGAGTGGTACATAGTGGGGTCTTCTGCTGTTGTAGTTCATCCGCGACAAGGTTGTGCGTGTTGTGGCTTCATAAATGCTTTGCTGCATACCTCGGTTGTAACGAGTGGTTATTTCAAAGTTGCTCTTCTGTCAGCTTGAATCAGTCGGCCCATTCTCCTCTGACCTCTAGCTTCAACAAGGCATTTTCGCCCGCAGGACTACCACATACTGGATATTTTTCCCTTCTCACACCATTGTTTGTAAACACTAGAAATGGTTGTGTGCGAAAATCCAAGTAACTGAGCAGATTGTGAAATACTCAGACCGGCCCGTCCGGCACCAACAACCATGCCACGCTCAAAATTGCTTAAATCACCTTTCTTTCCCATTCTGACATTCAGTTTGGAGTTCAGGAGATTGTCTTGACCAGGACCACACTCCTAAATGCATTGAAGGAACTGCCATGTGATTAGATAATTGCATTATGAGAAATTGAACAGGTGTTCCTAATAAACCTTTAGGTGTGTGTGTGTGTGTAATATATATATATATATATATATATATATATATATATATAATGTATGTGTGTGTGTTTGTGTGTGCGTGTATATGTGTGTGTTTGTTTTTATTTAAATTGGTAAATGCTCAAGACTCTATGATTGGATCATTATTGCAGTGATTATTATGTTTCTACAGTAATTCTAATAATTGTAATAATTCCCTAATTGATGGTCTGTGTAGTTTTTAATTTCTCAAACAGCCATATAGGAAGACGCATATTGGTCATATTTCAGGATGACAATGTCAACTTTAATCAGGGTAAAATTGTGAAAGAATGGTTGGTAGAAGAATCATTTTCACCTTTGAATTGGCAACCACTGTTTTTTTTTTGTTTGTTTTTTTGTGCAAACTATGCTTCCAACAGCGTCTAATGGAACAAATAGTGCTTTTGTTATCTTTTTGTGTCCTGTATCATATTTGTGAAGGGTGAGATCTTCTCTTAACTTTTTGGACCATTCTTTTGATTTTGCCATATTTCAAACATGCAGTCAAACGCGACACTCAACAAACCTAGCCAGTTCACATATTTCATGTGTTCTAGCTCAAACACACCTGGTGAAACTAATGAAGCCCTTGATCAGTTCCATCAGATGTGCTTGAGACAACACCTTTTTTGCCGATTTGTGAAATTGTGAGGGATTCTATTCAGGGGGTTGAATCATTTTGAGACTGGAGAAGTCATTAAAAGTTGCATTTTCAGTTCAATTTGGAGAAACCACACTTAAAACATTTGTTGTGTTGAGCTATTTCAATTACTTTTGTTTGATTTGTTCATTGCAAAGAGCTGAAAGTGTGTAAATTTGACTGTATAATTTATAATACTGATTCAATGTGTGTGTGTGTATATATATATATATATGAAGAGTTCAGATGCAAAAGCCTCTAAATGCCATTTGAAATTTTCTTCTTTAATGATCATTTTTATCAAACTTGTATATTTAAGTTCACTGATTTCACTTAAATGGCAATGATAATTACCTATTAATTGTTATTTAAGTGAAATTACTGAACTTAAATATACAAGTTTGATAAAAATGATCATTAAAGAAGAAAATTTCAAATGGCATTTAGAGGCTTTTGCATCTGAACTCTTCATATATATATTGATACAAATCAACTGTTTCAGGAAGTGTAAGCAAATGGAAACACACGTGTATGTTTTGCGATTCTCGCATGTCCGAACGCCTAGTTTGGGTTTCTCAGCGGGTGCGATCCACTCTCGGGCCTCCGCGGTGCAGATGAAGGCGTTAGAGCCGGGCCCTGCCGACTCACTGTGTCTCTAATGAGATAAAGATCCTCTAATCCCCTTCTCATCCTTTCCCTCGCAGGAAGAGAGCCGCAGCTCCACAAAGCATCCGAGGAGGGGATGCGGGGCTTGAATCTGCCCCCTGACCGGGAGGACAAAAGAGGCCTCAGCAGCCCAGGAAAACAGATGTAATTAAAGAGATTAGACAAGGCAGAGAGAGAGAAAAGAGCAATCTATTGAAAGAGGAAATGTTTCGGGGTTGAGAGGGGAAGTAGGAGCGTGATATTATGAGTGACTGACAGGAAGTGTGTTTGTTTTCTTATAATTCCTTTCACAAACATGTGCAGCTTGTAAGCTGTTGAAAGTTGACAGGCTAAAGGAGCCGTGGGAAATGGATCCTTAAAGTGTCAGTGGTGGTCCAGGACCACAAAACCCTGAAGCATCTTGTCCAGATCTAGTCTGATCATCTCTCATCATAAATCAGTTCCACTTAGAAATCCAATGAGGCACAGCACTGGTTCAGTGCATTAACAGAGCTGTTCATCTATCATGATATGTGTGTGTGTCCCTCTCACGCACACAATAATGGCATTAGAAATGCTAGAGAAGCCCTGAAATGAGGCGTGAGCTGCACCATCATGTTGTGATGATAATCCAAATGTTCAGAGAGAAAGAGCCGGAAAGTCGCACTCTCTAATCCTGCCGTACGGAGACGGGCGTGTTGTAATGCGTTCTGTTTGAACTGCTGTGACTCGGTGTGTTTTATCTTTGATGGAATCCTGTATTTCTCTGCTTCAAATGATAGTTAATAAATCTATTACTCATGCTTAAATTGACGTGAATTAATGTCGAGTGCAAAGAGTGCTGTGCTTAATCATCAGCTCCGAGGTGGGGTGAAACACTAATAGAAAACATGGACGTTTTAAAACGCATGCATAAATTCAAACTGTCATAACCATCATCAGCCCATCTTCATTTTACTGTAAACACTTTCCTTCTAAATGGCCAATTATAGGAAATTCAATTGTGTGTGTGTGTGTGTAAGGATCCTGGTAAACCCTATGTTATGGGGACAAAATGTTCCCACAAAGATGGCAATATCTGAAATCCTTGTCCTTGTGCAGACATTTTGGTCCACATGAGGAAAACAGCTTATTTATCATAAACAAATTGGGAATTTTGGAAAATTTAAAAATGGTGAATGTTTTTTGTGATGGGTAGGGTTTAGGGTTAGGGGAGAAAATATACAGTTTGTACAGTCTAAAAATCATTATGTCTATGGAATGTCCCTTTAAGTGTGTCCTTAACCTAATTTGAGAGGACCAAATGTCCCCACAAAGATAGTAAAATGTGAAAATTTTGATTTGGTAGGCCCCATAAATCATACCAAGTTTTTTTTTTTATGTAAAAATGCTGAAAGTTTTCTGTGATGGAAGGTTTAGTGTAAGGGGATAGAACTTGTGTGTGTGTGTGTGTGTGTGTGTGTGTGTGTGTGTGTGTGTGTGTGTGTGTGTGTGTGTGTGCGTGCGTGCGTGCGTGCGTGCGTGCGTGCGTGCGTGCGTGCGTGCGTGCGTGCGTGCGTGCGTGCGTGCGTGCGTGCGTGCGTGCGTGCGTGCGTGCGTGCGTGCGTGCGTGCGTGCGTGTGTGTGTGTGTGTGTGTGTGTGTGTGTGTGTGTGTGTGTGTGTTAGCCTTTCACAATTGTCAAATGTATCTGTCCTGTTTTGTGGAAAATGCTAATGCATCCTATTTTTTCCCACCCAAGCCATGAAAGTTTATATATATATATATATATATATATATATATAATTGTTTTATGGCAAGTTGAACAAGAATTAGATGACACCTGCTCTGTCATTTAACGTGAATTAATATCAACTCCAATTATAAACCCAGACATGAAATTGTACTTGCCTCAAAATTCAGTTTTTTTATTTTACACAGAATCTGTAAATGTTATACATATGTGTGTATGATTTGTTAGTGATTTCCTCCCTGTAGCTCTTTTCAAATTGGTTAAACTGGTGGTATTAAATAACTCATTTACACAAACTGACTGCTTAATGCTCATTGAAAAAACATGCTTACTTATTAATATGATTGTCCTATAAAATCCTAATATTGGAATTTTCCTTTGTCCGCCAAATTAGATAGAGGGCCTATTAGAAAAAATCTAAACTAAAAGGCAAAGTCGGAAACTATGAACTATGTTGTGATAGGCATCACATAAAGCACTAACATATTTTGTGCTTAATACTGGTAAAAGATTGAATAATATTTAATAAATTAGATATTTTCTTGCATGCAGATCTAAATTTTAATCTCTCATTATGATCACAATTATGTTGGTCATGATTTAAAAGGGTTTTCTTTAATAAAAAAAAAACTGTTAAAAATGATTTTGAGTACTGTTTCGTGTTACGAAATCACAGAAGTAAAAAGAAAAAGTCTTTGTCATTCCCTCATTAGTGTTCTCTTTGTTGTTGAACACAGAAACTTCCAGCATATGTGTGTGTTCCAGTGCTCTCACTGGTTCTGCAGCCAGTGCTCTCCGTCAGGATTAATCATTGGAGGTTCATTTGACGCTGTTAATTTAGTGCAGGAGGGACAAGCTGGAGTGAAAAGCTGCGGCCCGAGCCAATCCCCGCGGGCCCATTTATCTGTCAGACACTACGGACAGCCTTGATTACAATTTGCACAAAAATTCATTAGAGTTTAGGTAATTGTCAGATCTCTCTCTCTCTCTCGTCATGCTTCCTTATGAAATGTCTGTCCAGTTTTCATGTCAATGTATGTGAAAGCTTTGTCTGTTTTCCAACATCATTCAGACCAGCACATTTCAGTTGTCTACACGTGTGTGTGTGTGTGTGTGTTTGTGCCAGTGATGATGAGGCACTGATGATGTCTGATCTATTGCGATGCTCAGGACTTGCACTTGCATACAACAATAAATCTACTACCAACAATAATTCAATTTCTCTAGGAGGAAAAATTTGAATTCCAGTTTAATTATGAAACTAGAGTCTATTAACCACTGCAGTCATAAGAACTTTTTGTTTCACATTATATTTTTCATGTAACTCTCTATATATATATATATATATATATAGAAAGGTACATGCTGATTACAAAAAAACTACTTAATGTGTTATGATTTTGCACAGCAGACTGTAATTAATCTGATTTTGTTATCATAAAGTAATCAATTATAATTATATATTGCTTGTAACATGGATACAAGAATGTTAATAGAATCTTTTATTTTCTTATTTACCAAGTATTTACTAATTTCTTATTGATTTGATTTAATTTAATTTAATTAATAATAGGGTAAATAAATGTTTTCTAAATTAATAAAAAGGCTGTCTATGATAGGCTACACTCTAAAAAATGCTGGGTTGTTTTAACCCAACTTTGGGTCAAATATGGACTAACCCAGCCGTTGGGTTAAATTTTTACATTACATTTTTTAACCCAACATTTCGGGTTTGTCCATATTTGACCCAAAATTGGGTTAAAACAACCCAGCATTTTTTAGAGTGTACATACTACAAATTATTATTATAGGCCTATTAATTATATCTCAATAAATTATGCTCTTAAATGGCTGTAATGAATCTGTAAAGTTTGGAGAAAATAACATGACTGTAGAATTTAGGTTTGCTGTGAAAAAAAACAACAAAAAAAAAACTCGTTATTAATTTGTCGCATTTGTAAACTAATATAAACCTGTAGCGTTGGCAGTAGCCTACGTTGGTTGGGAATAATATTTCGACAAGCTTACATGCAGACACAGGTACAAAATTTGCTAATATTTTATGATCATATTGATAAATAATGTATTAAAATTGGTACTTTTAAAAAAAAAGGTTTGAATTGACTTATGAGCAATTTGTCGAAATGAGTAGAAAAACTATGGACATAAAATATAGAAATTTCAAGAGCTTCGAGGTTAAATTATTGTTCTATGATAAATTGTATATTTAGCAGAGGCTGTTTGTGAAATTATTTTTGATTTATATTTGCGTCTCAATCTTTCCCGACGTGCCCCGTGTGTGACGAATAGGCTCGTTACTTTTCGTCGAGGTTGCCTATAAAATAAGGCAGGTCAACGTCGGCCGGAGATCAGGGCTGTCACAAGGTTGTATCCCTCATCATGACCCTGAAATCTATTCATGAACCACACCCTCCTGTCACAACACCCGACTCAAACCTGAAGAGGTTCGATGATTTCAGAGCATCTGTACTAACAGAGCAGAGACCGCGCGGAACAGATGGCGCAAGCGGAAGCAGTTCTGCAGGTGCAATAAAATACCATTATTAGCAGTAATTATTATTAATTTATGTTTAAACTATTGCTACAAATTATAAAGAAAAATATATATATACAGACAAAATTAGCAAAAATAATGCAAAGAAACAAGTTTAGCCCACTCAATGTATTTGAATTGATGATGTAGTTTAGGTTATTTCCCCCTCACGCGCACTTCAGTGAGTGACTTAGCCTACGTGTTGCATGTAAAAAATAAGAAAGGACAATTTTTTTTTTTGTTTAAAACAATTATTTATGGTCCAGCTTTAATCCACACAATATTCTGAAGTCAGTAAACTCATGAAACGTTAGCAAGTTTTTTTTTCTTCTCACAATATTAAATAAATTAGCAACGTGCCCGTGACGTCTGAAACGGTTACAGAAAAAGGGAAATGAATGCAAGAAAAACAAAATTAAATAAAGGCTATTTACCATAAAAAATAAAAAGCACATATTTAAACAGGTTGTTTTATAAATTCGAGGGAATGGTGTTAATTTTACTATTAATTGAATTATATTGTGTTCTTCAGCAGAGACCAGAAGTGCTCCTTTTAGGATAATATTCATCTCTGCAAAAAACACGTGAACTATACAGTCACACAAAACTAAACAAAAAACTGATTAAGTTTTTAAATACATAGTGGAAATTCAAGAACTAAAATTTGTTCGTGATTTGGTCCAAAGTTGGAAATAAAACAGCAGTTTCTCTCTCCCAGTATATAGGTGGTCTTAGTTTGAACCTTTTCGTTCAAAATGAGTCTGTTCCTTTCTTTCCACCCGTTTGCACAACTCTGTAGTTTAAACGAAAACTATATATATATATATATATATAGGCTGCGTGTCCTGGGTTCCTCGGGAACAGTTTGGTTATATTTAGATTTCTCCGAATTGTCTTGTGTATCAAGGTCTGGCCTGTTCTAACTGTTGGTGTTGGCTGCGTATTGCAAACCGACTAACATGCACCGGAATGGGCACCACAATTTTCGGGTTTCTGGATGGCTCTCCGGTTTTGGAGTTCACGTTTCCCGCTTTGACACGTTTCCACTTGGCTCTCCGGTTCTGAAACCAGATCTTGACTTGCACCTCGCTGAGCTTTAAGGCATGGGCGATCTGTGAGCGTTCTGTGAGGGATAGGTATTTCTTACAGTGAAACTCCTTTTCCAGTTCTAAGAGCTGCTCGCTCGTAAAAGCCGTCCTCCTTCTCCGATTTTTCCCGGTGGACGTGGTGTTTCCCGCCCCATTCCCACCGTGGACGCCGTCGTCCAGTCCTCCGTTGCCGTCTCCGTCTTCCTTCGGACACATCGCGTTCCCGGGCCCGTTGTCGTCGGAGCTGTAATCTAAATCACTGTCCATGGAGAAGCTCTCGTCTTTCCTGTGACACTCGTCCTCCTTCGCGTCGTCTTTGCTGTGACCTCGCACTAGGGGAATGAAATAAAAAGCAGAATTATTTTGAGTAACTGTTCAGAAGAAAACTTCTCAATGTAAGTTTCTGTTGAGGTCATTTGTGTTTTTAGTTTTAACTGGTCGGGGAAACAAGTTGTGTGTTTTCATCATAAGAATCTGACCTAGTCTTGTCTCGCAGCACATTCTTCCTGTTTATTGCTGCCACTTTTACGCGCAATTACGCACGGTGATGGATCTCTTAGGAAAGTAGTTGCACACCTCAAAACAAACCAGCCTAAAAGTCCCCCCTCCCCCCCTTCTACATCTCTTGAGATCATTTGGCTTTTTAAAAACATGCATTATTTTACATAGACCTTTTTTAATAATATAATTTCAGACTTTGTCCCTTCAGCTAATGTCCTTTTTTTCTTTACGTTGCAGACATTGGCTATATTACAATTATGTGGGACTACATTTATTTTTCTCTGCCTGCATATAAATGATCCAGGCGACAGTGAATTTTGCTTACAGTTTTATGGACATTTAAACACCGCTGGCCCTCCGATCCCTCAATTAAAATGAACTAATTTAGTCCTTGATGGCAGCTCGGCCTCAGGCACTATTCCCTGGAAAACTTGATTTGGGCCTTTAATTCACGTGTGTGTCACCGAAATCCCACAATCATGACATTTTATATAATTATTCCCGTCCCACATTTCTCGATAAACTGCATTTTAAGTGACAAAATTAATTTTTAGCGTAAAGGCCTAAAGCAGACAGCTTCTTAGAAAGCAGTACAAAAATAAAACGTATGACATCGGAGTGATAAATGTTTTAACATTTTAAAATTTGAGAACTCAAGAATCAGTAACAACTAGGCTATGGGTCTGTTTTACTTTTATTTAACATGCATGGCATGAAATATTATAGGCTAACCGATTATTTAAAAAAAAAAAAAAAGACTTCTCAAAACAAGGGCCCTATTCACAACAATTAACCCTCTCTGAAAGTGTGAGGGTGTTCTGAAGGCTGGCTTTATCTCACCTGTAGAGGTGTGCGAGTCGTGAAATGATGGAAGGGTCGTTGAATCTTTCGTTGGGAACGTTTTCCCATCCTCTCCGTCCAAACGAATATCCTGAGATTTCTCAAACATGGCGTGAATGGATTGAGAGCTCAGCTTCCTCGCCGCGTCCTGGTGCTGCTGAGACGGCGAGCTGGAGAAGCCGCCGGGTAACGTGGCCATTAGCGTGGATGTGAGCGCCATGCCCTGCGCCAGACTGGAGCAGAACCCGCTGGGTAAGCCCGGGATCGGGTGGTGCGGATGGGATGCGGGGAGCGCGCTCTGAGGAAGAGTTGGAGGAGGTGGCGGTGGCGGAGGAGGTAGCACCACTGACCGGTAGGGCATAAACATGGGATAGCCCGTGTACACGAAATGCCCCGGACTGGGCTGCGGTGGACCTCCGATGAGCGAGTCAATGCTGAATGCAGTGGTGCTTCCCACCGGACGCTGCATCATCATGAACGGTGTACTGTAAGCTGCACTCATATGCTCGTATATGGCTAGTTTATAAAGTCCTGAAGTCTGTGGGAGCAGCTGTCTCCCCTGTGCTTCTCAGATGAGGATCTCACTGCTGGACAGTGTCATGCACTGACACTCTCTGAGGTTTTGGTAATCCTGCGAATGTCTCTCTGTATGCGCGGTTCGTAAAACCGTTGCATCTGTTTCGACTTAGTTCAGTGCCAAACTGATTTTTTTCGTTATAAGAACAGAGCGAGACGGGCGCATTAAAGCACAAACAAACGACGCAAATCCTTTGCTGAGAAATGTCTGGACGAGAAGAAGGTCGAGCATCTCAGATGAGCTTTATCGTCCTCCCTTGAGTTATTTCAGCGTCCTTGTCCCTTCTGCTTGGCCGCTTTTCATTCCGACCTGATGGAAGTCACAATAAATTGCTCCTCGCACTCGCAGCATCAGCTGTGATCATCCACTGAAGTGTGAGTTTGAATTACGCTCCTTCGGTTTAAGCGTCTCCACCATGCGCTCTGGCCACGCCCACCGCGACTTTGCGCTTGCTATTGGTCCAGTTTCATCCGTTTATGTGGAACTGTCCTGACGCGCCTGAGCCGCGAGCGCTGGCTGCTGTCTCTTAAATTAGAACGTCACTAACACAGTCTCACATTCCAAAACAGTCAAAACAAGAATCATGTGATGTGAGATGTGATCTGATGTGTTGTTTGGCATCTAATGGTCCTGCTGATTTTATTATTATTATTATTTTGTATTCCAGTTAATGAAAACCATCCTTTTGCGCAGTTAGCGACGGCCCTGCAGATGACACTGACATTGGCTTGTTCATTATGACACGAGACTCTGCCCTTTATAGCGGTCATCAAAATATCTCATTTCAGACACATTATGATCTGTGAATCAGCACTTAATAACCCTCACCGTTCTTCACATCTGTAAACAAATAAATAGCCTACACAAAGAAGGATAAAAATGAAAACCTATCAATCTCTGACGTTTCTTCAGATAAAGCTTATGTTAAATCTTTTTACACAATTCCAAATCCCTGAATAATAATAAAAAAAAAAAAAACAATAATGGAATTGTCAATGTTTAATGGGGGAGGGGGATTAAATAATGAATTATTCAGTGGAATCACTGATCAATAAATGTGTCTCCATATTTGTAAAATCTTCGTCCATGAGCATCATTTGGTTCACATAATTAAAAGGAATGCGGCCGTTTTCTCCGTTCACGCTGGTGATTAGTCCTAATCTTTGGGGAAATTTGTGTGCACCCTAAAAACCTTGACCCGAGCCCCCACCTATGCCAAATCAAGGGCAATCCCCTCACCCCCTCCCCAGGGTCACAAGGACACGGTCTCATTAAAGACAGGCCGATCCGCAACTGCAATGCAGACATTAAATAGCAGTATTTTTCAATTAACGCTGACAAATTCAATCAAAATTCCATAGATTAGGATGAAATGAGGCATGGGTCATTTACAAGGGGATTTAATTGCACCACCATTAGACAAATAGTACAGCAGTCACCGTTCCATTATCAATCATGTGAAGGCATCAATAGTAGTACAGGGAGAGGATGGGGGATGGGGGGTGCTTTAATACGCCGCACCGCAGAGCAGCTAATAAATACCCTCTTTTGTACTTATAAATTATCCAGTTTAATTAACAACATGGATTATGATTGGAATATGATTTAATTAAACCTTTCCTGCATGGTGGAGTGCAGAATCATCCATTATGTAGAAGAGAAGGGGAGCGTTACCGTGGGCTAAATTAAGAAAGGCCCAGAAACACTGACAGACCCCGAAGACCTTTCTGAACGGGACAATAACTGCAGATAACATGCAGAGGAGTTCTGTGTTTTAAACGGGAGACTGCGACGGCCCGATACATGCTTTTAATTGTGTAGCCTTAGCGTAGACGGAGAAAATGCCCCGCATCTAAGAAAGGTTTACTCAGTGGGCAAACCAATTAAAGACCTCTTATTGCTACTCGCTGCAGTTTTGCAGGGGAAATGGATTTTGAAAAGTTGCCTGCAGCATTTGACCATTCAACATTATTTAGTTACTGTGTCTCAGGCTCAACCTTTTCATCAAGATCCAAATGTCAGCTATAATTTATTCGGCACAGTTCGCTTCTCCCAATGAAAACATGAGTCGCTGTTTCCCTCTCTCTGATCCAGTCGCATTAGGAAAGGGCATAGGCTCACTTTCATATATATGTTTAATTTGCTCTCAAATTGTTTTGGTCATAGACAAACGGCTATTAAAAGCCTGACCTTCGATTTCAAATTATGAGATCTATTTGAAATCAATTGATTAACCTTTAAATGATCCCCTGATGATAGCAGATCAGAGCCATTCAAGGTCTGGTCATGCGTGACTGTGGGGAGAGCTGGTTCTCCCTGAGGCTCGGGACTAAGCGCAAAGATTGATCTATCTCAGTCAACCAGTGCTCAGGGCTCCACACGATACCAGTCAATAACCACTGCTCTGTATCCTTACACTCACCGCAAAAGGTCTAGACTTGTATTATATATACTGTGTAATACTGATAGGTTACAACATGAACTTGAGAAAGTACATGATCATCACTTTTTTATGTTTGTTAATAAGAAATAGCACAATATTTAAATGCATAATTAATTCATAACCACTTCAGCAACTAGTCCAACAGTTTCTGTAATCATTTGTGGTCAATCAAGTATTTTATAAGTTTATAAGAACTCTGCATTTTGTTTTCAGCACAGTGCATCAGAGCTGCATTGTTGCTATTTCCCTAATGACTCTCCATCATGCAACATGAGCACACTGCACATCCTCCACAACAAATCTATTCCTTCCCAATTATAGAAAACAATCAGTTGCACTAGAGGTATTTTGCATTTGCCTCGTTTGCCTCAAACTGCCTAAAACCTAACAGCAGTTTTGATGATTTATTTTTGGCAGCAGTGAATCATTTAGTCCCTTAACTGAGCCTTTACACCAAATTCTATCCTTACAACTGTTTAAAGGTTACTGAAAAATGGATCTCACTAAAACAAAATTTGAAATCGTTGTAAACACTATTCTTAAAATATCTTATTAGCTATATATACAACTATGAAGATCAAATGACCAGCAATGAATCTTGTCATTGTGCAAAATGCCATTGAGGATCGGGAAACTCTTGCAGTGCATTGAGACAAACAGCTGTTTAGCCTTGTGAAAAAGAAGTACTTTTAAAAACAGTAATTATTATAGAAAAAAAAATACTATAAAATAATCCTTAAGTGTGAACTGGATGTAATTATTTCAGACATTTAATTGCTTATTACATTAAATATTGAAATATGAAAATGTATTATTGTATATTTTTTTTAATGCAATGATTTGAACTATATATATATATATATATCTTAAAGGGTTAGTTCACCCAAAAATGAAAATTAAGTCATTATAATTACTGACCCCATGCTGTACCAACCCCGTAAGACCTTCGTTCATCTTCGGAACACAAATGAAGATATTTTTGATTAAATTTGAAAGGTGGATCACTGCTACATAGGCTTTTAAAGGGATTAAAGGGATTTAAACTTGACGGCCCAGAAAGTCATTGAAGAAAATGTTTAAATATTCCATGTACTTGTCCAATACTCAACTATAAGTTTATCAAGCGACGACAATACTTTTTGTGTGGAAATAAAACAAAAATAACGACTTTATGCAACTATTCCTTTTCTTCCTTTGGCCTGAGACAAGAGTTCAAGAGATTTCCACGAGGCATGTAAACCTCATTGGTTCTCCCGGAAACTTATGTGTAACACGAGATTTAACCTCATTGGTTCTTGCGGAAGCTCAAACGTGCTGTGTAACACGAGATTGAACCTCATTGGCTCTTGCGGAAGCTCAAACGTGCTGCGTAACACATGAGATTGAACCTCATTGGTTCTTGTGGAAGCTCAAACGTGCTGTGTAACACGAGATTGAACCTCATTGGCTCTTGCGGAAGCTCAAACGTGCTGCGTAACACATGAGATTGAACCTCATTGGTTCTTGTGGAAGCTCAAATGTGCTGTGTAACATGAGAATGAACCTCATTGGTTCTTGTGGAAGCACAAACGTGCTGCGTAACACATGAGATTGAACCTCATTGGTTCTTGCGGAAGCTCAAACGTGCTGCGTAACACATGAGATTGAACCTCATTGGTTCTTGTGGAAGATCAAACGTGCTGTGTAACACATGAGAACAAACCTCATTGGTTCTTGCAGAAACTTAAACGTGCTGTGTAACACAAGATTGAACCTCATTGGTTCTTGTGGAAGCTCAAATGTGCTGTGTAACATGAGAATGAACCTCATTGGTTCTTGTGGAAGCTCAAACGTGCTGCGTAACACATGAGATTGAACCTCATTGGTTCTTGCGGAAGCTCAAACGTGCTGTGTAACACGTGAGAACAAACCTCATTGGTTCTTGCAGAAACTTAAACGTGCTGTGTAACATGAGATTTAACCTCATTGGTTCTTGTGGAAACTCAAACGTGCTGTGTAACTCATGAGAACAAACCTCATTGGTTCTCGCGGAAACTTAATCGTGCTGTGTAACACGAGATTGAATCATTGGCTCTTGCGGAAGCTCAAACGTGCTGCGTAACACATGAGATTGAACCTCATTGGTTCTTGTGGAAGATCAAACGTGCTGTGTAACACATGAGAACAAACCTCATTGGTTCTTGCAGAAACTTAAACGTGCTGTGTAACACAAGATTGAACCTCATTGGTTCTTGTGGAAGCTCAAATGTGCTGTGTAACATGAGAATGAACCTCATTGGTTCTTGTGGAAGCTCAAACGTGCTGCGTAACACATGAGATTGAACCTCATTGGTTCTTGCGGAAGCTCAAACGTGCTGTGTAACACGTGAGAACAAACCTCATTGGTTCTTGCAGAAACTTAAACGTGCTGTGTAACACGAGATTGAACCTCATTGGTTCTTGCGGAAGCTCAAACGTGCTGTGTATCATGAGAACAAACCTCATTGGTTCTTGCGGAAGCTCAAACGTGCTGTGTAACACGAGATTGAACCTCATTGGCTCTTGCGGAAGCTCAAACGTGCTGCGTAACACATGAGATTGAACCTCATTGGTTCTTGTGGAAGCTCAAACGTGCTGTGTAACACGAGATTGAACCTCATTGGCTCTTGCGGAAGCTCAAACGTGCTGCGTAACACATGAGATTGAACCTCATTGGTTCTTGTGGAAGCTCAAATGTGCTGTGTAACATGAGAATGAACCTCATTGGTTCTTGTGGAAGCACAAACGTGCTGCGTAACACATGAGATTGAACCTCATTGGTTCTTGCGGAAGCTCAAACGTGCTGCGTAACACATGAGATTGAACCTCATTGGTTCTTGTGGAAGATCAAACGTGCTGTGTAACACATGAGAACAAACCTCATTGGTTCTTGCAGAAACTTAAACGTGCTGTGTAACACAAGATTGAACCTCATTGGTTCTTGTGGAAGCTCAAATGTGCTGTGTAACACATGAGAACAAACCTCATTGGTTCTTGCAGAAACTTAAACGTGCTGTGTAACACAAGATTGAACCTCATTGGTTCTTGTGGAAGCTCAAATGTGCTGTGTAACATGAGAATGAACCTCATTGGTTCTTGTGGAAGCTCAAACGTGCTGCGTAACACATGAGATTGAACCTCATTGGTTCTTGCGGAAGCTCAAACGTGCTGTGTAACACGTGAGAACAAACCTCATTGGTTCTTGCAGAAACTTAAACGTGCTGTGTAACACGAGATTGAACCTCATTGGTTCTTGCGGAAGCTCAAACGTGCTGTGTATCATGAGAACAAACCTCATTGGTTCTCGCGGAAACTTAAACGTGCTGTGTAACACGAGATTGAATCATTGGCTCTTGCGGAAGCTCAAACGTGCTGCGTAACACATGAGATTGAACCTCATTGGTTCTTGTGGAAGATCAAACGTGCTGTGTAACACATGAGAACAAACCTCATTGGTTCTTGCAGAAACTTAAACGTGCTGTGTAACACAAGATTGAACCTCATTGGTTCTTGTGGAAGCTCAAATGTGCTGTGTAACATGAGAATGAACCTCATTGGTTCTTGTGGAAGCTCAAACGTGCTGCGTAACACATGAGATTGAACCTCATTGGTTCTTGCGGAAGCTCAAACGTGCTGTGTAACACGTGAGAACAAACCTCATTGGTTCTTGCAGAAACTTAAACGTGCTGTGTAACACGAGATTGAACCTCATTGGTTCTTGCGGAAGCTCAAACGTGCTGTGTATCATGAGAACAAACCTCATTGGTTCTCGCGGAAACTTAAACGTGCTGTGTAACACAAGATTAAACCTCATTGGCTCTTGCGGAAGCTCAAACGTGCTGCGTAACACATGAGATTGAACCTCATTGGTTCTTGTGGAAGATCAAACGTGCTGTGTAACACATGAGAACAAACCTCATTGGTTCTTGCAGAAACTTAAACGTGCTGTGTAACACAAGATTGAACCTCATTGGTTCTTGTGGAAGCTCAAATGTGCTGTGTAACATGAGAATGAACCTCATTGGTTCTTGCGGAAGCTCAAACGTGCTGTGTAACACGTGAGAACAAACCTCATTGGTTCTTGCAGAAACTTAAACGTGCTGTGTAACACGAGATTGAACCTCATTGGTTCTTGCGGAAGCTCAAACGTGCTGTGTAACACGTGAGAACAAACCTCATTGGTTCTTGCAGAAACTTAAACGTGCTGTGTAACACGAGATTGAACCTCATTGGTTCTTGCGGAAGCTCAAACGTGCTGTGTATCATGAGAACAAACCTCATTGGTTCTCGCGGAAACTTAAACGTGCTGTGTAACACGAGATTGAACCTCATTGGCTCTTGTGGAAGCTCAAACGTGCTGTGTAACACGTGAGAACAAACCTCATTGGTTCTCGCGGAAACTTAAACGTGCTGTGTAACACAAGATTAAACCTCATTGGCTCTTGCGGAAGCTCAAATGTGCTGTGTAACATGAGAATGAACCTCATTGGTTCTTGCACGTCAAGCAAACATTCTATAGAGCTTCTGTTTATCATAACTGATGTGTGAGTCGATGTTTATACTGGTCAGAATTATTTGCCCCCTTGGTAGATATGATGAAAGATGGCTGCAAAAAAATAAATCAGCATTGTTTATCCTTTTGATATTTTATTTAAAAACAAAAGCAAAAATTGAACATTTTATTGAAGTAAAAGAATTGAAAGTAGGGGAATCGTATTATTTTTTTATTTATTTATTTATTTATTTGTTTATTTCGAGCAATATGTAGTTACACATGACAAGGCAATACGCAGCATTTTGGTTAATCTGTACAAGCCTTTAAATTCATAATATTTACATCGACTTTAACAAAACCTAAATCTATTGCTCGAAACGGAGTGGATAGAAGTCAAACTTATTTGAACCCACCCCGGTTACCAAAAACAGGAAAACAAAACAATAATAATTACTTCCTTACA
Source organism: Pimephales promelas (assembly GCF_016745375.1). Next base: position 205,451 of record NW_024121257.1, on the reverse strand, counting down.
CATTATCATAACATTCAATAACAATTCTGAACATAAGTACATATATGAAAACATGAGAAGGGAAGGAAGGGAAACCCTTTCTCCCTCATCAAAGGCCAAACAATACCAAAACAAAACAAAACATATCCTAAATACACACCATATATGATCATGAACTCAGGTAACAATTATAATAATACCAACAATGGTAATCAATTACCTACAAGGTAAAATTATGAAATAAATGTTTTTCTCCAGAACACATTGGGAACAATTATTTGCCCCCTTTTATTAAATACTTTTTGCAACCTCCTTTTGCCAAGATAACAGCTCTGAGTCTTCCTCTACAATGCCTGATGAGTTTGACAGGAGATCAGAGACTCTCTGGAGAATCTCTCCAGATCCTTCAGATTTCCAGATCCATGATGTTGGTGCTTCTTCTCTTCAGTTCAGACCACTCATTTTCTATAGGGTTAAGGTCAGGGACTGGGATGGCCATTGCAGATGCTAGGTTTTGTGCCCAGTGGGTCATTTTTGCTTTGATTTTGATGTTTGTTTTTGGACCACTGTCCTGTTGTTCCAAACATGACCCATTATAATATTTCTAGCAGAGGTTGGAATCCATGATGCCATGTATCTGACCAAGATGTCCAGGACCTCTGACAGACAAATAGGCCCACAGCATTAAAGATACAGCAGAGTGTTTCATTTTACACATGGGGTAATTTTTTATCCCTTTATGAACCAAACCCAGCTTAAGTGTTTGCTGCCAAAAAGCTCCTGCAATCTATCTGCAATGGCCATTCCAGTCCCTGACCTGAATCCTATAGAAAATGAGTGGGCTGCTCAACTAAAGAGAAGAAGCGCCAACATGGATCTGAGAATCTACAGGTTTCTGGAGAGATTCTTATGGAGGAATGGTCTCTGATCTCTTGTCAAGTGTTCTCCAAATCTCCAAAGGTATTACTCGAGAAAACTCAGAGCCTCTTGGGCAAAAGGAGGTTGCAAAAAGTATTTAATAAAAGGGGGCAAATGATTGTTTCATTATGTGATTTTCCCCTACTTTCAATGATTTTACTTCAATGAAAAGATCAAAAGGATTAACAACGCAAATTATTTTTTTACTGCCATCTTTTACCTATATTTACCAAGGGGACAAATAATTCTGACCAGCAGTCTATGTGAATAAATGCCTAAATTCAATCTATTCATTACTGTAAGTGATCGAGTCTCTTCAGAAAATTTGGACTAAACTATTCAATTCATATGGATTAGTTTTATGATCTCTTTGTGAACTTTTTGACGTGTTAAAGTGGTAGTTAAGTACCTGTCATTGGGGGGACAGAAAGCACTCAGATTTAATCAAAAAGATCTTCATTTGTGTTCTGAAGATGAATGAAAGTATTATTAGTTTGGACCGACATGAGGGTGAGTAATTAATGACAATTTTCATTTTTGGGTGAAATGACCGTCTATTTTATATTATCTACAAGAAATTAAAAATAAAATACTTTTAAGATTTGAAGTACACTACAGTTGCAAATTAAATACAATTACAATTACTTCTCTTTCAGAAAAATAGGAAATTGCTGTGGTTGTTTTTGTTGCTATAGTCCCACCGTATCCTACTTGCCCCTTCTGAATACTGGTTATTGCTTTACATCAATCACAATATAGCTGACAAGAATTCCATTCAAGTCTATGCAGACAAAAGCAATAACACAAACACTGTCTGGCAACTAAGTGCAGACTGAATGGAGTGTAAAAGGCAGCTCAGTGTCATAACTACACTATAGGCATGTGCTTTACGCCTGTTCAGACTCCCACACTTCATAATGTCATCTGGATTTGTGAGACATATACTTCTATATCAGGACACATTTTCACTGCCAGTTATACTTGGTCAATAGGCACAGAGCTCAACACAATACTCTTAATAAAGCATAATTCAAATCATCATTCCATTTTTTAATATGCCCCACATTAAAGGGATCACACCACGACACAAGTGTGTGCCATGGTCCACTTCATCTTGCTTTATTAAAGCGAGGAAATGAGGTGAGGCATCAGTGCTTTACACCCCCAGGGCACGTTCAAGACATATGAACAACAGGGGCAAGCACAATGATAGCACAGGATTAGCACCCCACACACACTGGAGCTCTGTTCAAACGCACAAAGCTGCAGAGAATGGCTTTACAAAGCCTCAAAAGCAACATTCTGATACTGTCACAAGCACCTCGCACATGCAGTGTTGTGCGGCTCAAGGAAATCAATACTGCTATAATGTGCATCTATAAAAGACCACCATAAACATGCCAGCTCATTCAGTCACTGGACTCTTGAACTAAGAATTTACAGTATGCTGCTCCCTTATTTATTAGTATTCTTTCTATCCATAAATATATTTTCAGCAAATTATGTCATTAAAAATATAATTTATAATAGGCTAACAAATATTTCCATTTATCGGCAATAATGACACCTAATGTCACGAACTGATCAACTGAAACTCTATAAATCATTTATAGGTTATAGCATTTAAGAAAGTTGTAAAACTGCACATCTAGTTTTAATTAATGATCTGTGTTTATGTTAATCAATGTTAATTAACAGAAAGATACATATCATGGCTGACCAGATGTGGATGTTTTTACATTGTTTTAACTAAAATATGTTAAGCAATTTTCTGTTTTCAATTTTCTGCAAGTTATACAAGATTCAACCTCTTTAAAGTAATTTTAATATAATTTAAGTAGAAATTACTTAAACATCCATGTTGATTGTACTTAAAAATGTAAGGCAGCAACTTTTTTTAACAGTGTGTTAATAAAACACACCACTATTTTTTAGAATCATTAGTTTGGAATATGTTTTATTTTATTGTAGTTTATCATGTTTCCCATTTTAATCCTGTTTTCATTAAAAAAAAAAAAAAAAACTTAAATCGAAATGAAAAAGAATGTTGATGGAAGACAACAATTCTTGTAAATTTGTCCACAATAATTATACAATAAATTCATGGGCAAAAACAGTTCAACTTGTTTTTTCTTAACTCACTCTAGGCCTAGGTTTGTAGCACATCACCACGTTTTGTACTTTTTACAAATATTTAGGCTGCACAGTATGGATACTTTGTGAAAGAACACGTCGTTTAAACCAAATTTTTAAGAGATATTATATCAAAGAAATACAAAATACTCATAATTGAGTTACAAAATGTGTTCCACTGGCCGTCTTTCATACTATTGTAGCCTACAGTACAGAGAAGTTCCAATCAGTCACATTAATCGACAGCGCCGCCTGCAGGACATAATCAAAACTACAAACTTTTCCATACAGTTCAACGTGTTGAAGACGAAATTCGCTCTTTGAATAAAATAGTATTAATTGACAGAAAATATGTTTATTTATAGAGAAGATTCACGGTACATCCAGGCACTATACAGAGCGTCTACAGTAGCCAATGTGCACACAATACAAACTCTCACATGAACACAATTTGTAGCCTAGGCCTACTACATTTTAAAGAGCTATGAGGAATTAGATTAAGAACAGAAACGAGAACCTTGAAACCACGAATTAAATATCCTTAATTGTCTTGCCCCTACCATCAACCCCAAGCAAAACTACCAGACATGTCAATCACAAGCAACTTCTAAACGTCCATGAAAGGGAAATCCAGATGTGCTCTAATTATAGTCATTTACTCATTTCAAAAGCATCAACAGCCTTCACTCTCTAACGTTACAGACCTCCAAAAACAGACATCATGCTCCACGACTAGACACCAAATTATTGCCGTTAACAAGCTGAATTAAAGCCGATTTGGTTCAAGACATTCACGGGGTCAGCTGTCCACCTGACGGTCAACATTCCCAGTGCTCTCACTAACGTATCAAAATTAAATTTGACCTCAAACGGCTCTCCGACACGTCACAAGCGTATTTGGAATACGCAGAGTAACACCTATAAATACTAGTCAAAATAAAAGAGCAGTCAGATTGATTAACATTAGTACCGCGACTTGTCTTGTTATTGCTTGGCTAGACGAGACATGAAGTGTTCATGTGCCCTTTAACACGTGAAAACAACTATTAGAACAAACACTCATGTTCTCATTTATACTTTGTAGGCGATGATCTTCCACTTCTGAAACCTTAGAAATCAATGTGAAAGTAAATGTTATCTATAAAAACATGGTTAGCATTGATTTCTTGTCTTTATAGTGTCTTAATAATGGTAGCTTCATGGGGCTGTTTTTGACAACAAAGAGCTTTGATGGATTTAAGAGCAAGCTTACTGCCACCATTCAGTCCAGCATCAGTGGAGGAAGAATAAAAAACTCCAGGTGACACACAGAATCACCTTCATTCGTTAAATAGATAGGTAATTTTTCTCCCAATTCAGACTATGTGTGTGTGTGTGTGTGTGTGTGTGTGTGAGAGAGAGAGAGATAGTGTCATCTGTGGAGTTAACCCTGTACTGATATCTGTTTGATAAAGTGTAAAGTGTTCAAGTTGTGGATACAACATCATTATGAGAAAAGGGCCTCATTTTGCTTAGACCTCTAGAGCTTTAATGAGTCTTCTTTGCTAATTAGTCTGAAACGAGCTCAACTATACAGCACCCAGACCTTTAACTAATAGTAAACAATCACTAAAAACTCTTGATAAATCAGTTCGAGATCACTGCTCAATATAAAAAACAAATAACTTGCTAAGCTGGGATAACTTGACCAAATATGCACATATCTGTTTGCTGTTTAAGAGCCTGTCTTCACCACTAAAACAGTTTGAGAACATTAGAACAACTGCTCACCGATCTACAAGGGGTGGGGAGAGAAGGGACTGTATTATCCTTCACAAAAGAAGTAACTTTAGCCAGTCTGTATTTTCGCTCAAAGCTGCAAGGGAATGGAACTCCGTCCCATCAATAATTGGACGATTACATGCGTTTGATTCTTTTCAGTCTCGTCTTAAAAAACTGCTTACTGACAATTCAGCACTGTGTATTTTTGACAATATATTTATTTGTACTCATTTTTCTTGGCTATGTTGCTCTCTTCTGTTGCCATCTTTCTCTCTCTCTTTCCTTTTTCTCAAGTTTACTTTGTTTTGGGATAATTCACGTTTATTTGTTTATTATTATTATTATTATTATTTTCATAATTGTGTGGATATGTGTGTTGCTCTGTCTCTGTTTTTAGGGTGACACATGAATAAAATGTATATTCTGGCACATATACATTTATTTTTATCAATGTGCATTGCCCCTGAAAATAAAAAACAAACAAACAAAAAATATGTACAAGCCTGTGAAACACACAGATTCCCAAAGTGTGGCACACATGAATAATTTGTTTCTTGTATGTTTACAAGGGGCGTTTATTCAAAAATGCAATTCAGCATGATTAGCATGTTTAATTTTGGAATTAAGTTCATTTCAAATTGCATACTGTATGTCAAGGTCATTAGTCTCTTAAAAATTCTGATAAATTAAGTTACGATAGCCTATATTGAGACATTGTCAATAATGAAAGTTAATGTTAACATCCTTGATTTGTCATTACGAGTTCACAGTCATGTGAGTGGTGTTATGAAGAGTGACCACGGTCAATCTGACTGCAGTAGATGTGAAAGATACAGTATGAATAAAAATGATGTTAATTCAGCCAGCTCACATACCTCTATTTGCTTCCTGTTTTTGGTCGAAGCCCGCAGTAGCCGATTTGTCGAGTTCACGCGCGCGATCATTGGTGAATATCATCTCAAACCTACCACTGTGTGGTGTTCTGAGAATATCAGCTCAAATGGATAGTTCATCCGAATCAGATGTTAAACACACGGAGGAGGTTTGAGATGACATTCACTAATGATCGCGCGCGTGAGGTCGACAATCGCAATTCTGTGGAAATCTGCAGAGCTCTCTATGGCCACATATTCAGTGTGTAAGGTTGGTCATAACTACATGCTGGTTTCTTCAGCATGTCTGCACTTGCAACATAATGGATGAATATTCCCTCTTGCCTTCATGTTCTTCTATAATAATGATCTAAAGACCATCTTAATGCCGACATGCATCATCCCTTTACCACTATATCTTACTTACAGAAGGATATATGGGGGAGTTACATTTGTGTGTGTGTGTGTGTGTGTGTGTGTGTGTATGAACATTTGCTTGGAAACATATGAGAATATGTGTGTGTAGACATTGTGCAAGTGCTGGTGTGTGAGTGAGTAGAAGAAGGGGGAGTGTTATGGGCTTTTCTAATGTAGCTCTGCTGACAGGGGGGTGTGGATTCTGAATGGCTGTGGTTTGCAAGGTCACTGTGTCAGATTGGGTTCTATAATGTTTCCATGATCATAATAACAAATCCTCAAGGTTACAGAGCGTTGCTCTTGATCACAAGGGAGCGCAGGGGTGGAATACTTTCAGAGGTCCAATATGCCACTCAGATCAGAATATGCAACCATCTACATTCCGTATGTTAACCGTTGTCCTTGAGCGTTCCACTCCCAAAAACTAGATGTGCTTGAATGGTGGGACGTTTACATGTGGAACCTTCTGCACCCTCAGGATAAAGCTTGTAACATGGAAAAACTGCTTTTAACATTAAATGGCATACATGAATCTTGTTGTGAAACTGCATGGGTCTATTTATAAATTCCAGGCATACAGAAACATGCCAAGTTTGACTGTAGTGGGCCAGTTGTTATCTAGGCAAGGATAAACGAGACGGGGATAGCGCCTTTACCCCTGGATTACATTTCAGGATGGGATATGATTACTAAAATGATATTAAAATAGGACCATAGAAATATGAACTTGTTCCTCATTAGGGGAAAATTGAACTATGTGGGGGAAATTGAATATATATAAAGTTCTGTCATGAAACTGTAGATGGCCCAGGCTGATGGTCCTTTACTCAATCTGCTTGCAATCACATCATTCTCTATAGGGCACACACAGCTGATTGGTTCCTGCTAGCCAATGAGCTCGCTAAGCAACCTTCAAATACGTGGTCAGCATTTGCAGCACACTTTCAGAAACCCTCCATCTTCCCCAGCTCCACCTGTATAGATCAGCTACGGGTAATTCATGCCTGCCATATTGTAACGCAGCAGTGTGTCGTGTAGGCTATGGATTGGCAGTGGCAAGTGCCATAGCAGCAGCAGCAGCAATAACAGCAGGAGCAGCGTAGCAAATTTTCGTTGTCATATCCATTGAGGCCCTGATTTAAAGGAGTAGTTCACTTTTTAAAAAAAAGTCACTTTTGCTGATAATTTACCCACCCCCATGTCATCCAAGATATCCATGTCATTCTTTCTTTAGTCGAAAAGAAATTAAGGTTTTTGATGAAAACTTTCCAGGATTTTTCTCCATATAACGCACTTTACTTGTCACCAAACGGTTCAGGGTCCAAAAGACAGTTTCAGTGCAAACTGCAAACTGTTCAAAGGGCTTTAAACGATTCCAGACGATGAATAAGGGTCTTATCTAGCGAAACGATCGCTCATTTAAAAAAAAAAGCTCAAATGCTCGCCTAGCTCTGTTCTGTGATGCGCGTTTGTGACTCTCCTATTCGAACTCGTTCATCAAAACGAACAAATCTTTTTTTCGTGTCATTTGGTTAATTCAATGAACGAAATGAATGAATTGACTCTGAAAAAGATTTGTTCATTTTGATGAACGAGTTCGAACAGGAGAGTCACGAACGCGCAATTTTCTTTTTAAATGAGCGATCGTTTTGCTTGATAAGACCCTTATTCATCGTCTGGAATCGTTTAAAGGAATGCCTTTCCTTTCATATATTTTAAATGACTTGCAGATTTATAACTGTATTACCTCATATAACTATAACAAAAGATGTGTGATGCACAGTGTGCGGCTGATGCTCCTTTGGTTATGAACAGCTCATGCAAACGTGTGTGTATGTGTGTGTGTTCCATGAGCGAGCACGCAGTTTCGCTTGTCACCAGAGGGGGCGTAGTTCTGCAAAAACTCAGATACTTGCGTTTTGCGTCTTTGATGACATGGGGGTGAGTAAATTATCAGCAAAAGTTTTTTTTTAAAACTACTAAATCGAAGAACGAACTGATGTGTAGCCATTCCGAACAAATTCAGGCCAAAACAAAGTTTGTTTGGAGTCCTTTTTGGAAGATCAAAACAGCTTTCTGGAAAAGTTCTGTGTGGCTGGTAAAAACCTTCGTACAACCATTGGTCCATGCCGATTACGTAGTTGGTAGTTGTGCTCTGAAGCTTCACCTTCATTGACATGGAAAATTGATTTCTTCTGTCCCACCTGTCAAGGTCAGACGTCTGCGAGTGAAAACATGCTATAACTGTGCTATACTGTAAATAATGTGATTTTACTACAGTGCCGAATTGCAGAGCAATCCACGTTGCTATGATCAGATTCTAATGCTTTATTTAACAAAAACGCTTGCTATTTTTGCCATTTTGTTGTGTGATTATTTTGTTATAACGAGGACATTGCCTTGAAATCTTTTTACTCTTACAAAAAAGAATAACAAGTGAATAACAAAAAAGACCTTCACTGTGAGTATATCGGGGCTTTTACCATACCATACCATGCCATGATAGAAATATATTTAAGGTTGGGAAGATTTTTAAAGTTTGATATGCTCACCAAGGTATAAAAAATACAGTAATACAGTAATATTGTGAAATATTATTAGTTTTAAATAGGCAGAAATAAATAGCTCAAAACTCTGTGATTGGATCATTATTGCAGTGATAATTATGTTTCAAGCATGTTATGTGTTTGGCAACAGTAATTGTAACCCTAATTGATGGTGTGTAGCTTTTCATTTCTTAAACAACCATATAGGAAGACACATCTTGGCCATATTCCAGAATGATAATGTCAATATTCATCTGGCTCAAATTGTGAAAGAATGGTTGGGAAGAAGCATGAAGAATCCTTTTCACACATGAATCGCCACTTGAGTGACAGGTGGATTGGCGCTGCTGTCACGTTTGTCTGCTGTATGTTTGCCGGCACGTCACCTCAGCTAATCCCGTCTCTTTGCCCATTTTCGGTTATCTGGGAGTGACGAGAGGTGACGCTGCCAAAATGGCGACGGCTGGTTCCGCCCACTTTGGGCTTCAAAAATGCTCTTCAGAAATCACAGGTGACGTCACGGACACTACGTCCATTGTTTTATACAGTCTATGGTCTGTGTTTTTAATGTTAACAAAACAATAAAGGACAAAGAAGAGAGAAAAAAAACCCCAACTCACTGCTCTTGATCTTTGATGTGAAGACTATGCAGTGATATTTATTTGATTAGCCTACTTTATTAGGCTACATTTCGTTACCTGAAAACTATTAGACCTGCCTGAAGAGCACTGTTTATTTTATTTGTATGTATTGTTTTGTATGTATTTGTGCTTTTGCCTTTAATTTGTGCTTTTTTTTATTACTGACTGTTTACTTGTCTTTAAAAAAATGTAAATCTGTGAACAATTCTTTTTTGGAAATTACCAACTGGCACATCTTACCCCAATCTTCCCTATTTATAATAATGTGCTACTCTTTTCTGTGCTTTACCTCTGCAGATATTGACATGGGCATCTACTCAGTCTCAGTGCTGGCTTAGAAGGCAAAGAAGAAAATCTCAAATTGAATAAAGAGTTATGTGGATAATCACTTGTACTTCTGTTTCTCAAGGGCGTAAAAGAGTCACGTTAGGGCTTCCCCGCCCCTGTCCAAAAAGGCGGCAGCAGTGGTCTGTGATTTCCCAGATTCCCCTGCTGGAGCTTCTGACTGGGGCAGGCTGGTTGGTCATTATGTGACAGGGCAGTGGTGTAATTGAGATGAAGCACACCTGGACTTTAATTGCTCACTCACCTGGTTCAGCAGCCCCTCTTTGTAAGTAGCACAGCCTACCCTGTCACTCTCACTCTAAAACTGAGCATCAGCATAAACAGCTCTGACATACAGACATTAAAAGTTGACCTTTTAAAGTAGTCATAAAGGTGTAACCAGTCTGCTCTTCTTCCCAGGTAACTCCTTGTGTGAGTAATGATTATCTGAAATGCCTGAGTAGCCAGGCCTCTCTCATCCACACAGTTTATACTGTTTGACAAGCCGCTAGTAAAAAGCATGGTGTTCGGAAAAGCCAAACAATTGTAGGCCTACCTGTTCAGGGGACTCATAATGTGATTATGGACTATTTGCATTATGCAAACACTATGTAAAACAGGTTGAATCTGAATTAAACCCATGCTGTGCAGATCTGCAGTTTTTTTTTACAATTCTAGAATATGTTTAAATTAATCACTCTTGATTTGCTGCATTAAAAAGTCAGACTAATTAACAAATGATTAGCAAATGATAAAGAATTACATGATGTTGGGCTAATTAACATAACATTAATTGCTTTGTTTTATAATACCCAGCTGGCTAATTGTTCTTTCTCTCTGTTCTCCATAATTATTCCAGAAAGGAGGTGACTGGGGTTTTCTCTCCTCCCCACTGAGGTTAACTAAGCTCACAGTTAGCTATGAAGTATTTATATGAGGATGGTACTGCCCAGTTGCAGCTCCTGACTGTAAATTTAGGTAGAGCAGATTCTGGGTCTTAGAGCTAGTTTATGATGATAGCATTTTGTAAATTTTATATTGTTCTGCAAGAACCAATGACGTTAGTTCAAACGTGTCGAGCAGGTTTAGAGCTTCTGTTTATATTCGCTAATCAAATCGCCTAAATTCAATCTGTTCATCACATAAAGCTCTCCTGTCTGTGTGAATCTCATAGAGTGAATCTACACCAACAAGAAGAAAGTCCTACAACATTTTGTCTGAGCAAGTGTAAGTGGCATTTTTGCTGTCATAAACTTATATTGAAATTATAAATCATTGTAGGTTTACCAGGGAAGAGAATACTTGTTGAAAAGTGTAATTTTGTTGCAACATTATGCACCCAAACGCTATTCCATAGTTCAGCTTTTCATAATTCAATGCTTGTAGTCCATGAGATTTATTGTTTTTTTTTTGTTAAACGAGACTGCGTTCATTTGCATTTATTATATAAAAAAGAACAACAGTAAAAACCCTAATATTGTGAAATAGTATTACAATTGAAAACGTTTTTTATCTCAATATTTTTCAACATCTAATTTATGTAATGGCAAAACTAAACATTTTGGTGCTAAAAAAAAACCTTATTATATTCTTGAAATGTATAAAACAGCTGTGATTTTTTCAGGATTCTTTAATAAACATAAAATTTAAAAGAACAGCATTTATTTGAAATAGAAATGCATCTATCTATATTATTATTTATTATATTATATTATATTTAATAAAATCTCAAGCCATTACAAAACAGCACTCTTATCTCATCTACATTCCCAATGCGCAAACTGTGCACTCTGCACACAGGGATGTAGTCAAATGTGACAGCTTAAGAGAGGCTATCCTGTGGGTCAGTTTCCCAGATATATCTCCTGTCATATGGCCTATTTGGAATGCTCACTTTAAAAAACTCCATTAAATCAGGGACAACTTCTTAATGGCTCTGTCTCACCCTTCCGCCCCTAGGCCAAACCTAGGGTTACTAAAGTTGTAAAGGCATGGGCAGGCTGCATCCCTATAAACACTACCTCAGAGGTCAGCGCTTGCTGCAGGAAAGGCAGTGCTGCATAAGAAAGAAAGCCCTGCACCCTGGAGCAACAGGACAGGGAACTAAATAGTAATTGCAAAACAATGGTTAAAAGGCTCCTTAAAACGAAGGAGTTGTTATACTTTATTTTACATCAACGGCCACAGGGCGAGAAAGGACTGCGCTCAGGTCTCAGTGAGACACAAAGATACATCTGACTAATCCAATCTGAATAATGTTTAATTATTAGCACTCCTGAAGGGGAGACGTGTGTAGGGGGAATGACCTATGAGAATAATGTACAGTCAAACGAGGCATTTAATTAAAAGCAGTATGAAGAGCACTGCGGGAAAAGATGACTTCAAATCATCTTTTTATTTTCGGTAATTAGGTGTGCAAATATAAGCCAGTGCATTTGGGCACGTGCATATCAACATCTCGCATTTAAATTAGCAAGTCAAGGGAAAAAAAAATACTCCTCTTTAACATGTCACCCAGCTTTAGGGCTCTTTTTGTTCTTCGGGATAGATGTAGCCTACACACACACACACACACACCTGATTAATTCAATTAGATGTGAGCTGAAGCTACAAAGAGCACATTGAGGTGACTGTGTTTGTCATGCCCTATAAACCTGGTGAGGAGGAGGGGATCCGGTAAGATCAGAGTCGAAGAGTGGGATAAAGATAGAACAAGGCAACCCCCCCCCCACCCCACAAAAAAAAAAAAATAAGAAGAAGAAAAGGAGAGGGGAATTTACCAATGATGTTGCAAACAAGGGGTTGGAGACAATACCGACAATGAATGAATTTAAAATAGGCTTAGCTCCCATGGGAAGATTCTAAAGGAAGAAGGGAAATGGTTCAGCTGCTTGGCAGAGCAGACGGTCTCATAAGCAACCTGGGCAGAGATGTCGCACTGCAGCCCGGATGGCAGACACAGTTTGGTTGAAGATTACATGGGACAATAAACTCTCTGATACAGAGAGAGAGCGAGAAATCAGTCATCATTTACTCACTGACATGTCTTTCCAAACCTGTATGACTTTCTTTCAGGCCAGGCTCATTAGAAAAACGTACCTGTGGCAACGTTTTGTGAATGAAGCAGCTTTTTGTACTGCTTTTTGATTTTGTCCACCGGGAATCGATTGGATGGTTGTGATTTGCTATTGCTCTCATGTGGGTGACAGGTTGTCCTGCCGCATCATCAGAGAAGAGATGAGATGTCTCTGATGAGAGAGGAAGTTATTTTGTTTAAATATTATGACGAGGGCAGATGAAAATAAAAATGAGCACGGTTAAAGGAGTAGTTCACTTTAAAAAAAAAAAAAAAAAAACTTTAGCTGATACTTTACTCACCCCCATGTCATCCAAGATGTCCATGTCTTTCTTTCTTCAGTCGAAAAGAAATTAAGGTTTTTGATGAAAACATTCCAGGATTTTTCTTCATATAATGCACTTCAATGGGAACCAAACGGTTCAAGGTCCAAAAGACAGTTTCAGTGCAAACTGTTCAAAGGGCTTTAAATGATTCCAGATGATGAATAAGGGTCTTATCAGTCGTTTAAAAATTATATAACAAAGTTTAAGTTTTATAAGCTCAAATGCTCGTCTTGCTCTGTTCTGTGATGCGCGTTTGTGATTCTCCTGTTCGAACTCGTTCATCAAAATGAACAAATCTTTTTCCGAGTCAATTCGTTCATTTCGTGGAAAAAGATTTGTTCATTTTGACGAACGAGTTCGAACCGGAGAGTCACGAACGTGCATCACAGAACAGATCAAGAAGAGCGTTTGTGCTTAAAACTTAAACTTTGTTATATAGCCTAATATTTAAATGACCGATCGTTTGATAAGACCCGAATCGTTTAAAGCCCTTTGAACAGTTTGCACTGAAACTGTCTTTTTAAAATTATTTTTTAACCATCTTATCTTTTTCTATTTTTATTTTATTTTATTTTTTATGAAAAGTGTGTTCATACTGTTATCCAATGCAATTACATTTATACATTTTTATTTGCAAACATGTTTATGGGCTCCTGTATCAGAGTCTGAATGCACATCATTTCAGGACATTGACAAGAGAGAAGATTTCAGGTTCATGTTTTGTCCTTTAATGGCTGTCTAACTTCAAGTCAGGTTCAACAATCACATTTTAATAGATCAAATTATAAAGTAAAACTAAATAAATATTAAACAACACACCCATCTTTGTGTTTCCTCTCTGCACAGTGATACAGTTGAAGGTAATCCAAACAGTTTGGAACAGTGTCCAAGCTCTTGTATCAATTGTGAGAAATTGTTAGAGGTATAATGTTTTAAGTTCTCAGTACTAAAAGGGTCTGCTACACTGACTCTATCATCACAGAACTATTTTTTTCCCCCAATGGGAAAAAGACATCCCACCAGATAGGCTACCTAATTCAAGTAAGAAATATCATAATTAGCCAAAAATAGAGCACACAGATGAAAACCAAAATAATCCAATAAACTGGTTGTGGAATGAGTAGAATTAATTAGTAGAATAGTTTTTTCTCCAAACAAAAAATACCATAAAAAGTACTAGTTGAGAAACAAAGGAAAGGATTAAACACTGAAGTAGACTTATCATTGGGAGATGTGCTGATGCTCTCTGCTGGCCAGAAAATGAACTGCAACTGTATTTTTTTAAGGGTCTGATTGGAGTGCCCATTGTTTTCACTTCCTTTTCTTTCTCTTTTTCTTCTTTCCCTCCTTTCCTTTTGTTTGTAATTTTCCTCCTTTTGTTTTCCCTTTCTTGAGATCTGCCATCTCCTTGCTGGCCCTGGCCGCTCGAGCCCTTTTTTTGCCCAGAGGTGTCCGGCCGTACCACGTCTATCAACGCAGAAAATACAAACATAATCTACAGTCAGTGTGTATACGTATAGCTGGGTTCAACACATGTGTCCCTCCAGAAAACATCCAAAAAACTGACCTTAAAGGCCTCCTCCTCTTCTTTGTAGACCGGGTCTAGCCTTGCAAGAGGTGGGATGAACTCCACAGCAGTGAGGGGTCTTTTGGTCTGCTGGTTGAGGCGGTGAGAGTTCAGGACAGTTTGGATCGCCTGAAGAATGTGACCCTGAGTGTAACCATCTGTAACTTTAGCTAGAGAGCTCAGGTCCAGCTTAGGGCCCAACTGAGCACCACTTGCTTGGAGCAGCTCCTTCCACAGAGCTAAACAAAAAAGATAAATGAATATACACAATAATCTAGATTGAAAAAAGCAAAACAAAACATGATGTATAGAAATGCAAACTGTAACGATAAATGTGTTAACTCAATATGTGAAATCGATCTCAGTATGAAACTTATATTAAACACAAACATAGATGATTACTTACTAAATCTCGAAGCATAATCTGGTCTAGGGATCAAAATGATCTTCTTGTAAACTTTACAGAGAGGTTTGATGTCTGCATCAAAAGGTCTGCGTGTCGTTCCCACCACTAACACACGGTCTTCTGGTTTAATAGATTTTAGGACCTTCGGCAGGATTTTCTTTAGTCTTTTGGGTTCCATCTAGAAATGAACAGAATAAGGAAACAGCTGAACTGAAGAAAACAATAGAGTCCAGCAGGGATGATGCATTTTTGTAGACAATTTTAGCTCTTTTTGTTAAATACTTGAAATATAGTCTGCGGTTAACACAAGCTTAAGATATTTTATTCTATATCATCAATCAACAAGTGGCTAAATGGGACTTTAGAGTTTGTCGGGACATTAAAAGTCATCATTCGAAGAGGTAAACTCATCTACTCAAAAGTCCCCTTTAACAGCCTCATTGTGTAATAAGAACATTCTTATTTTTATCCAGGAAAAAATGTTTTTAAAATTAATGCTGAAAGAGTTGTTGGAAGCAAAATGGAACAACAAAACATGCAAAAATCATAAACTTTCATACTGCAGCAGCACTCTTTTAACGTTAGCACAGAATATCTACATCTTTAACCACAAGAGGACAGCAGAGTCCACCACCTCACAGTGACAATGGCTTTAAAAAGAGGTTTTTAATTTATATTCATTGATTTTGTGAATGAAGGGCTAAACAAATGGAGAAGAATATCACAGTTTATGGTCTGGTATTAGACTATGTATGTTTCAAAGTTGTGTTCAAGTGTTCTAATGACTGTGACATGCGACAAACCTCTTTCTCCAGCTTTGGAACTTTCTTGTAGAATGTTTTCTCAGCGTCGCCGATCCAAATCACTGAGGGCTGCAGCTGGCGAGCCACCTGCCAAAACACGACAATGTTCCTCCAACGCAAGCCAAACGGTACAACAACCCAAACAATCATCAGCTCACACAAACAATCCACTTATCGGGCAGAGCAGAAACAACATTGACGATAATCAACACAGCCCTTAAAACAAATGGTAGCACATTAGTAGAGTGAGAGCATGCTTTAATATTATTTGACTGAAAACAATGCTTTCAGTTCAGTAATGTTTAGCAGTACTTTCTGTAAACTCCACAGACTCCCACAAACTATGTTCCTGCAAATTTTGTTTCGGATCAAAAACCTGCAGACTGTTTGGCATGTACCACATTTTTGTAAATACAGAAATTCTATAAAATACTACTAATACATACACAAAAAAAAAAGAACAAAGAAAAAAAAAGAAAAAAAGATGATTGTGCTACATTTTAAACAGTAGCCAAAATCAAAAAACAAAATATTTATAGAAAATATTTAGTCTATCTGGATGAATATAACAACTGAAAGTGTTTTATGGTGTCTGTGGAAAATTTGAGACATAAATATTGAAATATTGTGTTTTTTATTATGTATTCACTTTTTCTGCACTGTTGCTGAAAAAATGTGTAAAATTGGTCTGGAGAGATGCATATTTAAAAAAATGATATACAACCAAATATTTTCAAATTCAAATTCAATATAAAGTTAATATTTTCATGATAATATTTTAGCAAGTTTTATATTTTTTTATTTTATTTCACACAGTATATATATCATAATATTTCATATATATTTACACATATCTAGCTCCCTTCATATTTTAAAAGGAAGGGGCAAATTTGAGACATACATATTGAAATATTGTGTTTTTATTATTATGTATTCACTTTTCTAGGACTGTTACTGAAAAATGTGTAAAATTGGTCTGGAGAGATATTAAAAAAATAAATAAAAAAATGATATAGCCTACAACTAAATATTTTCAAATACAAATTCAAAATAAAGTCAATATTTTCTAGATAACATTTAGCAAATTTTATATTTTTTATTTTTATTTCACACAGTAATATATCATACATTTCATATATTTTACATAAATATCTAGGTCCCTTCATATTTTAAAAGGGGGATCCCTTATGAGGGGATCATCATTTTTGGGGTCTTCTCAAACAGTTGCGAACCACTGGCCTATAAGGTGTTATCTGTTGCGCTGCATGCATAAAATCTGCATACTATGCATTGTATAAGAGATAGTAGTTTATAGAAAGAATGCTTTTGCCTCAGTCTTGGTTTCCAGAGAAAAGTAAAGCATGGCTTCTGTTAGTTTGGAAACAGTAAATTTGAACTCCCTTTATTAACCGCTAAGAACTTGAAATCTCTGTCGGCTTTCTGTTTTATGATGCGGTCCATAGCGAATTAATCAGCACTGCATATTTCCACACAGGATTTCTCAGATTCAGTTCCATAATGAAAA